>JAGVSL010000175.1:600000-1141751 GCA_022494535.1 Himalopsyche phryganea
TACTCTCTTCGAAAAAAAAGAGAGGTTGAGCAACTGAGTAACAAGCAGTTTTCGTAGAAAAATTATGTTAAGATACCTCCATTAGGAGACCATATGCCCCACATTGGGAGCGGACATGGAAAAAAAATATATACTTTTAAACATATTTTATAAATTATTTAAATCAATTTCAGTATAGGTACTTAATTAAAATTGACAATTCAGTTTTACCATTTTGTTTGACACGTGTTTCTTATCGTTGAGAAGTATCCTCAGAACTCAGACTAAATATAGGTTAATACCTACATATAATATATATGTATCTTATTTATCATTAGACGAATAAGCTTGAAGGGATTTAACCGGGAACCACTCGAGTATTGGAGAAGAATCATCGTTCTCACTCCTGGCATAAATTGAACTATAATTACCGAATTATTTAATTAAATTGTACTGCATTCCTTGTTGTAACTAAAACAAACTCCTTTACAACATTTTAATTCATAGCATAACAAATTCGTATTGAAACAGATGAAATTTTAAAAATACAACACGTGACATATTGTGTGTATTAACTTTCTCTTTTTAAAACATAAACACCACCCAATCGCGCATGAGAGCGCCTGTGTGTAAAGCCTGCTATTTTAGTTTACACGATCGACTGGCTGATGCTGATGTGTGGAAAGTGTATATACGAAACCATACTTTTTCTTCATTTTACCGACACCACATAAGTTTCCCAGTGTGCATTTGAATTTAATTTATTTCAAGTCCTGTGAAAAATTATAAATGCATTGTTCATTGATCCTCCCACCTCAACCTTTTCCTTACTCGTTTCTACGGCCATGGGTTCATTCATTTCAAAACTATACAACTTTACAATTGGCTGGCTCCCACAGTTCTTTAATTTGTCATTATCTGCATTAACTCATCTTAACGACCGAGACATAGAATGACAGATTTTTGCGAAACGTTTGAACTTTTTGACTATATAAGTTTTTTCTGGCATGAAACAATAATACATTGTGATTATCAACGGCCGGCTACTCCACCGGCATATTTTCTTCTTCATTCCAGTAGACTAAAAAAATGCTTGTTGATATTAAAATATTTCTAGATAACATAGATTAGGGGTCCCCATCCAGTTAGGGTTTAATATTACATTGGTACATGCATATTATTTGGAATGCACCTTTCAAGTAGGAGTTAGATTATCTTATGCAAGGAGAAATTATATACTGAACAATGTTGAATATGGAATGCAGCAAAAATGTTGACATAGATGGTCCACTCACTAGACATAAAAAATCCCTCACTTAAGAAGGCAAATGTACAAACGAATAGTATGAATATAATTTAAGACATCGACTGAGGGTGCTTGATGGAATTTCAATATTAAATTTGGATTATTGAGGTTTTGTCAGTTCGAGTCCATTCGTGTGCTCGAATGCCTGAAGATGCCGAAAGGCGAAACCCGGGTCGTTAGTGACAAAATACATGGAAGTGTACAAAATCTCAATAATCCAAATTGAATAGTATGAAGTTAAATCGATTTTGTTCTATTTCGCTATACTATTGAAAGGCAAATTACATTTACAGATGGTCAAAAAATTTGCTTGTTTACGCGAAAAATGGTTTCCTCCTGTAACTTTTTGTTATATAAATATAATATATATGTGGGTAATGAATAAATACGATGGGGAATAAATAACATGGATGAGTTGCCAACACTTAACGAAAGTAGAGACAATGAACAGAGCACGTCATACCATACACCGAGACGGGCGATAGGCAGAACGCGATCAACCGTCATAGAAGGCTGACTACCTTGCACACCGATACAGACGACAATAATTTCTCACTCGCCGTCGACCACAAACGCTGACGGCAGATCTATTCCAAAATGTTAAAATATCTGTAATTACACAAGTTGAATATGGGATTGCAAAATATATATTCTAACTTTCTGAAGCACACCTGTGCATTTAGAAAGTTCAACTACGTGCACTATTGCATCGATTTATTGTAAGATAAAAATTAATATTCTTTTATCAACAATTCGATAAAATTTTGCTGACCTAGAGCATTGATATACAATATTTATAATAGTTTTTAGATGTGAAATCTTTATCATCCTAAAATCGTGTTAATTTTACTTAAATTAAAATTCTTTCGAAAGTTTTGAAGTCTTGTGGCGAAGGACCAGATCTTCAATAATTTTCAATGTGTAGGGCTAAATCGCGAAGCTGGCACGTCATTCATTATGAAGGAGCATTTTATTTAGCCCTTTTATTTAATATTATTTTTTAAGGCTCATAAAAAAAATCCTTCATGTTTTACTCGAGGAGAAGAGCGGATGTTTTTACAGTGCTTTTCAAACTGGTCGGCAGTAATTTACACTAAATCATGAAATATATTTGACGTTGATGACTGAGGAACTACAGCATGGTTATTCTCGTTTATTGTGTATTGTTAAATTTACAATTTTGTACCAACCTATTTGCAGAAAATCATATACCTATCGAGTGTATACTGACAGAAAGCATGAAGTCAGTTTCTGATATTTTTCTTGTTTAATATGTTAAAATGTATGCAATTTAACGCTCTAAGTACTTGCAGAAAGCATTAAATCATAGGATATAATGGCTTAAAAAACAGTATTTAGTCATATTGTTAACAATTGTCCTTTGAAACAATTGGAGAGTATTTTGAAAAAAATAAATAATGCTTTAAATTCGATTATCTAAGAACTCTTCATGACGTGTCTTCTGTTTTTTTTCGCAATCGATTCGCAAATTCCTTCAAATACTAATTTGTGTCACTTCTTTAAAGTTTAAAAAGCCTCTTATGTAAAATGTGAAAAAATAACATATGTATGTATGTACATATAAGCTTTTGGCAAATAGTTATTATTTTTAGTGTTCAGCTCTTGGACATCGGTGGAAGTTTATGATTATTTAAATTTTTAATCGTTGACTTCTGTTGATTGATTGAGATCTGCTGCCTACTGAAATATTTTATAAATCCTACATTCAAATTTATATTCATACACATTTTCTGAAACTTTTTTAAAGAATATTTGGGTCCCTACTACAGTAATCTAAAGAAATCGGTATTGTTCATCGATACATATTAAGCAAAGAATAATATAATCCATCAAAAACGTGAGAATACATCAAATGTGTTTTAATCAATTTATGTAACCCTCATAAAATACGAAAATGAGTTAATGGTTGAATCTCATTTTAAAGATTACAGAGCAGGTCTCGGTCAAATGATGTAAATTCAAAAAATAAATTGACCACTTTTTGGAAGGGAAACATCATTTAGCATAGGTTTTAGGTTTAAAAATTCTGACCCGGCCACTGGATGTCAGCCACTATTATATCTACACTCCCTACGTGTAGTCCCGTATCGGCAAACATGAGAATTTACGAGAGTGCATTTCAAAGATTCGTAATGAAATTCACCATACCTATAATGTTTTCGATAAAACCAGTTTTTACTCTCTCCTGAATAATTTCAAATTTAAGGTTACATCAATTGGCTAAAAGACCGTCGATTATACTTTCAAATATGTTTTATGAACATTTTTCAAATTAATCAATTTAATAGATAACATTTACGTGGAAAGTTCCAGTATATTTTTAATAATACAGTAGTAATTTCGGCATCACGCCATCGTCAAAACTTGCTATATATATTCTTATTCGAATTACACGTTATCACATTATTTAAACCCTCTGTTTTTCAGAGAGTGACGTCATACAAAGGCAACCCATTTTATTAAAAATGTCTTCTTCAAAAATATTTAAAAAAAACGGGAAAGTATTTGGTTTCACAAGTATAGTTTTATATACCTACCTAGTTTATAGCTATTTTTGCAACGTCAGACCGTAATAGCATATTGTAAGACTGACGATGACGTGATGCTGAAAAAGCTATACACTATGTGGCATAATTCTTGTGGAAGTAATAACTCTTGTCGATATTATGTCTGGATTAAAATAAAATAAGAACCACTGATTAGTCAATTAAGATGAGATGAATGAGAATGGAATGTGCCATTTCGTTTTGGAGTTTGGATATTTGTTTTTTTTTCTATTATTTATTTTGTTTTTGTCGTTACAACCGGGCGACAGACTGTTTGAAAATGAGCGAGCGTCGTTTTAGCGGGAACCTGTTTCTTCCAAACAAACCAAAAGCAATTCGAATGGCGATTTGGCGCCAAAAATTCACACTAAACTTGTATGTTTATATTTCTCGGAACTGTACGTTTTTTCAATTTTTTTATTAGTGGCCAAATGTATGCACACATTTAAACCGCCCACCGACAGAGTGAAGAATGTTAACACCTTTTGAGCTACAACAAAAACTATAAAAGCGTTAGTTCACTTTGAAAAGGTTTCATTGAAGTATTCAATACATAACTGTTGAACACAGTCGTGAGTGACAAGTTTCAGTATTTTGAGTTATTAATTAATACTTTAAAATCTTTTTTTCTTCTTGCAACATGTACAAAAATCAAGTCTGCAAACTTTTGTGCTTGACTTGAGAATGCTTGTTTTTTTATACAGTCGTCAAATGCGTGGACATTATTTATTAAACTATGGTAAATGTGCCAGTAGTTGACCGCTTAAGAGCAAAATTCAACAAACAAAACGATTACGTTTAGCATTAGAACAAATGATGACAAAGCAAGTGTATTCATAATGGGTCACATGTTTTAATTAATACGATTAGACAAAAATTAGAAAAGGGTCTGTTACAAAACAATTGTGTTCAATTTTTAACAACCATGTTAATGTTTAATTAGTTGACCATGTCTAATAAGAAGGTTAATGAAACTTCCCATCGGTTATCTCAGAGATTCCTGTAAGACTACTCTTGCTAACTTAATGCTCGCACCGTATAATAATTGTAAAAATGTGGAATTACCTAGTACAAAAGAAATTGTGTTTTATTTGTCAAACATAATGGCTTTCCACCGAGAATTGACAGTTAGTAAACAGTAAGAAGTTTTTGCTCAGCTAATGGACTCTTAATGTAGCTATATTTATGATTTTAGATTAGTATTTATTGATTAGTAAGAGTTCCATAACATTTGAATTGTAGACTCCTTTATTTGATTTATAATTTGTTTGCTAATCAGTATTTTCTTGACTTAGTTCATGAAACATCAGTTTTATATACCTTCATTTTTACACTCAATTTTATATAAATAAGCCTGTTATGTTTATATTTTTATCAGTCGATGAAACCAGTCCTGATCATTATAAATATGTGGAAGTAGTACAAATGAATTGTGTTTTATTTTTTAAAATACAATGTCTTTTCAACAAGAATTGACAGTTAACACCTTAAAAGTGAGTTAGTAAACAACTTAAAAGTGGTTAGTACCTACATTGAAAGTGAAAACCTTCATGCGTTAATATCTCTCGTCTACCTATACCATATTTTTTTCATCTTTTTAAAAGTAGAATAAATACCAGCCATCTTGGTACTAATTTTATTTTTCGTGGCTGATTTTTTCCTTATTATATCAACAATAAGTTAGTACATTGCATGACAAAAACTGTTCAATTTGAAAAACCAAAAAATAAGTAATTCAAATATGACGGCTAATTATTCTTTTTAAATAATCCTGATATTTTTTACTCACCGTCGTTGTTCTGGAAGAAGACACTAACTGAAAAATACTAGTTTTGACTAATTGGACTTTGAAGTTTGTCAAATGTTTGAAACTCTATACGTTTTTCATTTAGTGTGTCCGTACAAAACTGTTTTTAAGTAAAAGTATAATTTATAAAAATAAGTGTGTTCTTCGATACGATAGAGTTTCAAATAAGGAACATTTTTGTATTACTAATTCAAGGTGTCATTTTTTCGATTTAGTGTTTTCTTCTAGAACAGCGACAATGTATAATAGGTAAATTTATATGTATCTGTCTCTGACGCACAGTACAACACTGCTCATTCAGAGAGAGTGAATATTAACCGGTGGCAATGTCCTAATTTAAATTATTACCAGTTTAAGTAATATTTTTATTGAACCAATGGTTTTTCGCCCGGCATACACTGGTTTTATGATATAATAATTTATCGTTAAGACGTTTTCGAGAATAATAGCTATATAATATTCGGGAATACTAATTTCTTAATAACAGAAGTGATGTCATATGACTACATTATTATAAAATGCATTTTATATTAATTTTGAACAGACAGCGGCTCTTGCGCGATTCAAAGAAATAAGTCTGAGTAAAACACTGATAAATTCTTAATAATTTGAGTTGCTATCATGTCTGAACAATTCGTGAATCATAATTATTATTAAGTAGATACACGTTTAAATGACAATGTAAGCGTTTTGGCAATTCAACACCAGATGAATGATGCTGTGCTCGATTAGGGTTACCAGATGGAAAGATGTAAGCGGAAGACAAATAAATGAATTGGATTGGAGGACATTTTGATGATGAATAAAAAACAATTAGCAGAGTCAATCCTTTTATCATACTTAATAGTTTATTCATATTGCATTTACAACGTAATTGCATATTATAATATATTATTTGTATTACAAAAATCAGTGGGAGGAATTATAATTTAACATTGATGGTTGAATAGTATTTATATTATTTTTAGATAAATTAAATATCACTTTTAAGGAATCAATATCATTTTTTAGTTGATAATTCTCATGCTAAACATGCACAAACAAATTGCGTTTAATTTTTTAAAATAAAATAAATATGCTCAAATTCATACTATAGTGATTCCGATATTAATTATTATCGAAAGACAAATGAATTTTAAATTTTAGATAAATACTATTTGAAATGGAAAACAAAGGAAGGTCATTTGTTAAATGTGTGGAAGACATTGTTTTAAAGTTAAATAGGAGGACATATCGATGGCATAGTTCCATAGAGATACAACTATATATTGGTAGTTTTGAGATATGGCCCATCAAAGTTTTGACTTATCTAAACTCACTCGTGAAAAGTGATGGCTTTTTTATTTGTATTACTTTTTTTTCAGGTAGGTTTCCAATAGTTTATAGTTTTAGGATTAAAGGTTGTTTCTTTATGAAACGCCATGATTCACAAAAGTATATTTCCACAATACGATATTTCGATATGTATGTATATGGAACTGAGAAATTATTTAATTTTGCGGATTTCATTACGAAAATAACTTGAGAGAAAACCTGTACATTTTACTAACTGTACTTTTGTGGAACTGCGGAAGAGCGGTTTTCGAATATAATGGTTAACTTAACTCAAAACATCAAATTTTTGACTTAGGGTCTTATGGAACTGGGCCATCGATATATTCGTATTTTGGGTATTATGCGGTAACCCTATGCATGATTAACATTAGATTATTCTCAGATTATCCTTGTATACTAAGATTGCTTCATATAGGTGCAGGCCACCACGAAAGGTTGCTAAATATTTCAAAAGGTCACAGAACATTATTTGATGTTTATTTGAACAGATGATAATATTATTTACAAGCTCCTTAAAACGTCAAAAGATATACCTAGTTAAAAGCGCACGGATTTTTTAAAAATCTCAGATCCTATTGGAAGTCTACAAGGAGAAGGGCTGGACGCGTTAACCTTATTTTGCATTTATTGGTGAGTGAAGTTAACAAGGCATTAAACATTACAGGATACAAATGAATACTATTTACACTTACATGTATGTCTCGAATCCTGAATCAAATAACAGCATAACATTAAATTTGGATTATTGAGATTTTGTACACTTCCATGTAGTTTGTCACTAACGACCCGGGTTTCGCCTTTCGGCATCTTCAGGCACTCGAGCACACGAATGGACTCGAACTGAAAATCGAACTGAAATCTCAATAATCCAAATTTAATATTGAAATTCCATCAAGCACCCTCAGTCGATGTCTTAAATTATAGCATAACATTAATTCGGTTTTTTTGAAAAATCGCGTCCAACCAGTGCTTTAATCTCAATCATGACTAAGGCGAGTGTTCCTAAAGTCAGCCGTCGCCAGTGGTCAGCCTTTTGAGCTAAATACTTAAATAATAGTGGGCACATTGAAAAAACAGATTATTTAATTTCGTGTAGGTAGTCTTGCCACTTGCCAATGTATCTGCACTATACTGACGTATATGATGCAATACGCAATTAAAAAAAGCACATTTTTACTTCGCAAGTTTCGACAAATTCATGTTGTATGGGGATCGCAAACAAAATATATTTTATATTGTCATGCTTTGCATCATTATGTTTTTTATTGTTCTGTCTACTCTCAGTAAATTCTTTCGTAATATCCATGAAGTTTCATAGTGATGGCCGAGCACTGGGCAACGAAAGGCTGACCATTGGATTTTGGAGGCCGACCACTGGGAGAATTGGCATTTATTTGTAAACTTCTATTATTTTATACTTGGTACAATATTAACTATTTTATTTTAAGTTGGTTTCATTATTTAATCCCTGTTTGATGGAACGAGAGCGAAAAAATAAGTATTTATCATTCATTGACTCAAAATCCCTTTTGAAAGTACACCTGTCGCTTAACTGGCCGACTCCTGGCGAAATGACCCTATTAGCCCGATCCCGGTACGCCGACCGGGCCTGATCGAGACCTGACGCCCTAGCACGGATCAAATTCAAGGAAGAATAAAACGTTTAAAATAATATTAGCTAATTCAACAGAGATGAATATTAATTTACGAGATCCTAGAACCGCCATTCGTAAATTGCATAGTGCAGAACACAATACAAATATAAGACCCATTCATAGAACGACCGCAACTTTTATTAGAAACAAATGGGTTGGGTTGGAATGTCAATTGTTTATGATTAAATTATATGGACTCGGGTGTCATAATATTGTTGAAGTGTAGTATAGTAACTTAACTATACTTTATCTATTATTATGTTATAGTTACTTATTACGAATAGCACCATTGTCATTGTCCAGGAATGTATCAATCTTGCACAAGATGGTGAAACCGTTTTCCATATTGCATATTTTTATGAAATAAATTCAGTCACTAGATTTCGACAATGTATATAATTTGTCATATATTGTGAAGTGAGAAAATCCGGATCGAAGACAGGTGAATGGCTGGTTATCAAACGTCCTGGAAGGGCTGGGATGTCAAACAAACACCATTTCAAATCCGGTTCAAAACTAATTTATTGGTTTACAATACACAAAAATACTAGTCCTAACACATAAAATTGATTCTACATTTACATTTACTTAACACATGAATTTAGTTTAAGTTATACAAACGACACGACAAACGATTTTAAATTGCGTCCAATTTCAAAACAAACACAAACAATCCATTATGTCAACGGTGCCCACCACTAGGTCGGCAGCTCACCTCCACTCGAAAGATCGTAATCGACTGTGTACACATACAATTAAAAAAACTCCCTGCATCGTTGGAGCTACCCCTTTCCGTCAAAAATGGACTCGTCCAGCGGACGTACCCGCTGGCTATTGAACGAGCGGCCTTGGCAACAAGAGTCAGCCGATTCTCCGAATTATTGTCTTTACCGCTGGGTGATTTCAGTTATGGACACTGGTGAAACTTAAACTTAACAAAATAAACCAGGGTGTGTCAGAAGGTATTCATTAATGACAACACATGTATGCATAAAAATGGATGTTACGACTGGAAATGGCAAAAAATTGGTAATTTTTCAATAATTCTTTGTTTTTCTTTCAAAGTTACTTCTAAATATTTAGGAATCGTTTATTATGTAACTGTTACAGAGATTTAATTTAAGGATAGATCTGCCGCCGACTTACCGCGGTCAACAGCCAACAGTGAGAGATTATTGTTTTCCGTCCGTGTGTGTGGTATCCCGGCGTCTCTGACGGTATTGCGCGTTCTGTCCGTGTCTATGCTTCTGATCTTGTATTGCCATGCCGTCTGTATATATATAATAGTCTAAATTGATTTTTAAATCGTTATTTCAATATAATTTGAATAAAAGAGTATATGTAGCCATATGTATCTAGTAAAAACCGTCCAATAGAACATGTCATTATTCTTTAATCAGTGGTGACCAAGTAACTGCAGATTGTAATCCTTCGAATATTTGTAAAGCCATACGGGCAGAAAATTTCATTGTTCAAGATTAAATAGCTTTAATCTTTTGGAAACTATTTTTTTATAATTTGAGAAACACCGCTGTAAATACAGGTTTTTATTTCAATAAAATTATTGGTATATAGCTAGTTATTAACAAGAAATCATTAAATTTGATTTATAATTTACAAATATCATTAAGTTGCATGATCTTAAAAATCCTACAAAATGCTGTCGCATAATCTTCCAACGCATTTTCGTCACATGGAATACAAACGATCTGCTCGGATTAAAAGTGAATCTTCAAAATAAATTGTTAACACGACTGATAGACAGACGATTTCCCGCCGTTTTATTGGAAAAGATCCAAATGATGCCATATCCAGGGCCGCATTATAAAGAAGATAAGTGAGGATTATCTTTCGTATTATATTTAATGTTCTCGGATGTCTATCTAGTAACGAGCGAGTTCAAGTAGTAGCAGGTGTGAATTAGGTAATCTTTAAAACTCTTTAATTGCAATACGAATTATAGTATTAATACAGAAATAAAATTCTGTTCCATAGTATTGCTATACAATACGGTTATGCTTAATTTTTTGATGATAAAATATACCTTCGGGTCCGTGGTGCATGCAGTAAGGTAAAAACATAGCACTATTCAGCTCCACAAGAATTTCTACGGACTGAAGATACTTTACCTTCTTTCAATGGAGTTCAAAGTTCTGATTATTTTTGTATTAATTTGTAAAAATTTGTATTATACCTTTAAGGTTATTTTTAACTTGTAAGAATTGATTCTGTCTCTGTAATTTTTGTTTTTCAGATATAAAAATTTGATGGATACTCATAGCTGCTCTGTGTTCTCCACTTAAGATGGCTGTTTATTGTTAATATTAATTACATACTTAATATTAGATTGTTTTTAAATGGTTCACTAATTTTTTCTTATAATTTTCCTGATTCATTATTGCTTATTGCATTAGTTATGTCATTAAAAATTTTTACTCAGCTAAATGGACTTTAAATCTAGCTATATTTGTGATTTCAGATTAGTATTTATTGATTTGAAAGAGATCCATAAAATTTTAATTGTAGACTCTTTTATTTGATTTATGTATAATTTGTTTGCTAATCAGTATTTTCTTGTCTTAGTTCATGAACCATCAGTTTTATATACCTTCATTTTTATATAAATAAGCCTGTTATGTTTGTATTTTTATCAGTTGATAATGCTCGTGATGAGTGAAACCGGTCCTGATCATTATAAATATGTGGAAGTAGTACAAAGGAATTGTGTTTTATTTTTTAAAATACAATGAAATGTATTTTCTGGAACTGGATTATATGCAGATAGATATTGAAAATAGAGTTTGGTTAATGAAAGCTCGTAGCCATGTACTGTTTACCAATCCTTACGATGGAATTGTCAACATGATCTTCTCAGAAATATTTGGTTCACAACCTGGAATGTATACACACGGCCAATTTGAGGAAAAATGATTGCTAGTAAAATAACGAAGAGAATATTTTTTATTGATTTAGTAATCACGATTCAAATACAGCACTGAACTTTAAAGCGCGGGAAATGGAATTTCGGCACATGCGCATTCGCATTTTCAAATTTACGGCGCATAACGTATATTCGGGTTTCCGCGTAGAACGGTGAATTATGCCTTCGGAATTCCAATTAAGAATAAAAAAAAACTTGCCACGCCAACATAAACGCGGGAAATAGTTGATACTACATTATCGCGTTTTGATTGTTTGCTTCTGGCCGTTTTATTTTAATGAACTCCTTGCATTTTCAGGTCTGTTAAAAGAAAACCTAACGATATAAATAAACATATTTCTAACAATTACCTAATCGCCAAACGTCACAGCCAATTTTACGATAAACCTAACTATCATATTTTGAAAAAAAATAAAACAATTCATTTGTACTACTTTCACATATTTATAATGATCAGGACCGGTTTCGCTCATCACGAGCAATATCAACTGATAAAAATACAAACATAACAGGCTTACCTACCCATATTCATGCGTACTCGAACAACCGATCCGATTCAAAACTTCAGTTAAATGATTTTTATATAGTCTTTAGCATGTATAACTTTTATAAAATATTCAAAAAGGTAAGCGATGAAGAAACTGCAGTAAGATTTTTACAATTGCACAATATAATTCCGTGGGAGCCGCGCAGTCATGATTTTCCTGAGTTATATGACGTGTCATATGACAGATTATGAATGACTTGTGGTAGCGAACGTTTCGTGTTTTCCTGCCTGGCACAAAACAACAAAGTAAAGAATAATGTAGGTATCATGTCGCACAATTCTTGTGGATCTGAACACTCTTCTATTTTGTACATTATTAAAAGATAAATTAGGTTTCAATTTTTTAATCATTACGTAGACATTATTTTGTATAATTGTAAATCATTTGACAATCAAACAGTATAATATTGAAAGTAACTATAATCATTGCGTGGTTCCAGCTGTAAACAATTTATAATTATGTTTTTAGTTTACCACCACTAATTATATGAATATGCGCATAATTGTAGATACATTGTTGCTTTTTCATGAATCAACTTCTTTCGTTTTTCCCGTGCCAAGCTGTCAACGACTAAGGTTTGACAAATGCGCTTCGAGATGGATCGTTGGACATCATTAAGGTCAAATATTTCCCGAGATACTTTTGTCTGGCGCGCCGTGGCCGGTGTGGCACAATTCCGAAACAAAAGAAAACAAAAAAAAACTGTTAACATAGTGAAAACCGTTCAATATTTTTTTGCCTATGTCCAAACCTCACGCCATTTCCGGACTTTGTTATAGCGAATACATTATTTTAGCACAGGGGATCGTAATGGTGGGATTTATTATGAAACCACCGATGTGGTTTTCTCAACAAATATTTTCATTACATTACAATAAAAATAATATCCATTTTGTGTTTTAATGCTACTTTACTATTCCTTGTGAACCCTTCAAAAGGGGCTTCTGTCTCGGAGGAAAATATTGAAAATGTTAATTTCTCTTTGTTTGTTTAAGACAATGGGATTATGCATCAATTTATTCCATTTAAATTTTTGCAAGAGAGTCAAAAAACCATTACATATTTAAGAGAGCTTTTTTAAACAATCTCTTATCTATAACTCTTCTATACAAATATATATTGACGTGTCAAAAGGTGTGAATTATTTGTTGTTTATGTATGACAAATGTTAAGAATTTGTTCGGCTTGATCATTTGGACATCATCGCAATCCTTCCCTTTCATATATCTATAAATCAATGAATTTGTACGGTGTAATTGTCAATTCTTTGTGGAAAGTGATTATATTTTAAAAATAAAACGCAATTTATTTTTTAACACTTTCACATTTTTGTAATGATTATCGATTGATAACCGAAACCGGTCCTAATTATTATAAAACTGTGGAAGTAGTGCAAAACGAACTGTGTTTCATTAAAAAAAAAACAATATACCTAGGTATGAATGTTTCCATTCCGGTATTCGAAACCGGAAACCTGGTAGACGAAAGCCCAAGAGAATTGATTACTCTCGGTGAGTACTCGGAAATGTATAAAATGTTATTTAAATTTAATTATTTAATAACATAAATTGAACACAACTGTCTGCTAAAAGTATTAAGAAATTATGAACCATTTAATTTCAAGATTCGTTTTACTTTCATTCAATTTAGATTAACTAAAGTACTTTTTCTAAATGTGTGTGTGAAATTAATGTAAGTGTGTACACGACAAAGTGATCGATGGAATCCAGTCTAGACGTTCTTTTCTAAATCTTCATTTACGAAATAAATTCATATTATACATTTAATATAATTGCCACTTTGGCACTTGTTTCGAATATCAACTTACGTAATACTGAAAACAGAATGCTTTTGTATAAAAAATGTTACCTATGTATCTGTAAGGATCAAAATCTTTGGCAATATGTATTTAACTTTGGCAGATATTGTCATTTATTTTGTATACATATTTTTATTTTCTATTTGATTCTCGAATAGCATAACGCAGCAAGCAATGGGCAACTACTGTCCATCGATCCCTTGCTTAAGAATTGTCAATGTAAACCAGTGCCGGTGTGCTGTGGCACACCTGTGCGCCGCGAGACAATGCTAAGTGGGCCGCTGCGAAATCTGTCCAAAAAGAGAAAATTTTCATTTAAAAAAAAAAAAGCTTTAATTGCTATATATCCGTTTCGTATAAAGTTTTCAGAGTGGACTACTGGTGAGGACATTTTCCGAACAATAAACGATTTTTTAAAGGTTATGACATTCAACAGAATGGTGCAACGGTAAGATTTAAAAAGGTTTTTACCTCGAGTGTAAAGCAAAAAAATCTTACAGTAGAAATTACACATGCTGGAAGCATTATTGGTTTAAAAGTTGCCATAAGAATTATTAAAAATAATGAACGAATGTATTAAAACAATTAGATTGATCGAATCAAGAGCTCTCCATTTTTGAAGTATGAAAAAATGGGATTGTAATATTTATCCCTACTGTGTTACACAAAAATAGTTTGGCTACTTTTAATTCAAATGAGTAAATGTAAATTTTGATTTTGAAATTTACATATATTTTTGCTTGTGGTGTGCTGCGAAATTCTAATAGTCCTTAGGTGTGCCGTGGGTGGTTACGGAGCACTGATGATAAACAGTGGGTGAAAATGGAATTTTTTTACCAAACTCAAAGAAAAAGTGCGATTTTTTGTCGTTTGCAATTCATATTTGACTGCAATTAATTTTGTAGAAATAATTTGGAATGGACGTCCGTGGCGCAGTTGGTAGCGTCGTTGGCTACGATTACAGATGTCTTGGGTTCGATTCTCGCTACCGACGGTTTTCATAAATTAATCTTTCAATCGATTTATGGATTTCTGTTCGTAGTCTGAGTGTTTGTGATGTCTATAAATTCCTCCCACCCATCCGATCCTCTCGGGTCGTAGCCAGAGCGATTAGCTTACCAGTAGTACTATCCTAGCCCTCTCCTTCTATCCCTACTCTCTTCGTAAAAAAACAGAGGTTCAGAAGCTGAGTAACAAGCAGTTCTCATAGAAAAATTCGGTTGAGATACTTCTATTAGGAGACCATATGTTTCACATTGGGAGCTGACATGGAAGAAAATAAATTTGGAATGACAATATATTTAATTTCAATATCCGGGTAGGTATTTAACTGTCTCTCACAATCAATAAGATACAGTCTAGCTTAGAGTTGATAATCATTATCGTAAAAATAATATCGTAATGCGTATAATATAAGGTCGCAGATTTGGCACCCCTGGTATGGTGTATGATATCTGGGTTTGAAATGTACTAAGATTAGATGCAAAAATCATACGTAAAACCAATAGAAAGACGTTACAGATTTTTTATATCCTTGTCTTTGATCTCCGGGAATTTCAAAAAAATATGTAATTAGAGCGTAGGAACTAACTTTTTATTTGAAAATAATTTTTAAGTGTTGCCAATATATTATGTTACCGTTACACCTTACACCTGAATATAATAAGTCAGTAAATTAAAAAAAACTAACATATCATTCATGTATCTTGTACCATAGACCAGTGCTCCGCAACCTTTTCTCACCCACGGCACACCACAAGCCAAAATATGTAAATTTCAGAAACAAAACTAACAATTGAATAATTAGTTTTTATTTGATGAATTAGATATAGTAACCAATATATTATTTGATAAAAGTAATTTTTTTTTGAAAATTACAAATTATAAAAAATCATTTGTAACTGTTGTAACTAAAAAATAAGCCTAGCTACGTTGAACGTATACAATTATTGCCCCTTTTTTTATTTAGCCAAGTTTAAAATAATCTTTCTATTAATTAATAACATTTCATTTTTTGTTTAATTCGTTTAGAAGATATCAGCAATGTAGTAAGTTCATAATGTATTATTTCGATACATTCGTCCACTGTTTGTAATTTGTCGCCATAAATGCTTCCCAATATATGCAGCAATGTGTAATTATGGTAGGATTTTTTTGTTTTAGATACGAGACAACCCTCATTTTATTCCATTTGCAGTTGCGCTATCCGTGCAATGACTAATACAATTATTCTATTAAATTTCAAAATAATATTATAGTTGTTTCAACGAGAATAATTTAAAAAAAGAGCTTACCAACCGAATGGCTTTAATTTATTTTCTAATATAAAAATACTCGATTTTTCTTATTTTGGACGCTCTGCGTCTCGGCATACCTGGGGTCGTCTCGCGGCACACCGGTTGCGGAGCACTGTCATAGACTATTCACTGTGTCAGTAGTACGATGAATGATAATTATAATTATATTGTCGAAATTCGCAACAAAGAATTCTTGACAAACCGTTTCAATTTAGAATTCCAAGAACCAAATCGGTTATGTAAAAAAATGAACGAGTGTACGTACATTCAATATGGTAAAAAATTACCTACATGCGTATACGTTTTTTTGAAAAGTAATAAATAATCACTTGGCAAAAATTGACAATAGTCTTTTATGACGCCGCTCTCGTATACCATGGTGACCATATATTGAGATTTTTTTTCTGCTTCTTTGAGTTGTTATACGAGGATCTCTGGATCAAACAGGCTATAATCCAGTTTTGAGAAAAAACGAGATAACTATCACTGTAGAATTAAAGAACAGAATTTAATTTTCAACGTCGGTCAAATCTTTGTAGTTTCCATGCAAATTAATGTCAAAATATAACTATAAAATCGAAACTGCCCAAATCCAGTAGAGTTTTTGTATCATACTTGACCAAATCCTAAATCAGCCACTAGCGTACTTGCATTTTTTGACAAAGACAGCTCAGTCAGTTGTCACTCAGGCTATCCAAGTAAAGAATTGCACTGTTAATGTGCAGTTTTAAGTGTTTTTTTGGTAAATATTGATATAAATACTGCTTATTTAGAGCCTTCTTCAATGTCAAAGGAATAAATGAGAAGAAATAATCAAATTAAACAGTTACATGGATAGTTTTTGAAGAAGGTAAGTTTTTATACGAAAAGTGTGTTTATCTCTGTTCAGCAGAAAGTGGATTTGGTTATTTTTGATCTCAATCTCCTCATAGTATCGTCGGCTGATAGTGTAAAGCAAACAATGCAATATCTATAAGATATTATCGATTTCAAAGTGTGCGTATTTATATTGAGTGAAAACTATTGTATCTGTGTGATAATATTTTTTCGTAAGTGTAATATATTCCTTTAATCAATGTTAAAATATATTTTATTATGTGGGATCACTTTATTTTTAGTGAAAGAATTTGTTTTTTGTGGAATTTATTTGTTCTAAGCAAAAGTGCATTTGATTGTAAGCCATTTTTAATATGGCTTGCAGACCTAATTTGTGATTTGTAATCTATTCACCACGATTGGCGAGCCAAACTGTTTATCCAGGAAACTAATAAACATTAGTTCCAGTCACAACATGTCAAATGTAATTTAAAGCGTAATTAATTCTGAAACATTGTTACTGCAATGATCCACAATTAATAGCCATAACGAAAATACTATAAATTATCTCTTTACTATTCCTATTTCTGCTAGAATCATGAGATTACTTCGTTGATCCATAAATCTGTGGCGTTATGTCAAAAGTTGAAAACAGTTTTACTTTAGCTCCAGGTGTAAGAAGTATAGGTGAGCTGAATCGCTGTTTTTGTAAAATATGTGACGTCACTTTGCCGAACCAAATGTTTACTGTCATCAAAACACTGTTTTAAAAATATCAGATTGAAATTCAATAAGCACGCAATGGCGTCAACAAATTAAAAATTACTACTGTAATTTTTTATCCAGCTCACCATGATCTTAGAATACAAGAAAATACATATGAGCCTTGAAAAGTTATCTAGGAACTAAATACTTTGTCATTTTTATCTTATTATAATAGAGTTCAACCAAGTAAATGCCAATTTGAGTTATTATTAAAATAATTGCTCGGATATTAAGTCACCCTAGCAGATTGGCACAGCGGTCAAGCCCGCCAGCTTCGCGAACTAGAGAAAGTTGCTTCGAAAGAAGTTATGCCATGCGAATATTAATATATTTTTTTCTGCATGCTCTCGCCATTTCTAATGTAATGGAATAATGACTCGACTAACAAAAGTAGATCATTGGTCTTGTCTTAGAAGATACTAGTAATAATCTTAATAAGCAAAAACCGCAATGGAGGAAAAAAAATGCATGCAACATATACCTACCTATACATGTGAGATTTAACAAATCATTAAATTAGATTTACATAACTACCTACTTGAAGCTTTATCGGAACTGATTATATGTATTAGTAACTGAGGTGTTATATATAAAATACATATTACAAAAGAAATCGTTTAATAAGAAATATTATTTTACATAAAAAAACCGATTAATATTAAACGAGAGATTACGATAAAGCGTTACCCATTTTATGCAGAACAGAGAATATAGAACATTAAAAATAATCGTTGAGTTCATCAAATAATGTCCCTGCAATTTTATTTATATTTAAATAAATGAAACACATTTTTATTGTCCTAATTCCACAATTTTGTTCAAACGATCTCAGGACCATTCACTTATTGCGAGGATTTTCAACTGATTTGATCCATATTGAAAATGTTCGCGATAAGCGAATAGTAAACACATATAATATTACATAATTTAACGTCGTTGTTTCAGAAGAAGACAATAGAAGACATAAACACTGATAGACTATTTACAAATCAACCACTGGTACTTGGAGGTGTAAAACCCAAGGGAAATAAATTTATTAATGGTAATTGTTATATTTAAAATGTTACTTACTAATCCTCCACTACTGTAAAACATTTTGTTAATTTCTAAAACCTCTAAGCTATTCATTTTAATACCATTTTTATTTACTCGATGGACTATTTCTAAGTTATTATTTTTATTAAAATTATGATTTGCAAAATCTGAAAAATTATTTCTTTTGCGACATCTTGTATTTGTTATTCGTTTTTTAACTCTAATATTAAAGCTTCTACCTGTCTGTCCTACATAGGAAGCTTGACAGTCTTCGCAAGAGAGGCGGTATATTCCACACTGTGATAATGATTCTATTCGATCTTTATTGTTCAATAATTTATTTTAATCTTTTATTCCTTTCCTCCTTTTCTAACCTTTATTTTAATGTACGAATTAGAATCATTGTTTACCAAAAATAAATAACCTTGGGATATGGTTAGTCTGAAGATGCTTCTTAAAGATGCGAAACGCGTCACGTTAGTGATAAACCAAGTGGAATAACTAAGTTATCAATTTTAATTCTATGTTAAAAAATTTCCACAAAGTTACCGCCGAATTCATAGAAAATGTTACTACAAGTGTGTTAATTTTTTTAATCCTATCCTACTGACAAAAAATAAATTCTATAATCAAACCATGTAAGTGTAAAAATACATTTAAAATGGTTTTAATGATTCTCTTTTGCACGGCTTCGAAATAACAGGGTCAAAGAAAACGGAATATTTATCTTTTTAATTCACATATAAATCATCTCACTATGAATTAAAGCCTTTAATATTGATATTTAAAATTATTAAAACAGTTGTGACAATGCGGCTCATTAAGTTGAACCGGTCCTCCAAGTTTTATAAAGCTGAATTCAAAGAATAAACGTGCCTAAATAATTTTATTCAATTTGTTCTGTCTACCAGAAAAATCACCATGTAAGAGCAATATTTAAAATATAACAATGATTCTTTTAGAGTAGGTGGAAATTTACGAAATCTACACACAAAAATGTGATAAATTGTCGTCTTATGACGCCTTTGCCAAATGAATTGACATTGAAAAATGTTAAAAATTATAATGATCGATATACTAATATTTTTATCGTTATATAATATGTATGATTCATCATGGAGAGGTCACTGTCCGAATTTAATAAAAGAGTAATCGCATAAAAAATATTATAGATTGCATTGCTGCATTTAATATGTTTGAACAAATTGCTACATGACAGGGTTTGTTCATTTGTTCATCATGGTTTGTGTTTGGGACAACTCCTTCATTTCCATTTAATAAAAGTGTAAAATGTGCGAGCCATAATTTCTATAGAATATCTAGATTGTTCAAGTTTTCAATATCTTCTGGAGTATTTTTAATGTTTCCCTTTACACTTTAAGTCCATCTTCTCAGGTTACACAAAGTTTTCTAATCAGAGAACAGCAGGCAAAATATAAGCTTTCTTTTGAGAAAAGATAGCAACTCCACAAGATTGATAATTCCTAAAAAGTATATTATTCGTAGTTAAACGGGGCGTAGCGAGAGTGATTAGCTAATCACTAGCCCTGTCCTAGCCTTATCCTTCTATCCCTACTCTCTTCGAAAAAAGAGAGGTTGAGCAACAGAATAACAAGCAGTTCTCATAAAAAACTTCTATTGAGATACCTCCATTAGGAGGCCATATGCTCCCAGTTGGGAGTTGAAATGGTAAAAAAAACAATTACATGGTCATTTAATGCTTTTTTCTCAAGCAACTCTTGGAGAAAAATGCTCTACGTTGAAATAAAAATATCATTTGTTTTTGAAAATATAGTACATTATTTTTACTAATTTAATAATTTAAAGAAATCTAAACAAGATCGGTTTCGATTAACACGAAATAAGTTTAAATTTAATTTTTGGTATTTTTTGAGATACCAGATTTTCATTAATTACCGGACGACGATATGGTAATTTTGAAGCAGATCTAATGTTGAAATTGAATTTGAATGATTATGAAATTGTAACTGAAATATTCTGACATGGAACTGTTAATTCAGACGGGATTTTGATGTTTTAAAAAGTTAGTTTTCCTTTGAGTAAATATGTTTTCTGATTTTGGTAGACAGGGATGTATGTCGCATACCACATGTAAGCATTGGGCAGCCCTGCTTTTAGATATAAAAATAATCTACAGCAATTAATTTCCGCCATGTTCGAATCAATCAATTCACAAAAAAACGCACACT
This sequence comes from Himalopsyche phryganea, assembly GCA_022494535.1. Taxonomy (NCBI): domain Eukaryota; kingdom Metazoa; phylum Arthropoda; class Insecta; order Trichoptera; family Rhyacophilidae; genus Himalopsyche; species Himalopsyche phryganea. The sequence continues at coordinate 621,081 of JAGVSL010000175.1, forward strand.
TCAGATCATAATATTAATTGCGAAAATCAAATAAAAATATCAATTATTCATCATCGATAGCTGCCGGGTGAATTTCATAAAATTTTACGTAACATAATTTCACTCAAATCATTATGACTCATACAATATCAAAAATCTGTTAACAAACAATATATTACATTACGTACGTATTTTATAGAAAAGGCTGTTGACTATTAACATAGCACAGGAAATAAAAAAAGGTTTTTACAGTCTTGTATTTAGTCATTAATATATTAATGCAGCTATTGCACGATTTTAAGATTATGAATCTAGGTAATTGATTTTGTTCTACCGTTAAAATTTTCAATGTATTCGACGGCACTTTGTAGAAATTCACTTAAGCAATGAAATTAATTTCGCAGAACTCCTTCTATTTACGCAACATCACTATTTTTCAATTCTATTATCCACTGTGACTCCTAAACAATTAGAAAATGAATTGGTATATTGTCACTTTTGTCGAATAATGCGGATTTAGAGTGAACCTATATAAAGTTTACAAAACATGACTCCCCTCCAATGTCGTAGTTGGTAGAGTTACGAGCTTTCCACTTTAAGTCGACGATATTATACTGCATAAACAAAAAATATCGAAGAGCGATATAGAGTAGCCTTACCGATAATAGGTTTTTATCTCGAGATTCAAGAAGTATTACCAATATTACTCGAGATATCGTTTTCAATATCTAAAGATTCTCGACAATGTACAACAGTGGTGCACATACCCACCCCGTGGGCCGCATGCAGCACAACGTGATAAATACGTACTTCATCACCAAATGTTTCATTGAATAATGATAAAATTCTATGTTAGGAATGTGAACAAATTATGCAGGAAAAAAGGAATATAACCTGATTCATCAATGACAGAGAACAGAGAGGAGTGATTGAATGTTAGGGTGCTTGTTCCTAAAGTCAGCCGTCACCAGTAGTCAGCCTTTTGAGCTTAAAACTTAAATAATAGTGGATACATTTAAAAAAACAGTTTTTTTTAAATTCGTGTAGGTAGTCTTGTCACTTACCAATGTATATGTGCAATATACTGACCTGTATGGTGCAATACGCAATTAAAAAAGCACATTTTTACTTCGCAAGTTTTGACAAATTCATGTTGTATGGGGATCGCTAACAAAATATACGTTATATTGTTATGCTTTGCATCATTATGTTTTTTATTGTTCAGTAGACTATTTCGCGATATTTATGAAGTTTCATAGTGATGGCCGAACACTGGGAAACGAAAGACCGACCATTGGATTTTGGGGGCCGATCACTGGGACAACTGGTATTTTTTTTGTAAACTTCTATTATTTATGCTTGGTACAATATTTTAAGTTGGTTGCATTGCTTAATCCATGTTTAATGGAATAACAGCGAAAAAAATATGTTTCTATCATTCATTGACTCAAAATCCTTTTTGAAAGTACACCTGTCGCTTAACTGGCTGAGCACTGGCGAAACGACCCTATGCAACTTAAATAATTATTTAAATATAATTAAATTTATGTTCAATCTAGTGAAATGTATTATTATTGTATTTAAAAAAGTCGTCACACAAAAAAATACGATAGAATTCAGTATAAATACTGTTTTAAATTATCTTCGTACAGGTATATAGGTAGTAGATTTTTATACGTCATGAAAATTATTTGCATAGGAGTAATATATTTTATTTGATCGATTTGAATAGTAAAGTTGTACTCTGGAATTCACACTGCGCAATAATGCATAAGCGTTTGTTTTCCATACATATTTGACTAATGATTATTTAATTTTGCATTCAACGTTTTTTGTACTGACTTTCCGCGTATGCAAATAAACACTAGAGCGTTTTCCCAGTACCATTTAATTGTTTACTAATATTCTGTTAAGAACTATTGGAATTTTACATTCGAGTTCATAGAAAGAATTGAGAAGGAAATGTTATCCATAATATTGTTGAAGTATTTTATTACTTTATACTATTTTTGTTACATGATTATGAACGATCAGCACACTGTAGTCAACCATTATTGCAATATTTGGAAATTCCATCAATAGATTTTCTTTATCAAGTTAGTGTGAACACACACTAACAATTAGGGATTGCAATACCGGTTTTTCGCATTTTCCACCGGTATTGCAAATATTTATGCTGGTTATACAGAACTAGATAAAAATAACTTGCATATAAAAAAAATGAAATTATTATAACGGCCAATTGGGATCGCAATACCGGACGAAAAAATCAATACCGGTATACCGATACACCATATAAGGCTGATTTTCATAAATACCTAAAAAATGTTTCGTTGAATTTAAATATGACAGTGTATACAAGTCCATTTGTATTAAAAAAACAGTTCAAAAATTCGTTTTGTATCTTTTTTAATTAAGTGGAATTTGTATTATCAAGACAGAACATTTGGTAAATTTTGACGATCATATTACTGTCTTGTGTTTACAATCAGGGTTTCGAACCGGATCATGACCGAAGGACGGAAAAACCCGGAAAACCCTATTTCTGACGAAACAAAAACCGGTGCCGAACCGAAAAAATATCGGTTATTTCGGCTCGGTACATGTTCAAATATGCGCGTCAACATGATCTTTAGTTGTCGTTCAGTTATCGTAGACGCAACACTCGGAACTGAATCGAAAATTGAAAACCGGAAAAACCGTTGGGAACCGAGCCTATATATATTTGCTTACTGAAACCAGGAACCGAAACGAAAAAAAAAATGACCGCTCTAAGCCCTGGTTTACATCAATTATAGTAATATAATGTCTTGTATTTTGAATTTTTACAAGAAAATTCATTACACGAAATACACATCAGTGTGTAGTTTAGTAATTTCTATTTTTCTTTAGGAGAAGTTACATAATTTAATTGTGGGGTATGTCTTAATAATAACATATTAATACCAGATTATGATATCTTGCAACTTGCAATACGGAAATGGAATCTTATACCAAGCAAAGAAGATAGATGTGTATTGATTTTTAATACAAAATGGCATTTAAATATTCTTTCCTATTCGCATATTCCGATCTTCAGTTAGACGAAAGGCATCGTTAACTATACATACATATACATACGGTGACCATATTTTTTTTGATATAATAAATATTAAACGAATATTAAACATATTTTCAAATGCACTCTTCACGTCACGAAGTAAGTTGTAGTTTACAAATTGAAACACTGACATTGCAATAATTTGGCAATTTCAAGACATAATAAATGTAAACACGGCATATATGAACGACACTGGCGCCGTATCGTTTGTGAGTGCCGGTGAAATGCCTACTTTTAATTCACAGAATAAAATAAAAATTTATAATTTCAGAAAATAAATAAATCTCAACGACATCTCATTGAAATAAAGGACGTATGGTCACAGTAATTATACATAATGACGTAGATACGGCATCCATTCCGCGTAGCATATTCCACGTGTTAAGAACATCAATTTTAAACTTTGATTAATATTTATTGAGGTAGGTTTATTCAAAGGTTTTCGCGATTTATGACGCGATTTGCATTTTAAATAAGTTGACGAAATTGATGTAATGAACAAGTTAGTACACGTCCATTGTCTCTTTAAAAACTTTAATTATTGATTACATGTATATTGTAATTCATACGCGAATGTGAAATTAAAACGTTGTAACATACTTATTCATCTAATATCAACGGACGCCGCATCGGTATACAAATGTATAGCACATATTTTATTAATTTAAATTGATTGATACACCGGCAATATTATACGATGAATAAATAATTTATATAATTTAAGACATCGACTGAGGGTGCTTGATGGAATTTCAATATCAAATTTGGATTATTGAGATTTTGTACACTTCCATGTATTTTGTCACTAACGACCCGGGTTTCGTCTTTCGGCATCTTCAGGCATTCGAGCTCACGAATAGACTCGAACTGTCAGACTCGAACTCCTTGCCAATCTTGAATGATCAGCTGAACCTTCCTAATTCTCCGCTATTATATCCGATACGTTGAAACACCTAACAGATGTCACTAAATGTGGAATGATTGTATATATTTACCCATTCGTCGAATTACATCCCGTCAAAACCCACAATACTATTATAATTGTAAAATCACTGGTATTTCTAAAAGAAGTTGAAAAGCGGCAATTCGCCACTCTGTAAATGTGATGTTTACAAAATAAGGATTAAGGCGATTTTCGAAATTTTAACTCAGGTATCAGTGTGGCTCTCAGACGTATAATATCTTACCTCGTAAATAATATTTGTCGCATTTGTATCTTCTATATAAACGTTAGACACTGTTTACTGTCTCTCAGTTCGAGTCCATCCGTGTGCTCGAATGCCTGAAGATGCCGAAAGGCGAAACCCGGGTCGTTAGTGACAAAATACATGGAAGTGTACAAAATCTCAATAATCCAAATTTAATAATTTATATGTTTAATAATTCTAATATTTGATTTATTTTGTAAGCCTTGCAAACATTATTATAAAAATTGAAGACATTTACGTCTCAACTAATCTATGTTTATTGTGTAAAACATTTTACCCGTTTTATAATGCTTCAAAATCATTTCATATATTTATTTGATATGCTTTTTAAAACAAAGAGATATCAATATTTGAAATATGTGAACATCAAATAAAATCAGAAGATATTATTGAGTAGAGAAAGGAAAGGTATTTTTGTGATAAGGGACAAAAAATAAATCCGTGAGGCCACTCTTGATTACCGTCAAAAAAGTGCGAAAAATGGGAAGAAATTGATCCCTGGAATTAAGATATTACAACTTTCGTGTGATTTTGTCAAAGCCACAGTACATAGTGGCGCATTTTCCATACTTTTTTTAAATTAAACGAAGAAAAAAATCATATCTTTACCTTAATTGATGTCGCTTTTACACTCTAACCACAGTAGACATTCTCAAATGAAGCAAAATTTACGCCAATGACAACTGTTGATAGCCATGCGGCAGTCGCTAGCACAAGCTTGTAGCAGAGCTCGGCATCTCTTTCACACTTATGGATACCCGTTCGCGATGTTTCATTCAATATGTACTTTCAATAGGTAACTGCGTGAGACTCTTTCAAAGTTTTATAACCAATATATATGTCACAAAAAAACCTTCGCTTACCCTACACTCGTTAGAATCGAATATTTTGTGTTATTGATATTAATGTAAGAATTCCTGACTTTAAATGGATTAATACAAAGTTAATATCGAACAATCCATCGCAAAGACATAATAGAGGAATTATTTTGATAGTTGGTATATGGTTAACATGAAGTTTTGTGTATTATTTATTACAATCCTTCAATGTCTACTAATGGTGATGCCACTGAGAAGATCTATAATTCCGCGTAGGCAAGAGTGAGTGTTCAGATAAATATTGTTTTCTATGTTGTAATAGTAGATAGTTTATGTATGTATGCATGGTCGACCGATAAATTTTCTGCGTTCAATTAATTGCTTACGAAAAATTATGTAAAGAATGTTTTTACATTAATTTTCAATTATGACAATTCGTATTGTATGTATCCAAAAATTATGATAACACGAACAATATACAGATTTGAAAGATCAGTTTAAAGTATGGAAACTTGATATTATTGAAATTCTCGAGGCGTGCAAAATCGCACATGGAATTTGAACCGGATGCAAATCAGTTAAATCACAGACAATTAATAACAAGATTAATATCTCGCTGGGTGAGAGTTTTCAGTTTGTACCTGTTGATTCTGAGCCACCGGCCATTTAAAAAAAATACTCAACAGAACTAATCAACCTGCAATAAGCCAGTCACGATTTTATAGGGTTATAACGCAATATTATGTTCCATCGCTTAGCAACAGTTCGTCAACGAGAGTTTTTACTTTTAATAAATGGAATTTGATTAACAAACAGTTCTCATAGAAAAATTCTGTTGAGTTACATCCATTAGGAGACCATATGCTCCACATTGGGAGCGGACATGAAAAAAAATTTAACATTATATAAACAAGGAAAGTGACGTTTCGCAGCACAAAATAACAATATGCGCATTTCGACGTCATACATCCTGTTAGCTAATAAAGATTACGAAAATGCGGTTGAAGCTGCCTTTAAAGTCACCTTATTATTTATTCTATTGGTAAATATGGTAAAAATCATACTATAGTAAAAAAAATACACACCAATTCTATTTAGTCATATTAAATAAAAAGTTGATTTCGCAACATCAATATATACATAGAATACAAACGTTTTTGTTAAATTTGGGGTATAATTTAGAAAAATGGTCTGTCGAGGGTTACGCTAGTCAAAATGTTGAGAACCGCTGTGCTAGATGATAAACGTGTGGCCACACATGTGTTACAGTATAAAAGTCTGTGAGCTTTGTAAGAACGCTTTGCGAATCAAATATGAAACATGTGCGCGCTCAATAAAATGTGGTCATTTGATTTGGCCTAATCGACTCGGTTTAGCGCCACTAGCAAAAGGCGAAAAAAATACACAGACTGAATACCACTGGACTTTCTTATTTATATCTACTCTCCATACGTTCATTTCCTGTTTGGATTCGTTGAAAGTCGCCATCGGCATCTAAGATTTTTTGCCTATCCTCAAAACACCAACTGTAATTAGGCGTTGTCCACACGTTTAATGTATCAAGCCTACACTTATCTTTGTAATCATCTAAATCATTTAAATTATAATAATATTTAATTTATAATATATACACAAAAAAAAATATTTTTTAAATTATATAATCAAATACTAAAAATTAGAAAGTCGGCTTATGTGCTAATATTTAATAAATATCCGTCATTAGTTTTCTCGTTTATGTAAATTGTGCGTATAAAATTGGTAAAAAAAGATTATCACGCAACTAACTGCATTTTTCTTCGACCTTTGTTTAAAATACACCCGATTCCCCTTTTGCACGGATTTTTTTATACGGTTATTTTGCGCGGTCTAAGAAAACGGACCATTTATTTTTTGGTAGGATAAAATAACAAAGTATTTATTTCTACAAAATTTCTATTAGGTAGTTGATAGCTATTTCGGCTTTACGCCATCGTCATAACTATAGTTCTGACGATGGCTTAAAGTCGAAATAGCTATCAACTATCTAATGAAAATTTTGTAAAACTAAATACTTAGTTATTTTATCTTATTATAATGGAGTTCTACCAAGTAAATGCCAATTCAATCAATAATTATTTTTTGCTTTTACACGATTACAAACAATGAAAACTATTATTAAATAAAGTACGTAAATATATGTATTTGTACAGTAAAACACTTCGGCCCTTTGTGAATATTGGAATCGTCATTTGTACCATTTGCCGAATTTTAAGATGCAAGATTCATGACTCATGCATGACTTGTTATTGTTATCACACATTTATGTTTCGATTTTATTCCCTCTCTGGTTTATAGTTTTTCTTTGTCTATTGTGAAATTTAAGTCATATGTATGTATGTATCTTATGAACATGTTTTTGTACATAAATAAAAAATGAACTCAAATTATTTTTGTATTTTAAGTAATGGAAGCTATCTCCCATTTTTATATGTGCACCTTATCTTTTTTTTACACGTTTTTTTGTACTGTAATTCCTGGAACGTATCTACCTTGCAAAAAGAGAATCGGGTGTGTCATTTTGGTATTTTATCGTGAAATATGTACGGTTGATTTAAGCGCGAACTGAAAGTTTTTATTGAAAGTGACCGACGAATCTCAAAGTCAAGGAAGAAAACTTCATTACATAGTAATTCGATTGAAAGTATAATATGCGAAAAGCATTAATCCTATATAACATGTGAAATAGGACACATGGTGGAATACACATGCAATCAAAATCCTGTCATTTATTCCATGGATTCGGCGGCAAATTTGTATAAATTCATTTTTAATATAAAATTTAAATTCATCAATTTGTATTACCATTTTTATGCTTTTCTATACAGGTGTCGGATATCAAGGACCTGTGAATTATTTGCTTATTTTTTATATTGTTTCTCTCCCAGAATCGACAACATGGCCTCTTGACGGATACTATCAATACAATGATATGTTGTTTTTAATAATAACTGGCTCTAATTAATAGTGCCTCATATTTTATATGCCGTGAGGGTTGGTATTTAATAATAATGGATTAGTCAAGAGTCAAGAGTCAATAGTTATCGTATTGCTCTATGTCTACCCCGTTCACAGGATTGAATGGTGGGTGAGAAGGAATAAAAACATTAGTGACATTAATCTGTTTGGATACAGTCAATTGATGAATGTAATATGAATAAACGGAAGTTTCCTTTCGGGTATTCTTATCATTGTCCGTGCAACCGAGCAGGAAGGCCGAAAGAATCTCAAGAGATTGCTATTCTTTTATATGTTTTGATCGTACAAAGGTATGCATTACGAAATCATAACATTTTTAGAGGATGAAAAAAATTCAAGGTATATCTATTCTATACTTATCCTGACTTAGTAATAATCACCTGTGGTATCTTATGTATCTTAAGTTTATTTTAAAAGACAGATATGACGGCATGGCACCCCGATAAAAAAAGTATAAATAAACCGATAGTTCACTTATAAATGTTGAACGCAATATAATCGTGGCCCAGCCGACCTGATTTATTTTATTTATAAATCGCTCACTTTGAGCTTTTGCGAAACAGCTGATCCAGCCCATATTAGCCACTATAAACCATTCAAGTGAGGCGATTAAGCTTCCCCCGCTCTCAGACGCAGCGTAAAAAATGCGGAGGTCAGAAAAATTGGCAAAGCTTTCACGGCCGACGCAGCTTTTTTCGCCAATCTATTATTTCCGTATCAAACGGAACCCCGATATTCTGAAGATCTCGCTCGGCCACGAATGGCAAATGGCACCCTTGATGCCACTGGTGAATCGCACTCTAAATGGATTATAATCACAGATTTTAACCAAGAGTAAGATCGTCAACTTGACGGAGGTACCAAATTGTGGATACCTCATTGAATTTATTAATATTCTTTTATTTTACTTTTAAGGTGTTAACTCTCAATTCTTGGTTGAAAGACATTATATTTTAAAAAATAAAACACAATTAATTTGTACTACTTAAAATACTGATTAGCAAACAAATTACACATAAATCAAATTAAATAATCTACAATAAAAAGTTATGGACCTCTTACAAATCAATAAATACTAATCTGAAATCACAAATATAGCTACATTAAAAATCCATTAGCTGAGCAAAATTCTTTAATGACATTAGTAGTGGATTAAGAAATTTGTTAGAAAAAATTAGTGAACCATTTAAAAACTTTTAAAATTTTGCTACAAAAATTCGTTCTGTGGATACCAAAATATACATTCTTCAAGTCTCGTAGTTTCAAAAATGAATCTGGATAGAAAATTGAAATATATATTTAATACAAACAGAATGTTTTCTAACTAAATTAAGATCATATCAGGACATTTCGATACTTCCTACGTATAATCATGTAAGTGCAAAATATGTATTTTGCATTTTCGTTGTCTATGCACTCTGTTCTACGGATAAGCATCAAACAACAGGGAAAATTAGATTTAAAATAGTAGCACTGTTCCAATTTTGAAGAAGATACATGTAGTCGTTACTTTGCAATTGCGTTATGAATCTTTAAAATACTCTCTTGAACAATGTCATGTTTGCAGCTACGGGATTATACATAGCGAGTGTCGATTTCATAATTATGACATTTATTTACAATAAGCTTTGTAAGATTTTTTAAAGAAGAAACAATTCTTTGTCAATTGAACCAGTGTTTTGTGATTTATGAGGAGCTTTTAACTTATTTTTGAATCAGTCTATATTTAAGGACATGGACTGATGTCATCTTTTTGGATACCTTATTTTTTTTCGTATAATAATTAATTGTACATTATATAGTAGCGAATAGCCGGTCGTGCACCATTCTTTTCTGCTTTTATAAAATAGTATAACGATTAGTCATTAAGTTTCAGATTACAACTTTTTTTTATTATCATTATCATAAAACCGGTGTTGATCCACTTTATGATGAAGACGGTACCACTACCTGTCCAATATTTGATAGACTTATGATTAGATTTGCTACGTACAACTGTAGAACCGCCGGAACAAGTTTTCGGTGAACTCTTTTTCTAAATATATGACTAGTGACTATTGACTAGTTTATATTATTATATACAGCGCTATATATGATTTTTTTTAGATTGATTTAAATTTTTACTTCTTAAACTGTTAACGGTTCTAATTAAGGAGTTATTAAAGAGTATTTATTTACATCATTGGGGTAATATTTCCGCATATAAATTTGTTTCCTTGCAGAGGGTATATTTATGTGGCATGACCTTTAAGTTACCGAAAACTGTTTCACTGAAATTATGCAATATATTTGATAAATATTTTGACCTTACGCTTATTAAATACTTATTATTAAATGGACACTCCCTACTTATAATTCTGTATCTGCAAACATGACATTTTACAGGAGAGCATTTCGAAAATTCATAACGAATTTGCAAAGTAACGACTTAGTGTATCTTATTCAAAATTTGGTCAGTGCTACAATTTTAAATCTAATTTTCCCTGTTGTTTAATGCCTGTTCACAGAACTGAGTGCGTAGACCTCGAATTCGTAAATTTAAAAGACATAATAATCACATATTTTGCACTTACGTGATTATACGTAGGGAGTGTCGATATAATGAAGTTATATCAAGTAAGTTCCGATTCAATCGATACATATATTTGATTTTCACAAGGAAATACTGGATTGTAGTTGAGGAAATATTGTATCTTATTTTTTTTGAATAGGATATTTTTTTAATATTAATAATAAACGTATTAGTTTGAAAAAAATGCCACGTGTGATGTTATTTTAATAACGACGAAAATATCTCAAATGTCTCAGTGGCAGCCAACCCCTCGCGTCCCTGAAGTTTTCCCATCTGGTGATCACCGCCCACAGAGTGACCTTCCGCGGATCCGTTTGGCAATTACGCTGATGATTAATCTACTGGCGTTCGTCTGGTCCAAAGTTCTTTAAAACCGTCATGCAAGATACCTCGCTCGGGTGTCTTTCTGCGTCTCACGCTTAACAAGACCGCCACTATTTATATAGGTTGCTGAATCATTGAAATAATTCGGTGCCTATGGGTCGCACTGTAGCGTAGCTGTTGAAAACGATTAGAGATAATATCGTCACCGTTCTGGCAACACACGTTTAATCTGTTAAAAAAAATTGTATACTTTATCGTTTTGTGGAACACACCAATTCATTGTGATGAAATCATTTTTGTCAAAAAAAAAAATAATGCGGAAATGCCAAAATTGTTCTAAATTGGAAAACATTTTCAATTACAATCTCACAAAAATATGCATGAATTGATCAACAGATATAATTTTTAAATTAATTTAAAGATATATGATTATTTTTAAATGATTTCCATCATCTATTTACTGGATACAAGCATCCAATGTCTTGATATAATAAAATAAACTAAATGAATCGCTGCAGTTGAGTTTTTACTGTTTATTACACTTTTACATTATATATTTTTCTACTAAATTGTATAAGTTAGTTGATCGCTATTTCGGCTTAACGTCATCGTCAGAACTGTGCTCAACCTAATTTTAGCTTAGCTATATATCACTTTTAAGGTGTTAAGACTGTCAATTCTTGGTGAATTTATATTTAAGGCATTATATTAAAAAAAACACACACAATTTGTACTACTTCCACATGCTTATGATGATCGGGACCGATTTTACTCATCACGAGAATTCATCATCATTCATCAGTTGATATATTGTTTAAAATAGATAGACAATAAATTATGTAATCTTACTCAATGGAACATTATAACATTAATTTAAAATTAACATATTTAGAGTACTAATTGTGTTTTTGGAAAAGGTATTACTAATTAATCGTTGAAGTAAATGCATTGAAATTGTATTGATTATGCGTTATTACGCGAGCTTCTCATAACGGTTTAAGTAGTCAATAGGTCTTCAAAACAGTGTACATAACCAAATCATCAGTTGATAATGCTCGTGATGAGCGAAACCGGTCCTGATCATTATAAATATGTGGAAGTAGTACAAACAAATTGTGTTTTATTTTTTAAAATATAATGTCTTTCCACCAAGAATTGACAGTTAACACCTTAAAAGTAGATAACCAAGCTAAGATAATTTCAAGCATAACTCTGACGATGGCGTGAAGTCGAAAAAGCTATCAGCTAACTAATAAAATTTTGTAGAAATGCATAAATACTTTATTTAATACTATTAAATAAATACCAATTCAATCAATAAAACGAGAACAATTAAAATCGAGTAGATAATTCGTCACAAACATTCATTTTCAAGATCTCATTTCAAAATATTATCAGATATAAATTAACCTTTTCCGGGATTGAGGCTGTTGCTAAGTGCTCCTAGACTACACAAGCCGACTTATGTTTTCCTTCATTTTCTATCAACAATAAACTTTCATAATAATCACTTCGTTACTAATACCTTATTTCCTTATCCCTTACTCCCGCTTGTTTTCTTGAGTCGTATAATATATATTCCTACATTATCATAGGCTTCAACTGTTATAATAAATAAATTAAATGCTTGATTCAACTGCGGTCGGTAAGCCATACGTAATTATTTGAATAGAATTACGCGCTAGAATTTGTAATCAGAAGCTCTCTAGGAAGCTCTCAACTCTATTCTACACGCGCGTTAGGGTTTCTGTTGTTGCTATGCGAGCCAACTTAACCGCTATCAGCTGAAGTCGAGCCCATAGTAACAGTTAATATTATAATTCAGATAGTCTTATACCACAATAATAATCATTCATATGGTTCAAATAAACGTCTTTTGCTAAGTAGGCCACATTTTAAGATCTTTTTTTAACACAAAATGAAATTTATATTGTTTGATATAGTTCAGTTAATGGAATTTTCTATAATGTCTTAATATATGAAAATGTTTATAGGATATAATTATTGATTTCGAATATATCGACATTGTCGGCGTCTGTGGCGCAGTTGATAACGTCGTTGGCTACGGTTACGGATTGCGGTTTTCATAAATTGATGTTTCAATTGATTTATGGATTTCTGTTCGTAGTTCTGAGTATTTGTGATGTCTAAATCTCCCTCCCACCCATCCGATCCTCACGGGGCGTAGCGAGAGCGATTAGCTAACCAGCAGTCTTGTCCCAGCCCTATCCTTATATCCCTAGTCTCTTCGAAAAAAATGAGAGGTTGAGCAACTGAGTAACAGGTAGTTCTCATAGAAAAATTCTGTTGACATACCTACATTAGGAGAGCATATGCTCCACATTGGTAGCGGACATGAAAAAATATGTTGATTTCGCTGTTAATACCACTCAGAAAAAAAATAATGATGAATTGAAGTTCCCAGTTCTTTATATAATACTTACACGCTGAATTAAGTAAAAGTTGCTCGCGACAAGCGAAATCATTATTAAAATGTGTTGTATTTTTATAAATATAATACTTTTCCAAGAAGAAAAATTGACAGTTAACACCTTAAAAGTGAAGCTTTCATTATTCTTTATTTTATACAGAAAACTTTAACTGGCGTAACATATTCGATAAAATTATATTAAATATGCTATACGGTAGGTCGTGGCAGGTTGCTAACTTCAATATCGACAAGCAAATCGATGATACAGGTAAAATAGAGAAAAGAGAAAATAGAGAAAAGACTGTGCATGTAACCTAATAGAAGGTTCATGCAGTCGTTTTTTGGTAACTCTTGAAATTCAGTTAGGGACTGAGGAAAATTTAATATCACATCACGTGGAAGTCACAATCAGTATTCGTAAGGGTTGTTTTCTCTCTTGCTTGATCACATTACTCTTCAAACATTTTTGTTATGGTTTTTTGAATATATCTTAAGTTATCACTAATTCTCTTTTCAGCTTTCCCGAATCTGTTTTTGATAATTTTTGTCGGTTTTATGTATAGTGGACTACGCTTAAAGTGTCATGGTGTTGTTTTACTTTCACAAGTGTGAAAGAAGAGCTTGACTCAATTATAAAGTATTTTGAACTGATATGAAAGGGAATATGTAAAATATTACGACAATATAAAAATAATAAATATACCAAGATGAATATAGCAGTCGTCATGCGAAAGCAATTTTATACTAAATTAAATCTTATAAAAAAAAGATAGACAGATACATAAAAATAATACAATCTCTAAGAAAAAAGACTCACATGATAGTTAGTTGTAGAAAAATTGGCAATAATTGCTGCCAGGTCACATTGTGTGACAAAAGACGCAAATATTTGCACAGATGAAAAAGCGCGACAAATACTATGAAGAGAAAATGACTTTTATTTACACAACAGTCGTAGTAAAATACGATATTCGCTTGCGGGAAATGTGTACACAAGAAATTATTTGCCAATTTTTCTACATATATTACATACAGTATTCATAATATATAATACAGATCCAAATTCCAAAATCTCTGTAAGAAAAACTTACGACGGCTTTTTTGTGCTATAGTGTCGTTATGAAATGAAATTTCTTATATTAAAGGATTACACTATAATTATGTGTCAACATGAATGTTTGTGTTGTTAGTTTTTTTACTTGGTGAATCGTTTTATTTACGAGCTTTGGGACTAGACAAATCGATATATTACGAGTGGCATAAAAGCAAAAACTTATAACCCCGGATATTGTCAACATCTAGCAAAAAAAAATATGAATCGGATATAGAAGTGGGAAAGACGCAAAGACAGTTTGCTCATTCAAGAAATTTGAACTAGGCAAACAATTATATCTATTTATTTCTAAATTTTAACTTTAAACTATTTAATTTCGTTTATGTACCTTGTAATTGTTAAGATTAAATTTTATATAAATAGCCCTATTATGATTGTATCAGTTGATAATGCTCGTAATGAGCGAAACCAGCCCTGATCATTATGAACATTTGGAAGTAGTACAAACTAATTGTGTTTTATTTGTAAAACACAATGCCTTTCCACTAAGAATTGTCGGTCGATGTCTTCTTAATGTGTTTACTTGATAGAGAAACCACATGGTCTTTTTATGTTATTAGGAATTGATTACACAATACAATTTGTATTCAATCGCTTTAATCATTGATATCTTTTTTAATATTGTGGTCTTAGGAAATCGGTTTCAAACAAATCTAATCATTCATCAATGTATCTCTACTCAATGTGCGCCCTTTTTAAGTCTTGTCAAACAAGTTCTTATTATGTGGTAATCCAAATATTATCACTGCTCAGTTTGTGAACAGATTTCTTTTGTCATTAGTAATATATGTTTGATCAAACTCCATTAAAAACTAATTTGAAAAACTGACGTTTTCTATGATTCCGTACCATATAAATGAAGGTTTTCAGAGATATCTTTCAAACAGTCAACGCCGTCAACTTTGGATTTAAGAAAATTTACAGCAACCTGTGATACAAGAACATTTATCTTGTATAATATTCAATGTTATTTCTCACACGTACGTGCTTATATTTGCGTACACCACTGAATATGGCAGGGCTGTGTAGTCATTTAAAACCTTACTCCTAATTTACCTCATACTCCAACTCCGTTTTTTTTAAAAGCCTGAATGATTTGATTACATTCATAATTTCACACTAGAATGGATAGCTTATTTTTTTTAAACATTCGTCATGCTATATTTATATATTATAATATTGATGTATCAAGAAGATAGTATATGTTTGTTAAAATTTAAAAACGCATTTAATATAATAATTGAATTAGAATAGGAGTTGCAGTCGGACGAGATCTCACCATTAAAATATCCTAAATCACAACTCTGACTCCGCAGCCCTGGAACAGATATTTTTTTAATACGAGGACTAACAATACATGACATGACAGCTGCCACTAATTCGGAATAAAATATACAATACATTAAACACAATAATCAAAGTTCATCGCTGAATATTTCCATCTCTAGACAATGCAATGATCCGCCGGACAGCCCTTACGAAGGGCATCTCGTATGACGTCGCGAAGAACAGTCTGAAATATGACTTGGGCCAAGCAGGTTGATTTTGGCAGGATAGATACAGTGTTTATTTAATAAGTACAAAAAACTAATATAGTCCGCTACGTTGACGTATTTGTTTTTTTTTCAATATAGTTAAGTATCTGTACAGTAAAGTAAGCTGAACATATATGGCATATATAATATTACTAGAGGGACGCCCATCATGGATGACGATATTGAAATTGAAATACTGATTGTTCGAGCTTCATCAGCTCTTCGATGAGCTTCCACGTTAGCGGCACGTCGGGATTATGCAGCTTCCGGAGTTTTGTCTCGCTCTCCATCTCTGCTGTCGCTCACGACGTAATCGCAAACGCCGCTGTTCTTTAGTTTCCATACTGACGGGCTGATTGTCATTATTATTTTTGTTTGTTTGCCTCGGAATTTGCGTCACATCGGATCTGTGTGTATTGCTGGGAGTCAGTTGCAAATTTTTTTTTTCATATACACCACGGACGTAATTTAGGTCATGAGAAAACTTCATACCTACATGTGATAAAAATAAAATGCCTACATACCGGTCTGAGCTATTTATTATATATAATATATGTAATTTAAGTTGTTGTACAATAAATAAATTCATATAAGCGTTACTTACACAACGAGGAAAGATAATGAGATGTACAGATCTACTAAAACAAATACATAAAACGTGTCATTGACTGGTGTAGGAGACCAAAAAAGGATTGTATAGAGCAAGAAAGAGTTTCCAGTATCACATGGAAATTCTAATTTATTAAAAGAAATCTTGAAGACCGTATCAACTCAAATAATATATATATACTCTGCATGATGATATATCTATTCTTGTGAAAAGTTAATGGCTGATAAAGAAACATAAATTTGTTTAATCCCACAGATATTCCGCTATTGCGCACGATTTCGATAATGCTCAAATAAACCTTGAGAGTATTTAAAAATAAAAACTAGTATCAGTTTAAGAGAGCCATTGTAAATCTAGTGTGAATTGGTTCTAGACAAAAATTTTCCGTCATCAATATAAGAAAATAGACCGATAAATAAATTTCAAGTTCGCAAGGCATAATATTTGGCTAGGATGAAATCATCATATAAAATTTGAATTGATAATTTTGTTATTCCACTGGTTGCATTTCTAAACGTGACACATCTTTTGCCTCTTTAAGAATCAATTTCAGAATAACTGTATCTCAAGTTTATTATTTATTTTTAAGGTAAATAATAATTCTAATTCTTAACTTAAAGAAAGAAAACTGTGGTGAAATATTTTTCTTCTATTGGACACGGGTAGGGGGAAAGACACAAACGATAATAATACTAATTACCAAAATACAACTAATTGCAAAATAAATTTAATATTGGTGAGCCACCTGTCGTATTTAAAATGTTATTTACTAGTAATTGACTACTGTTAATGGTTTTATTAATTTTTTAAAACTCTAAGCGATTCATTATAATTCCTTTATCATTTACTCGATGGAGTACTTCTACACTATTATGTTTGTTAAAATTATGATTTGCAAACTGAAAAATTATTAACGTTGAGACATTAAAATTTATACCCCTCTGACCTACATAAGAAGCTTGACAGTCTTCACAAGAATGGTGGTATATGCCACACTGAGACAATGATTACATTTGATCTATATTATTCAATAAACGTTCTACTTTAATTATTAATAGTATAAAAAATCAGTTACAAGCTATTCGCCAACAACTTTTGATATCTTTGATGATGTGTCTCAAAAATAGATGATTTTACGCCAGTGAGTAGTTTTTAGTACTATCATCTGTTTGTTCTTTTCCCGAGTAAAGATTTATCCTTCGCCAGAGCAACCGCCGAATCTATAGAGAAATAAATATAGTATAGATTTGCTATTATATCTGTATTATGAACTAAGAATAGTTCTTAGTGTACCTTTTATTGTTAATTTTTCTCTGCTTAATGCATCGTTTTTAGCACGGTTTTTTGGAGCGTAGTTTTGCATGGAATATATCCCTCGTATTAAAAGAGAATCGAGTGTATTTAACTTTCAGTAATTACTACCAAGAGTAAACTTCTTTCCTGAAGTAAAGTATAATTTTTACAGTTATTTTATACATAAGTATCGATAATAAAGCTGAATTCATCATCAATATCGCATCGCATCGGCCTACGAGTTGAATTATGTTCTGCCAATAATTACTGAAGTCCCTTTGCATAATTACGTCTAAGAAGGACATCTAGTTATCATAAATTTACAACGATGTTTTGTTTCTGCGGGGACAATATGAACTACTGGTGATTATTTCTACGTGAGGTTGGAAGTTGTTAGTAAGAAATTGTACTTCATTAAGACTTAGAAAGAAGAGGGTGGGAAATATTTAGCTAAGACCTCATTGTTGAGCAAAAGTTTTGCATGTGGAATCACAGATCAATGAAGAAACTAGAGGTAGCGTCCGCCTGAAATGCGGATTGAAAAGCTCAAGTATTAACTACGTTAATTGGATACCATCTAACTATCTGATGCCAAGGGTAGCTATCCATTCTGTATCTCTATCCTATTTCACATTGTTCTTAAATATTTTAATGTATTTCATTGAAATGTATTTCGTCACATTCAAGTTCATTCGTGTACTCGAATGCCAAAAAATATCGGAAGGCAAAATCCAGTTCGTTAGTGACAAAATATAAGGAAATTAAAATTCGCTATTGAAATTTTCCATCCGGCACCCTCAGTCGATATATTAAATTAATCAATTCATTTTATTTTATAATAATATATAAATGGTAAGGGGTGCATAAAAATATTCACTGCTAATTTTTGTCAGTTAGTGCAGCGGTCGCCCATCGGTGGTACGTAGGAAAATATAGGTTTTGCTGCAGTAACACATTTATGCCAATAATCCTTCAAAAACGTAGCAACAAATATCACTTTAATTAAACAAATTTTAAAATTATTCCATTGTAAAAAAATTCTTTTGTGACCTTTATTTTATGTATTTATGTTTAAAGAACAAATCATGTTAGTGGTCCGTGAGATCCGACCGGTGAGCTATAGTGGGTACGTGTGTTTATAAGCGGTTCCGAAACCCTCGTTTTTGACCCGAACACATTCAATATAAATGTTTTACTATCCCTGTATATGCATACATAATCCTCCTGTATTATAATAATTAAAACATTTTTAAGGTTTCACACGTACAAGGTAATGTACCAAGCGAATAATTCCAAATTTTGTCACGTTGCCTTTATGACAGCCGTTTTGTAGGGCGCCTCTTCCGCGACTCGGACGCTTTCCTCCCGTTCTTCTCTCTCGCAATAACAATAAATTATATTACATTCATTGAAATAAATGCCTACGTATTAATCGCGTTCGTACGGGGTGCTTTCAAATCCAACGGCCAAAAATAAAATTAACTCTGTCTACTTTGATGCTGAAATTTATGTAAATTACAAATTTAAAACACAAATTCATTTGGCATTCAAGATATATGCGAGCTCTACACTAGGTAACACGTCGCGGATTTCGTTTGAACCTAGTCAAATTCGGACCCCTAATATGACACTGAAATATCTTACTTTTGGTAGAGAAGTCTTCGAGATATTGTGATTTTCGTTGGAATCACATTGATTGTCATTCTCAGATTTGTTTCGTTTGACAAACTAAGCAATTACACGCTCAAATTAAAACAAAATACTAGCAAAACTGAGGTTGGTAAATAAAAAGTACACAAAAAAGAAATTTATGAAAATGATTATATCGTTATTGTTCTGGAAGAAGTTTATTAAATGTTTCCAATGCTACATATACCATTTTCAATCAGTTTGTTTGTACAAACCCGTTTTTAATTAAAAGTATAATTTGTAAAAACAAGTGCGTTCTTCCATACGGTAGATTTCAAAATAAGAAACATTTTGGTATAACTAATTCAATAAGTACTCTTTCGATTTAGTGTTTTCTTCCAGAATACCATATTATTATACTCATTTTAATACTATTAACTATATATTGATGCTTCAAAAGTTTTCCGATAAAACTATAAGCATAAATATGCTTATGCACTCATTTTTTTTCAAACAATATAGGCAGAAAATCTCACTGATTCATAATAATTATTATTCAACACAGAAGCCAGCAAGTGTCTTGTAAAAAAATGGATTTTCCGATTAGGTGGCGAAGGAGCACTTCTATAAATAAAATTCTCTTAAAATCGCTTCTTATTTTAAGGGTATTGATTGATGGGCCTCCACAATGATTGAATTGTGATTTTCATTTTATTTGAGGATTTGTGATCAAGAACTATTTTATTTTTGAAATATGAAACCATGTAGTATAACAGTTGTGACACTGGAAGTCTGACGGTATAATTAAAAAATAAAGCTTTGAAAATCGCTAATTAAACATGTTTTGTTTGCAATAAAACGATTTCTTATTTATTAAGACACGTAGTAATTAATACTAACTCTTTCCTTAAATGATAATGCTTCTAGTTGCTTCTTAATTCCACCTCAAAATTTATTGGTCTTAAAAAAATTGGCAACAAAAACACGATTCGATTCAAGCACTTATCGTACGTGATCGACGCTTTATCTTTTTGCGTAACGTCCACGTATTTATTTAATATAACTTATTAGAAATAAAATCAAATGACCGTAAAGTTTCGTCAATCTTGAACATGTCCCGACGTCGAAGGCACTTTTGCAACGCTGGAAGACTTCTGAATGTGAATGATAATCGTGACCTCAATTAAAAGCTTCCTCGCTCAGTTTTTAGACGCGCGCGAACAGAGCTTCCTGAAAAGTTTACAACTCCATGACACTTTGGACTTTTATTGTTTGTTAATAAATTAATTGCTTATACAAAATCTGGCATAAATATTTAAATGGTGTATTTTTGATTGTTTATTTGTATGATGTTAACTAGAAATAAATATTTAGATTAAAATTGAATACTTGTTACTAGGATTACTCTACAGCAGACATATGAAAAATACAATTTAATATTGTTTTTCGTTGATCTTCGATGAAAAAACATTTTAAGAAATAGTTAACTAAATGTAACGTGCATATTTTACAAATTGTATTATAAAGCAGGACTGTTTTCACTCAACTGTTAACTGAAAGAAATTCGGTCACACACTTCAGTTAAAAATAAGCCACATCAGATCAAAAACGTTTTGTTACTTTTAGTAAGAATTACGATAAAATAGTATTTGATTTATATATTATTTTACTCATTTTAATACCTTCAAAAAGGTTTGTAATTTTTAAATTTATTCTTTATGTTGTATAATTTCAATCATGCATTAAAATATTTTTTCCATAAATTTACTTTTTCTGAATTAATTCATGTAACGTTTTAACACATATCGCTATTTATTATGTATCAAAGATATACATAATGATTATATTATATATAATTAAGTCAAATTGACATTCAAATTGAATACCTACGGTCAGATAATATATCCTCGACTTAACTTTTTAACCTATCTACGTTTGAGAAAAATGTTACGGCAGGAATTGAGAAAAAACAATAAAGATCATACCTAAGTAATAGATTTGATATAACTCTAAAAAAATAATTCATGTAGTATATATTATTTCAACTTTAATTGCGTTCAAACGTCTCGAGACTCTAAGAGATATAAGTATCAATCTAGTGATTTTTTCGGTCAGCAAAATAAATAATAAGATGTCAGTATTGTATCAAAATAGTCACTATGATGTGGTCAGTAAACGGTCAGCAATTAAAAAAGAGGTCAATATCCAAAATATTATAAATTATAGATAAAAAGAATAATGTTGTATTTTTCCTTCCTTTTCTATTGTGTGTAATTGGTCTTTAAATTAAACACCAAGCAACCAATTCATATTATACATATAATATATACATATTTATGTATATTGCAGGACAAGAAGATGTTATAGGCATACATAAAAATGAAACAAGTAAATTAATTACACGCAAACAAATTGATATAACAGAAAAAGTATTAATTACATATATGTACATATAAGGACCTGTAAAAAATTTCATACACATTCATTATTATGTAATTAAAAAAATAGATTTTATAGACTCCAACTCCTCAGCCCTGTTCTAAACAAATATTATTTATAAGAAAAATATCCCAGGCACAAAAATCAATTTGTTGTAATACATATTTCCTAGTCACGTACATAATTGATAATATAATAATATTTGTAAAATCTTTTTTTATCTCGGATATAGACAAAATAAAACTTTGAACAGCACTGCCAAAGTGGATTGATCGACAGTTTGATGGTAACTGATAATATATTCCTAATTCATATTTTCGTTGTCATGGAGAAGTAGGTTCCTGAAATTATGAGCCTTTGTCGAAGTGGGGCCAATCTGGCCTTGTGTTTAGTGCGTGCCAAGATGTCAAAATTATTCTGTGTACCGAGTTGACCTTGCTTTGGCGCTGTCCTTCTGGCTGGGCTCATAAAAAACGTCAGTTCTTACCGCGCCCAAGGGTACCAATCATATATATTACAAATTCAAATTTTACGTAAGTAACTAACACATTATCACACAAATAAATAAATTAGACATCTTTCGACAGTAGTAATCTTTCAAGGAAGCTGTATGCGTCAGAAATCAGGCTTTTAAAGATCTGTATTATTAATTGTAAGAATGAATCATTTTTTCCTAGTTTTTGTATTGTTTGATTATATGTAAATTCTTGTCATAGTTCTTGACGAACAGTACCTTGTAATACACTCAAATAATACATTTATTCGTCTCCTTAGTCTTATTTCTTCTAGTTCTTATTTCAACAACTCCATTGCCATTGACGATCCTTCGCCATTCGTCCCTGCACTCCGCTGCTCTGACGGCCATCGGTAAGGAGAAGCATGTAGCGTCTTTCCCTTGGTCGTTCGAGCGAGTTGGGGCTTTTCCGCATCACCTTCTGCCTTCAACCTTTCCTGAGCCACGTAGGCTTGCTGGCGATGTGGCCAAAAAAACCGATTAGGTGTCTTATATAGACGGCCGAGAGTCTATCCTGTATTTGGAGCTCTTTCAAGATATAGGTGTTTGTTCTATACGGAGCATTCTTTTCCATACAACACTCAATTTCATATAAATAGCGTTGTTAGGATTTATCAGTTGATAAATCTCAAAACGAGTAAAGCCGGTTCTGATCATTACAAAAGTGTCTTTTCGCCAAGAAATGACACCTAGAAGCATAGTAATTAGATAAAATTAAAATATGCCAAAAATGAATGTGTTTCATTGCAGAAATAATATTTCATTTCATATCTTTCTTGCTTGACTATCAGCCTAGTCAAATTTTACTATGATGCAAATGATACTACTTACAAATACCCAATCATAATACTAAAAGCGTTTTGACTTCATACATATGCCAGGAAAATAGGAAACGTAATCGGCGGAAAAATAATAGAAATAATATAATATATGAGTGGAGACGAATCAATACAGATCGCAACCGGCAGAACCGAAGCAAATATACGGGCAGAACGAGCAATACCGTCCGCAGAAACGGACAACAATACTTTCTCACCGCACAAGTCCGTCCGTGCATCCGCGCATCTCTGAAATAATACAAATTAGGAACGCGATTCCTAAATATGTGATATAGTTGATAGCTATATTGTATAATTTTTGTAAAAATAGATACATTGCTTTTTAATATGATAAAATATCAAAGTACTTAGTTCTACAAAATTTTATAAGTTAGTTGATCCATCATCAGGGATATATATATTATATTTCTGACAATGGCATTAAACCGAAATCAACTAGCTTATAAAATTTTGTAGAACTAATTACTTTGTTGTTTTATCCTATTATAATGGAGTTATACCAAGTAAATTCTTATGCAATCAATACATCGCTTTTTACCAAATTATTATATAAATTAGTGGACTGTTACTATTTGTTTAAATTGCTGTAACACCACTGCATAGAGATGACCTAAAAATAATAATATATATATTGGTTTAATATTTCAATGACATTGATAAATCAACGTTTTTCTCAAAAAGTATCACATTTTTTATGTCCAGGGACCATGGCTATGCAATTAATTAGAAATAAACTATCGTTTACGTTGCTCAAAGTAAATCAATGACTTTTTCATTCAGTATTAAACGCTTAGCTCAATGAAGCATATTAGTGAAATTAATAGGGTGTTTATTACATGAATGAATCTTAATGTTTTCTATTTCAACTACATATCATATTAAGTGATTTTATTTTAAATAATTGTAGTTTCATCCTGCTTAACGATCAGAAGTTGATGAAGTCAGATACTTTCAATATCGAATAGCATGGTGTAGTTGGGTGGCTGAGTCGCTAAACACGCTGCCGAAGATTTTTAGAGTTTTGAGTAAATCACGATTAACTGTTATGGCCAGTATGATAGGTTTAAGTACAATTAAAGTTATTTTGTGTCTTCCGGTGTATAAGAAAAGGTTAAATAATTGTCGTCTTTTTGGAACGCGTCGACCGTGTAAAACGGGGATAGAGATCGTGTAATAAAATATTTTTTTAAGTTTGGAACAATTTTGAACGTCGAACTGGGGACGAAATATAAATAAATATTAAACTTGGAACTGGAAAAATTGATAGATCTATCGATAGAGCACATGCGTACATTAAGAAGTTATTTTATTGAAAATTTCCAGAAGTGTGTTAAGCGACTCAGCAACTCAATTAGTTGTGTTGATTTGTATAGACGTTCATTATACTTTTCATTTACCTGTTTCCGGATAACTTGCATGATGAGTTGTTTCTTCCAATATACTGTTTTTTGACTCTACTTTAATTTTTTTTAATTGCCTAAGGTAAATAAAAAAGGCCACTTTCATCACTCTCATAAACATTGGAATATTATGCAGATATCAAATGTTATGTTTAAAAAGTCATCATTTGAAATAGTCATTTTTAAGACTTGAACTCTAAACATTCTGAATGCTGAGTTTTTGCCACCATACCATATAAACGAATCAAGCACCATTATATAAGAAAAATGACATTATCCTGATTGCAGCAATCGGGGGTGGGTCTTGGGTCTTAGTCTTCTCAAATTCAACTTAACACTTGATATAATTTAGATATGATGATAATTGTCTTTCCACCAAGAATTGACAGTTAACACCTTAAAAGTGTATAATGATAATGATGATATAATTTAGAACGTCAGTTTGAGTCCTTTCGTGTACTCGAATTCCTGAAAATGGAGAAAGTCGAAACCCGGGTCCTCAGTGACAAAATACATGGAAATACACAAAATTTCAACAATTCAAATTAATAGCATAAAATAATAAAGTATTTAGTTCTACAAATTTTTTATCAGGTAGTTGATAGCTATTTCGGCTTTACGCCATAGTCAGAACTATACTTTTTGCGGATATATATATACTGTTTAGAAAAGATAGACAATATCATGTCATCTCACGTATTCAAACATCATAATGTTTATTTTAAAATTAAATCATTCAAGTTAATAATTGTGTTTATAGAAAAGGAGCTTACTTGGTGTCACTAATTAGTCGTTAACAGAAGTGTATTGAAATTTTACTGATTACCCGTAATTACATGAGCATTGTAATGGTTTCAATAAGGGTGATGGGTTAATATTTGTTTGATCATCAAGGAGATTATTGTCATGATTGTATCTATTAATTTCGAGCTGTTCCTAAAGATTAAGTCTAAGGCTTTTTTCACACAAATGTAAGCATATCGGAGCTGATTATTTAGCGGTTATGTTGTGGGCTTCTTCCAGGAGGTGGTTAGCAAATTGAGAATCTGTTTTATTATTTTTGAATGATCTTACATGTTCCTTAAACCTAGCAATGCTGCTTCCTGTCTGTCCGATATAAATCGAATCACACAGGCCGCAGTTAAGTTTTCAAAAAAATCCAACCGTTTTTAGAAAAATTAATAAAAAAAATATTGTTCACCATTTCACAACATATAGAATTACTTTTTGCCCAGCACATTGGAAAATGGATGAAAAAAAAAACAGTTTAATCCATTTGAGGAGGACTGTATGCGTCTATTAGTAAAAGGTAGGCTTTGCTTCTTAGTAATTATTTCCCAACCATACCTATTACGACTCAACTGTATTAATGGTAGGTAGTAATTACACTAAAAGGAAAATAGTTGAGCTTTAAGTGCCGAATTTAAATACAATAAATAAAGTTATTTGGATAATAGTAATAGATGTGCGTAAATCGTAAACGCGTTATTGCGTTGATTACAGTCAATAAACAGTAATGATTTGAGAAGGCACAAGAAACAATTTATGTACGAATATCGTGAAAAATATATTTAGTTTACGAACACGGTGTAGAATTTATTGATACCATTAGTTGTTCGATTTTCAAATCTTGTAATTTTTTAGTACCGCTTCACATCTGGTCATTTTTTTCGTGTCTAGCAACAAAATAAAGGAATCTATGCAACGTGTTAAATGGTTGAACTATCAAACCGTGACCAACTCAAATAATATTGTACTTTGTTTGAAGATACAAGGTAATAAAATGTCTAGCTTTTTTTGTATCAAGGTGATTGTACAATTGCAAATTTCGAAGGCTGGAAAAAGTGCGATTATGTATTGAAAAACATCTGTTCTTGGATTTAATGTCTTCCGATATGCTTATTCAATTAACTAACTACATTATTTTAGATTAACAATTAAACAAAAGATAAAATGGATACAGCAATGCAAAAAATTTGGTTTCTGTATAAAAATAGAGTCGAATCCGTGACGCAGTTCGTAACGTCGTTAACTACGGCTATGGATGTCTCGGGTTCAATTCCCGGTACGGATGGTTTCATAAATTGATATTTCAATCGGTTTATGGATTTCTGTGTTTGCGATGTCTAAAACTCCCTCTCACCTATCCGATCCTCACGGGGCATAGCGAGAGCGATTATCTAACCACATATCCTGTCCTAGCCGTAGTTCTATCCCTACCTTATTCGAAATAAAAGAGAGGTTGAGCAACTGAGTAACAAGCAGTTCTCATAGAAAAATTCTGTTGAAATACCTCCATTAGAAGTATGACGAAAAGTGTTCAAAGAGTTGCCCGAATATTTGAATGTCGGTTTTGACGGTTGCTTCAGAGTCACTCCCAGGCATAAAAATTAGTTCCATGATTTAACAGAACAAGAAAAAACAGAACATGAAAAATTCTGTTTAAAAATTATAGGTATATCCAGTGGGCCATTGCTCTCGTCGGAAACTTTGCAGATAGTATACAGTGATGCATTATTAAGGGTAATTTGGTATACTCAATATTTATACTGTATAACATATTTCCGTATTTTATTTAACCGTACCGTGGTATCAAGAAGAAGTTAAATGAACTAACATGAAAAAGAAGGATTAAGATTTTAATTATAATAATAAGTTATGGAATTATTAAAAATGTACTTTACTTTGTGTCTAGTGATAGTAATATTTCAGTTCAGGAACGTTTATTCTACGAATATAGCAGAAGGTATACGCCGGAAACCCATGTATACTCTCTACTACAACACTGGTTACACCATACCTTGCGTTTGTAACGCAATTTGGTAGAATGATTGTGAAAGCAGTCCAAAGATAAACTAAACAAAGATTAGTTAACTTAAAATCTTAAAATATTTAATGTCGTATTAACCACAATTTTGACACACATGTGAAAATAGTCTAATTAAAACCATGATTTACTTAGCTTTACTAAATGATTTCTAAAAAATGTATACAATAA
The DNA here is from genome assembly GCA_022494535.1 of Himalopsyche phryganea. Classification (NCBI taxonomy): domain Eukaryota; kingdom Metazoa; phylum Arthropoda; class Insecta; order Trichoptera; family Rhyacophilidae; genus Himalopsyche; species Himalopsyche phryganea. Next base: position 648,899 of record JAGVSL010000175.1, read on the forward strand.
ACATGCAGTATTATAAACATGCTAATTCGTTTGAGGAACAAAAAAGCAAACATTGTTTTAATGATGACTTTGTAATCAATTAAACACATGTGAATTAAACTTCTATCCAGATTGCCTACCGCAGAGTCTCATTAATTGGGTAATAAATGGATCAAGCAATACATCCTATGGTGTTTCTCAAAGCGAGTTCCACTAACGACGAATGCAACACGCTATCTCCTAACATTTTTTTTTATAGATCGGACGGTTTCTTTTTGGTTATCGATTTTGATCACATAAGCGTGTTCGTGATTGCTTATTTGAAAAGCATCTACTGACTGACTAAACCGTTCAGTTTACATTGTATTTTGGTAGTGATTTTAATCAAGAAGGATTTATGATAAATAATATTGAAAACAGGAAATTTTTGATGAGAACAATATTATTAACGAATTTAATGATTTTAAAAATATTTTTGACGGTATTAGATGATTCGAATTATTGAAATTCCATCAAGCACCCTCAGTCGATGTCTTAAATGGTATTAGATAAATTTAACAATAATATGAGTTTTCAATAAAGCATGATATTTCTAAAGATATGCGAACTTCTATTTCCATATTTTTTTAGATATAGTTGCATCCATGTAAATAATATGTTCTGGGTATATGATTCACGTTAATTATGTACTTCCACGCAGACATTTTTAATGTGATAAATATCTCACGTTATTCCTTATTTAGAAAACATAATATATGTCGAAAACAATCAAAATTTATTTGAGAAAAAAAAATAGTTTGATAATCACTGGGATAAATAAACACTATGGGAACAACCAGGGACGCAGATTTTTTATATACTTCCCATATCCTTGGAATGCTATTTTTTATACACTTCCCATAGTTTAATAAGCACAGGTTGACGAACTAAATTCGCTTCAGGGTTATGCTCTGTAATTAGGAAGTAAAAGTGATACTATCATTAACACAAGTCAAAATTAATGAATGAAAATCCGTCAACGACAACTTCATTGATTAGTAAGCGTGAATAATACCATGAATGAAGCAATAAATCTATTCATAATTACATCGAAAAATTAAAAGTGTATAGTGTACAGACTATTCTCTATATATATATCGTTTTAACACGGGCAGATAAAAGCTGTTGGAATGACAAATGTGGGAAAACGATATCAGTTTTGTAACACACCTCTTACGCTTTAAGAGTTCTCACATTGTCAAAAAAAAGGTTGAAAATAATGGTGAGCGAAGGTTTAAAAAATGCTTGATATCACATATCTTATATTAACTTGGCAAACCCCAAGTTAATTGGGGTAGATGAGTAAAGATATCAGATATATAGAATCCATATAGAATGTTTGCTTGTTTGTCCCGCATGCGTTCCTATACTATTCATCCGATTGCTATGAAACTTTGATGAGCTGTTGTGCGCACACCCGCTAAGGTTTCTGAAAAAAAATCTAAAAAAAAAGAATGAAATAGGTACAAACAGCGATATTTCAGTTCGTGTGTGACATAACAAGTGGTGTAAATTGTTAAATTCAAATTGCCGGTCTTAAATGGAACATTTAAAGGAGACTGTGGCCCCGTATCACAATGATTCCAACAGATATACCAGTAGAATTCAAACGTCTACAGTTTCCGGTGCGACTTACATTTGCAATCACCTCCTACAAAGCACAAGAATAATCCCTACAAGTGTGTAAAATAAATTTGGAAAATCTATGCTTCTAGCATGGACAGCTGTATGTGGCCTGCTCACGCGTGTAATATTGTGTATACAAAAGAAATTCAATAAATATAATTAAAACACTAATACTTCCTTTCTTTGAGTGGTATTGCAACGCGTGCTGGGTACGATTTTGTACATACATTTGTAAACGATAGACCAAGTAACAATTATTGTGTCATTTATCACAATTTATCGCACAAGCAAGAGATCGAACTATATTACTATATATTATGATTATCTACACTTTGATTTGTATTTAAAACAATACTTTTTAAAAAATCTTTCGTGGCATTGGAACCTAGGTGCTAATAATGACAATGGTGTGGAGGATTGATTTGAACATCCAAGTGCCGAATATAGCAAATGTTAAAGAGTGAACTGCACCACAACTACAGATCACTTTTAACTTTTTTTATTACAATTATATATATATTGAAAAAGTGATTTACTAAACAGTAAACATTGTAAAAACGTAACAAAATAATAATTATAGCACATAACAGAAAGTAAATGATATCAAAGTCACTTAACGTAACACTTTATTAACTTAACAACGTAATTTGAAACGATAGGTAATCTGCGATAAACTTTTCACGACCAAATGAATATCCCACAATTTAAACAAATTAACATCAATGCTGCGACCTCATATATTGATAACTGAATAAAACCAGTTATTTTTTACGTATTTTTAACATTCCAGTTAACCTTTCTGAAATAAGTATTTTATTCATATATCTCAAAAAATACGTAAATCGCCTGGCAATCGAACGATCGATCAAAATGGAAACACTGAGTTAATTTTGAATGGATTCCTAAACTAAGTCGATCGGCTGTTCGCGTCTGAGGCTGGCCACCATTTTTTTACTCTTTGTTTGTTATGATTTCGCAAATAAACGGTAGATAACAGAATCAGGATATTGGAGCGGCAATTAATCAACAAGACCAAAAATAATAGGCCAACACGTGCCATAGTGTGTGTTTTGACCCAATTTATTACTACTTTTACAACTATTTTTAACATATGTTATTTATCGAATGTGTATTTGATACAGTTGATAGAGACAAAAAAACGGACTGAGCTTAGTGTAACACGTGATTAAATTAAGTTACTTAATTCTTCATTTATAAACAAAATGCGAATATCGGAAAAAAAATCTTCTTCGTCTTGTACCATATCCGATAACTACGTGATGGTGATGATTTTGAAAACCTGTAACTTTCCGTTGCCATTGAAAAGGGTTGAAATGTTTTGTTTAAATCATAAATGTTCTGAGACAGTACGTACGTTCATCTCCCGTTCTTGTACAATCAAAATATTTATAGAATTTAATGTAATCATGTAAGCTATATTTAAAAACTGTCGAATGACAAAATTTAAATGAAAAATCTTTCAATATTCGTTTTTATTCACCTTATTTTTAATGGTAAATGGGTCACAGAGTCTAGCCCAGTGGTATCCAAACAGAATAGAAACTTTTGAAACCAAGAAACATTGCTTAACTTCTCGGCTACATCGAGTATACCGAAAGTAAACAGTAAAATTTGGTAAGGGAGAATTCTTAATAAAAAAACCATAGTATGTATTAAAAATATGAACGGGGGATTTTGTTAATCTTAAATTAGTTTGAAGATGATTCTTGAATATATGAAACACTTGTCACACCTAGATATCTATGAAATGGAATAACTAAATCTAATATATAAAAATCAATGTGGTTTTGTTCGTGTCTTATGCACTGCCATACCGTTCATCCGATTCCGATAAAACTTTTTCAAGTTATTGCTTGTACTTGCGCGAAGGACATAGGCATAGTACAATCAGGCCCGGCCAGGCCCGAGTCCGACTCTCAACGTTTTAATTTTTAACTTACAGTAGTACTTATTATGTATAAAAATCAATCTTACAAACCAGATATATCTATAATCTAAAAAAAATAAACAATCAAATTCGTACAAATAGCGACGTCTCGGAAAACCTTCTGATTTATACAGAAAAACTAAAAATATTGTGTGTCCAAAAGCACTTCAATAAACAGAATTGAAACACAACACACAATCTTTCTTTGAGTGGCATTGCAACGCATGCCGAGTACTCACTAGTTATCAATAAAAATTCATGACTTTTGATTAGGGATTCCAAATAATCGTTAAAAATATATATTCGAATATCTAGCTGCCGGTGACTACAGAGAAACGCTGGTCTATCTTATAACTATACAAATTTTGATATCGATTAATATATCAAATATTGATCGGCGATTGTACCTGTAGATGAACACTTTCATATCAGTTATAACGACATCGCCTTCGGTTACATAACGGATGTAACGACTGTCACTTTCAACTTTCAACATTACTAAGTTAATATTTATATAATTATAACATAGAAACTTTTACATGCATTATAGTGATTATTTCAAGAATTTTTCGTTAATGTGATATTTAAACATCCGGCAAAAAGTGAAAATTCATTTATTAGATAAAATTAAAATTAAGAATACAATAATTTATAATACAGCGGATCCGTGGTGCAGTGGTTAACGTCGTTGGCTACGGTTGCGGATGTGTTCATACATTGACGAACGACAGTTTCATAAATTGATTTTTCAATCGATTTATGGATTTCTGTTCGAAGGCATGGATTTGTGTGATGTAGCGACTACCCACTATTCCTATCCGAACCTTATCCTTCTATCCGCACTCTCTTCGAAAAGCGAAGTAGAGCAACTAAGATACCTCCATTCGAAGGCCATATGCTGCACATTGGGAGCGGAGATGGTAAAAAAAAATTAGTAATACAACGAAAGATCTTTCATATTTGGAAGTATTTCTGAACACAAGATCCAATCCTCACTGGTACCATTCTGAGATAATTCAATATTTGTGATAATGTTGATTTTAAAAGCATGCGTGAGTATTTGATTTTTTAAATGTGTATCCCGTCTGATGAAAACATATTCAAATATAACTAAACTAAACTAAAATATCATAATTTGGATATTGTAACAAAATTAATTTGTCATTTTAAAGAATTCCATTCCAATAAGGTAATCAATTCCGTGTCTATTGTAATCATCTATGTGTATACAAATTAATTGTTTGTACATTATGAGTTTCTATACCATTCATTCGATTTCAATGAAACTTTGGTGAGCTGTTGTGCGCACACCCGTGAAGGTTTCTGAAAAAAATTCCAAAATAGCCGAATCAAATACGTACAAAAAGCGACATCTCGGAAAACCTGATTTATTCATGTACACATCAGACGGAAACAAAAATATTGGAAATCCAAAAATACTTATAATCAGAATTAAAACACAACCTCTTTCTTTCTTTGAGTGGGATTGCAACGCATGCCGGGTACTCACTAGTAGTATGTAAGTTTTATAATTTCTATAAAAATGGCCAATGTGAAAAAAACGATTAAGAATTCGAACGATTTCCGTTCAGAAGTCTATTTTCGTGTCTATTAGTGTTGTAATATTATTGCAGCTGACTTTATACAATTATGTATGTATATATGTATTTAAAAGTTTAACGAACTAATCCCTCCAGATACCCACTCGTGCTCGTTTCAGCATAATATGTTATATTATTCAAATTATTATGTATTGTCCATCTATCTAAGTGAAATATGTCATTAATTTAAAACGTGTTTGGTTTTGGATTTACATAATATTTGACCGAACGATTTTTTGCTTTGTCTAGCTGTAAATTCGGTATTCCAAATCGATTTAATCTATGGAGGAATTCTTGAACAAGAAACACGAAGGTCATTCATTAAAGGACATTATCCTCTAGGAATTTAATGCCCCAATCACACAACACCACATATGATTATTATGTATTTATATTGTACTAGCGAGTACCCGGCATGCGTTGCAATGGCACTCAAAGACAGAAATTGTTTGTGTTTTATTTCTGTTTTTTTGGATGAGAGGTCTACATGGGCCGAAATTTTATAAAATTACCAGATCCGAGGCCGTCATATTTAGACCCGGCCTCAGGTCCTGTTCGAGTTTCAATATCACACTTGTTACCCGAACCCGACCCCAAGTCCCGATTTATTTATATAGTAATTTCTTTATACTTTTCAAACAATATATGTTATTGTTTCCATATTTCCAACGATATTCATAGCACATGTGAAATAAATTATTTAAGTTATGAAAACTATTGCCTTTGAATTCCTTGTCCGGGCCCGGTCTGAGCCTGAATCCGAATTGTCTTTACTCGCCCTAGCCATAACGTAAAGGTCTGCGTGCCAAGTCCGGGCCCGTGCATACGTACGTGATATACATTTTTTTTTGTTATTCCATCTGGTTCAGAAATGTCGCTAGTTGTACGTGTTTGATTCTTTTTTTTTAGATTTTATTTTAATTTTTTTTCTGTAGACACCTTTACAGATGTGCGAACAACCACTCACCAAAGTTTAATCGAAATTGGATGAATGGTAAAGGAACGCATTGAAGACAAACAAACAAACAAACAAATCTTCATTTTTATATGTATTGATATGTACAAATTCAGAAAATCGATATGTCTTATAACTATTGTAGTATTATTTCTAGTGTTTTTTTTTTACCACATTCCACTCCCATACGGTTCCTCCAAAATTCTCTGTCCCCCTTCAGTATTCTTGGCCCCCCAGATCATCCCAGCGTCCCGTAGCTCCACCAAGTACATTCTATGGATGGTAATCAACGGTCTTCCAGGGCGACGTAATCCATCCGGTTGTTAGAAGAGACATTCAGGATTCAGGCTCCCCTGGGGCATCCAAAGCACATATCCAAGCCAGGTCCAGGATTTGATTGCGGCAATATTTTTCGATCGATATATGTTTTTTTATTCACAGGCATGGCTCTACCCACTATAGGAAAAAATACACAGAGAAAGTATTTATTTTTTTAAATTATAAAAACTTTCAATCGTTTTAATTTTCGTTTTAATGTTTCTTTATGTAAACTGAAATATTGTGAGACATTCATGATATTTTAATACGCATTTAAAAAAGTAACAATATAACTATCAAGCGCTATAGTTATTATAATTAAAAAGATTTAACAGAATATATGTAACCTATCATTTATGGTTCTTTTTTAATATTGTTCAGAAAAGAAAGATAGAACCCTTGCATTAGAGCAGAGGGAATGTGTTCAACAAATTTAAATAGGTACGTACGTAATTATATATAACATACAACTATTCACCTCTTTTTGGGGCTTCAGGTCAACAACTGAAGATATCAAAATAAGCCAAGATCCCACTTGAACAGGTATACTGAATTATTTAACTCTTTAAAACTGGCATACATTTGAAAATTACCCGCGATGAAAGGAATTTTTATGATTCTTTGGGTAATCAATTAAAATTATGTGATGACATACGAAGAAAGATTAATTATTCAATACAAAAAACATTTGTTCATATGACTTAGTAATTAATTAATTGATTAATTACCGATGTTTCTTATTTTCGTAAAAAATGAAAACTTTATGTTTATTATTCATATAAAATATAGTGGAAACTAAATAGATGTATTTCGCTTTTATTTTTCATCTTTTACTGTGTGTTTGACCTTTTTCCCATTTAGAAAAATACTAATACTTACAAATATTTGTTATACTCTTTTGAACCAGAAACACATATAATTGTAATTTGATGAAGTTAGATTAGAAAATAATGCTAAAACTAAAACAAACGAACGTCTAATTTTTTATTGAAACATTCTGTTCTATTCGATTTATCCGCCATCAATTTTTGGGACAGATTGACAGCCAGGCATTAAAAAAAATCAAATAGTGTCCATAGGGAGCAAAACTGACCAATTAATATTATTATAAAAACAAATGATGATAACCAGAATCTCCATGGTTCTCCTGTTTTGATATAACGTTGATTTATTTCAAATTACATTATGCTGAAAACAGTAAAGCAATGAATATTAAAAAAATTGATTGTTAGATACATAAAATAATTATACTTTATTTGTTTTGAAAGACATCGCCGTATGACACGATTCGATTAAAAAAACTGTATTTCTAAGTTTAAAAAAATATTTTCAATATTGTGTGTATATTTTAAAAATAAAACACAATTTGTTTGTACTAATCACGATCAGTTGATAATGCTCGTGATGAGCGAAACCGGTCCTGATCATTATAAACATTTGGAAGCAGTACAAAAAAATTGTATTTTATTTTTAAAAAACAATGCCTTCCCGCCATAAATAAACAATTAACACCTTAAAGTGATTGTGTGTATAATTTATTTATAAAACAATTCATAAGAAACCAACTAAGAATTACTAAAAATCCATAAATCTTTGTTCTCTCTTTTACTCATATGTATTTAAATTTAAAAAAAAATCTGGTTTATTCTTCGATTCCATTATGAAATCTAAAAGATGTTACTAAAATGTAGCTATTCAAAAAATTCTTCCTGGCATTTCTGGTCGACCTATGTAAGAACAAGGTTATACTTGAAGGGTGTAAGTAACCGCCGAAGCTGTGGAAATATCCAAAATATTGTATTATAACAAAAAATTGAGCCGATGGTATATCAATAATAATAGTCAAATACGCCTATCGTCGGTCGGTTCGTCCAGTCAATTTATTCACAGAATTCCGTGTTGAAGCAACCAGCCTAGAACCGGTTATTCCTAAGTCAATTATCATTATTTCGGCTTGGATTGACCTTGAACGGGGTAATTGATAAACCATGAGGTACCCAATGAACCTAAGGGACCCAACCGACCATCCGAGCTTTGTTTTAACGGCTTGTTGGATAAAATATTTTGTATTATATCGACGAGCTTTTTTCAAAGCGCGTGCTGCGGCTTCTTACATACAAGAGCAATATAGTGGCATTCCAACACACTCACAATTTGTCGTGTAATCTTTATTCTGTGTTATAATAAATATAAGATTATCCATGTGTAGGTATATGCTACATAATAATACTTAATAGTTTATACTTTAAGAATTAAAAAGCTATTTAGAAAAAAAATACATGAACTGTTAACTACCTAATAAACTTGGTCCTCGTATAAGACGGTTTTATACAACACCTATTTTATATAGCACGGTTGATGAGTTGTGACATATTTTTGTACAACACGCATTATATAGCACGGTTTCATGATCTTTTTATAGAAAATGATCCTATAATGGAAAGAACTTTGAAGTTCAAGAGGAAATAAGAACAGGTTTTGGCCTCTTATCATGAAATACATAAGGATTCATACGCAAAAAGCAAACAATCGCTTATTAATGAATATTTAAAGCCTAAATCAAAAAACACTCCAGATAATGAAAACTTACTATCAATCTCGGAAAGGAGTCGAATATATAGAATTGTAAGTGATAACGATGATGAATGAATGATCTATGAAATGTATTCGCCTTTCGGCATCTTCAGGCATTCGTGTGCTCGAATGCCTGAAGATGCCGAAAGGCGAAACCCGTGTCGTTAGTGACAAAATACATGGAAGTGTACAAAATCTCAATAATCCAAATTTAAATTAATAACGTCATTAAAAGTTTTGTTCAGCTTAATGGACTTTTAATGTAGCTATATTTGTGATTTCAGATTAGTATTTAATGATCTCCAAGAGGTCCATAACATTTTAATTGTAGACTCTTTTATTTGATTTATGTATAATTTGTTTGCTAATCAGTATTTTCTTGTCTAAGTTCATGAACCATCAGTTTTATATACCTTCATTTTTACACTCAATTTTATATAAATAAGCCTGTTATGTCTGTACTTTTATCAGTTGATAATTCTCTCGATGAGCGAAACCGGTCCTGATCATTATAAATATTTGGAAGAAGTACAAATGAATTGTGTTTTATTTTTTAAAATTAATGGATAATTAATAACATATATCCTTTTTCTACTGAGTGTAGGGCTACCAAATTAAATTGTTTTATTCTCCATCTACCCATGGCGAGTTTTATCAGATCACCAACACCTTTGATGGTAAGCCACTAAGGGAAGCTACCCGTTCAAGATGACCTTCTTACGCGTATATCTTTGCGTGTTTGATCAGATGACGTAGACAAGGCTTGCAGTTACTCTCCGTTTGATGATATCTAGATGTTTTGCTGACTTATTAGCTCATATTTATTTATCTAGACTGTGATGTGATCAGTCCAGAAGCTCTTCCATCCTTTCCGTTCTTCCGTTCCTTTAAAGATGCATTTATTAAAAGTCAAACTTTCGACTCCGTAATAATTTAGCATTTGATCGCTTTCCACCGACATATGTTTCAATTGCAGAAGATTTGACAGTTTTTAAAACGGTAGTACATATCTCAATTCGGTGTATTATGTCAATAAATGGACACGAGACTCTTCACATGGTCCAGTCTCCTGTGAAAATTAATACTATATATTACAAAAGTATAAGAGATCGAAACCATTTTCTATACCGATGGTGTTTTGGCCAATTAATGTAACCCTCAAAATTGAAATTGTTTAGAAGAGAGTAAAAACTGTTTATCGAAAACATTTTACGGTGAGTTGTGTTATGAATCTGTGAAATGCACTCCTGAAAAATTGTCATTTTTTCAGATACGGGATTATGCGTAGGGAGTAGGGAATGTCGATATAATAGTGGCTTACGTCAAGTAGGAGGGTCAGAATTTTTAAACCTTAGCCCTTTGAGGAGTGTATGTGCATATGTGCGTCCTAGTGTTGTGTTATCTATTATCAAGTGCCATTCTCTTAATTTTTATTATTTCTTCAGACATGGATACTGCACATATTTATCAGTGATATCACGTTTTGTATAGTTAAGTGACGTGTATTTCGCTTCTCAAGCAAGTGTCATTAAACTAAATGTATGAAGGCGAATCAGGTTTCACATACAGCAAGTAAACAATAGTTTAAATACTGAGTGAAAATGAATGTAGACGAATTAACTGCCGACATAATCGGATTAAAATGTTTACCTAATAATTATTTATTGAGTTTCAAAGTATGTATTACATTTAGAGTTACTGAAATTTTCCAAAACGACATTCTTGTTACCTGCTTATTATAATTTCATTACCAAAATACGAAAGTCTGAATTGTTTACAAATAATTATATATTATACATCAGTCAACTGAACGAAACCGCAAGTGGATTTGAACTTGGTATTTCCTATCCATACAAACGAAACATTAAGTAACTAGCATAGGCCAATGAGTATGTGTGAATTTTGTTTCATTTCCACGCCAAGTATTTCGTGTACAGAAACAAGTTTTCTTCAATGAAATCCGGTTAACACCTATAACACATCATAACGAAATCGTCTCATTTCATCTAAATATCCCAAACCCGTTTTTGAAATTAATATTACGACGGAAAAATTTCTTAATACTATTAATAACGTAATTTGCAAATATTTATTCACATATTTGAAGAGAGAATATTAATTTCCTATGTGTACTTGGAATTACATACTGAGAATATTTCGTTTTACTTTGTATTTGTATACACAATGTCCAAAGGCTATACAATTCACTACATGCTGGTTGTTCAACGAAAGCATATTATCTGTTTTTCAAACTCCCAATAAGCAGTTTGTCGTTATTTAGTATAGGGAATTCGAGAAACAGCAGTAGAGTTTATAATAAGAGTGGGACAAAAGTAAAAAAAGTTGGAGATCCGCACGAATGCATGCCATGAATTTTGTTGTCTGGTATCATAATTGGTCAAATCCGCATTTACCATTTTTTAGTTGAGTATGCAGAATGAAACAGAAAAAATTTAACAAGTATTTATTACTAAATGAAAAACACAGGTTATATACTTTTTTCATATCAAATCTAATCAAATCTGAATCTGCCAACCACATTCACCAACAGTGTCACATGATCTATTAATGTGGATAGAAATCAACAGTGGCTGACGACCTGTAGTAGGAGAGTAAAAACTTCTTATCAAAGATAAATAAATCCTGACGATTATTTTCAAAAGTAGTCAGAAATGGAAAACTACAAAATTAAATTATTTATTTATAATACAAAAATACTTAATATTAACTAATTGTACAGAAAGGCATATGACCACTTTTGTTACCAGATAACACAATTATTGTATCTTCTATCCAACTTTTTCTTACATTGCTCTGACGTAACGCAATCTAATTCGTCCCCTTTACATCATTCAAAGGGGAACCAGTGGTGTTACGCGTAGGTAGTGTCTCAGGAGCAAGCGCTTTAAACCTTACACTGCGATATTCATGTAAACGTGCGCAAAATCTTTACAAACATGGAAAGGGTCAAGTTATCTTAGAGGAGTATTCTGAATCGATCCTCATGGTATGATAATATCATCTATGAGTTTAGATCTATTCATTCTACGTATGACTTCGCGAACTAGGCAAACTATTTGCCAACTAGTGTATTCGCACCAATAATCTTGGATAAGAAGTAAATTTACAATGAGTATTTTAGATTATAAACGTGTCGTTTTTAATTTTTCTACTGTATCTTATTCTATAAGTTGGATAATGCCATATACCCATTCATACAATATGTAATAAGAATCAATAATTTGGTTAAAATTTCTGGTAACAAATCACGAAAAACTAACACAGTTGTACTCCGATTATAGTTGTACAGATCTTTATCACACTTAAAAATACATTCATTTGTTCAACTCTCCAAAGCATCGAAGATTAGTGTGTAGTCTGCCAAATTTGACAAACTGGTACTAAATCAATAGTTGGATAGATTCCAATATTATTTAACAAAAACCAACGTTGCTTGAAAATTCGGACTGGAAAAAAATGTCTACATACCTACTCAGGAGAAAATTCGATTTTCCATTTCAGACATTGCGAAAGTCACGACGCAAAGGTTTTGTTCTGTTAATAGCGCGATTTCAAAACATAATTAAATTTGTCACAGTGTTTAATGCATACTTTTAACTCTGAAAGCTTTTTATGCGACTAAATTATTGTCACGTTAGTCAAAATACTAAAGTTATACATTGTCAAGCAAGCTAAATATTTGACAATAAAGTAAAATTACTATTTTCACATTTATAAAGACTATGACGTTATCCATCAGTCCTGCTTCCCTGTCCTCGTGATTATCATTATTTGATCCAAGATTTAATGGTTGATTTCGAGCGATCACAACAAGCAGATCAAATTTACTTCAATTTTGAGTTGGGCGATTGTGTTTTGGCCAATTAATGTAACCCTCAAAATCTACGAAAATTAGTTAATGATTGGATCTCATTTTAAAGACGACAGAGCAGGTCTCGGCCAAATGATGGAAATTAGAAAAAAAATGATCACTTTTTGGAAGGGAAACATGGTTTTACATTGGTTTTAGGTTTAAAAATTCTGACCCGGCCACTTGATGTAAGCCACTATTATATACACACCCCCTACGCATAATCTCGTATCTGTAAACATGAGAATTTAAAGGATTGGATTTCAAAGATTCGCAGCTCACCATATAATGTTTTCGATGAAAACAGTTTGTACTCTCTCCTAAACAATTTCAATTTTGAGGGTTACGTCAATTGGCCAAAACACCGTAGATATAAAAAAATAGATCTGATGGTGTATGTTTATATGTATTATCATTCCTTACACATGTTATTAAAATTTTGTATGGTCAACGTCGTCATTTTCTGTTGCAGCCTCCACAAGTTTTTAGTCCCTGTCCGGACACTTTCATACATTTATGTTTCAATCGATTTGCAGTTAAATGTATGGATGTCAGTGGTGTATTAATTCTCTACCACCCGTTCGATCCTAAAGCAGCTAGATGGATTAAAATATCCACATTGGAGGCGGAAATATGAATCTATTAATTAAAAAAGATGATTGTGTAATCATGAAATTGAATAGAATAAAATCAGTGCGAACACAAGCATTAGCGATGGAGCAACAGAAGACATAGATACTCATTGGTATGGTCGATATTACATCACTCTTCTCTGGCCTTTAATATATCGAATTTACGGCTACATACCAATGCATCAGATAATCTTAAATCAATGGAGAAGAAATTAATGAAAATGTGAACTCATCCGAAATCAACTTGAAAAGAAAATATGCCACCATTACCAACAACCAAAATTTTAAAAGTTGAATCGGAAAGACCTTCTGATCGCTAAACTAATCTATTACCGCCTGACGACAGAGAGTACAGAGTATTTGGTTCGATTAAATATTTTTAGAAAGTAAATATTTGAGTACTTATAAGACGATGAAAAGAGGTTTTAATGGTTTAAATATAGTAGTAAATTACTGATAAATTTAATGATTATTTATTAGAACATAGAATGGTGTCGTATAACAATCTTTTATTACCTTTGCACCAGAAACTGGTATTTTTCAATTAGCAACCAAATTAATTACACATGTTTTTTTATTTACAGCTTCGTGTGTCTTGGCATCGTTTTTTAAGTATTATTTATTTAGGCAAAGACTTATTAGCTTTCGTCCAATTAAGGTTAATATTCGTCACTTTAAAAATCAGGTTAAAAAGAGAATTTATTACACTAGTTAAGAACATATTTAATAATAAATAAATCACTGTTTATTTAATTGACTAGTTTTACAAATATAAATCAGTTTCTATATCAGAAGCATGATGCTGTATATTCTTATCTCGTTCTTTGGCACTAGCCATACGCTTTACAGAGTACATTCATCATAGCTTTTCATTATTTTCATTAGTCTCTCTTCAGTATTCTTTATGCTGTCAACCACGTCATGCCAGTATCCCATATTGTCATCGAATACCCGCATAGTATGGATGGTCATCATCAGCCATGCCCATGGAATACAGATTGTTGTAAGAATAGACAGGTGAAGATTATGTTGTCCTTTGACATTCGTAACCAATGCTTATAAATATGCACATTTGCCTCTCGCATCTTGCCTGATGACATTTATCTCCAATACCTTTATTTTTTTTCTAGGAATTTATTTTAGATGCGTTATATATTATAACCTCGTCGAAGAAACCTTTGTCGCGACGAAAGGGATTGTCTATTGCATATATTACGCAGGATAGTCGAACTATCAAAAAGTTCTTCCAATTCAAACAGATTTATGAGAAGTAAGACCACGGGTGATGAACACGAACTATTATTTCTCGAAGATTTTGTTAATTTTTTCCATGAATTTATTTCCCAAGAGGATTCAAAGAAATCGATACTGATATGTTACTATTACATTACCGCTCAAAAAAGAAAGGATGAATGCCACAATTTATTTTCGAAGACTGGTTGAAACAATATTAAAGGAATTTTAACGCAATCCTTGCAGACATAGCGGCTTGTTTTACAAGAAAAATAATAAAATTTTGTTCACAGCGTTTTATTCTCTGTTATATTTATTAAAAACAGAGGATCGGCGGGCCAATTTGCGTTCATATTTTGAGGAGCATTTCGTGGATTTCTCTCTTTCTTTCTCAATCACATGTAATGTGAAGGGTGCGATCGAGATACAAGATACAAGTGTATACTCTTGTATCATACTTGCTGATTGCTTGAAAATGCTGTTACTGATCTATCTTCCCGTATGCATCAACCGTTTGCGATGGTGCTCCATGATGGAATAAAAAAAAGTTTTTTTAATTTTTTTAGTCGTAAGTGCGAACCGTCGTAATTCGATGACTACCTGTAATAGAATGTTCGTTACTCGACGATGATTACAGAACCAAAAAGCGAACGAATCATGGATCATGTATATGTGGAATATTTTGTCACTTTATATACCAATCAAAATATCACATGAAACAGTGCTAATACGTCAGTAATTCATTTATTCTGATTACAATTTTTCCATACCAAACGATCATCATCTAGTTCTGATAAATTCCTCATATTGACAGAATTTATGGTACTCTAAGACCACTGAATCACATTCCCACGAGAAGACTTTGGCCACAGCAAAAATGAGCATCAAATCTTAATGATAATATGTTTTCCTACAATATTTACAGCTTATGTCTACAAAATATAAACATTCCATCTTGTACAGATCACACAAAAAACGAAATACGAGCTTTACCTCCAGCAAGAAACATAATTCCTTTACAAATCTATAACCAGATATTTCCTGCTATTCAACAAAAATACGATCAGTTTATCCGTGAATGAGTTGTAAATAGTAAAAACTATAGCTATAAATATTACGCGACACACGCAATTTTCTGTCTTCATAATAATTTATCTTTAACTAGATATATTAAAATGTGAGTATAAAATATAAAAACAAATATATTTTATTATCTCTTCCGTCAACGAGCCATATTCTTTGTTGTGGATATTTTTAATTTTTTTATATTTTTAAACATGAAGACAAAACGCAATCATTGCTTGAAGTATTAAATATTACGTAAAAAGACCAGTATATCAATCTCTATAATAAAATAATTATTTATTGACATACCTTTACCGTTTTACACCGTGGATACACTACAAAAAAATGGTTTGTAAATTTCATTGCTTCAAATTCGAATACACAATTTAAAAAAAAATGTGTTTTTACCTTCATTATTTATTTATCCATGTACGCTCCCAACGTGGAGCATATGGCCTCCCAATGGAGGTATCTCAACAGAAATATTCTATGGGAACTGCTCGTTACTCAGTTGCTCAACGTCTCTTTTTTTGAAGAGAGTAGGGATAGAAGGATAGGGCTAGGACAGGACTAGTGGTTAGCTAATCGCTCTCGCTACGCTCCGTGAGGATCGGATGGATGGGAGGGATTTTTTTAGACTTCACAAACACTCACACTACGAACAGAAATCCATAAATCGATAGAAAGATCAATTTATGAAAACCGTCCGCACCAGGATCTGAATTCGAGACATCCGTAGCTGTAGCCATCGACGCTACCAACTGCGCCACGGACGCCGACAGTACCAACATTCATTTGTTATTTAATATTTAAGATGTGTCAAATGGCGTGTATTCAATATGCATCCTTAAGTAAACAGTCATATTATCACACGCATTATGAGGGGTCTAGTATCAAAACTCATAATCTCCAGTATATGCCAGAAATGAGTTATGAATGCAGCATTGTTCTTCGTGTTCAGATATGCAATTTAATTTATAAAATGTCTTTCTAAACTTACAGACTGGGTGATTAGATGGAACTAAAATGAATGTGAAAATGTTGTTCACTTTCCAAAACTCATATTCTCTAATGCCCTATAATTTTCTGAATTAATAATCTCCATTCCAGGCAATGACAGTGCAACATTGTATTGCCATGGCCAACAGCGTTTGTTTACATATCATGGAGTAAGCTTCTGTTCCACAGTTTAATTTGTAGCTGTAGGATGTAAACTGTTTTCGATTTGCCTAAAACAAGAATTGACGGAGATTCCTAGTTATGATACAAGAGTCCTCAATTTAAAACTGTAATTTCTTCAAATACTTAATTAATGTATGAATTAACAAAGATATCTGATTTATTTCAGTTGTCGGTTTAATCTGTATGAAGATTTTTTTAAATAATAAAAATGAAATATGATGTATTCGGTATTTCCCAAAATTCACAATGATATTTGGTTAAAATGTGTCTGGTTTATCTAATCGTAAACCATTTAACCATGTGGCCCTTACCAAGTGAGAAGAGTCTGTAGTTTATAGTGTGCATTACGAAAGATGATTTATTTAACTTATATGACAGTAGTTACATTCAACTACAATATTAAATAATATTGCCAATGATTATAATTTTATACTTTTTGCAGATGTAGAGGTAGTCTATTTTCTACTATAGCTATAAAGTCGCAAAACAAATGATTGTATTAGAGCAGGTCTTGGTAAATTATCTAACGCGTATTTTTGGGTGAGCCATCCATAACATGAATTTTGCTGCTTTTTATAATTTCTTTTTCACTGTAAAAAATAATGTATATCTAAAAATAGTATTTTATTTGCGGCCCGTAGCTTATTTTGAATTCCTAATGAGGCCCTTCAGCCATAACGTTTACTAATATGCATTAAATGATAAAAGGAAACGTATTTTTTTAGAATTCCCACATTTCTCAAGACATTGTAATATTTTTAATTGATTAATTTCATATAATAAATATCTTAGTCAAACTGAAAATGTTTACTATACAATCTATACAAAGTTTTTTTCATCATATCGACGGTGTTTTGGCCTATTGATGTAACACTCAAAAAATACGAAAATAACTCAATGATTGGATCTCATGTTAAAGATGATAGAGCAGGTCTCTGCCAAATGATATAAATTAGAAAAATAAATTGACCATTTTTTGGAAGAGAAATATCTTAGGTTTAAAATTTTTGACCCCCCACTTGATGTAAGCCACCATTATATCAACAACCTCTACGTAAATATTATCACGTATTTGCAAACATGAGAGTTTACAGAAGTGCATTTCAAAGATTTACAACGCAGCTCACCATATTACGTTTTCAATAAAAACCGTTTTTACACGATCTTGAACAATTACAATTTTGAGGGTTACATCAATTGGCCAAAACGCAATCGAATTCTATTAGTATTTTTATTTTTAAAATTTCCCAATAACTCAACAGACACTACCTACAACAAATGGTTCAATATTTATTATTTGTTGTATAAATCACTCATCTATCATGAAACGACAATATTTTATGCCGTATTTCTACAATATTAGTAAGTGCCAGACGAAATGTGCCAATGTGGAAAGACTTATGTATGAAGAGAACTTAAAATCCTTTACACGTGTGCCCTTCGTGAGAAACTGATATATTATCAAGGACTTTCTTTAAACTATCATTGCGATTTGAATAATCGTACCTACTTGTGAAAGAAATGTTCAGAGATGTCAAATCCATGTGACAAGCGCTTTTATCTTTTATGATTCGACAGATTTTAAAACTTCTTTTACATAAAATAATATATACTTTTATGGTTTGACATATTTAGTTTTAACAGCCATGCTGAAAATGAAAATATTCATTCTCTTTGTTCTCGCAATGGTAGGTAAATTTAAAATTTCCGAAGACAAGATGATTATATTATATATTTATTTATTTTTTTGTTTCCATGTCCGCTCACAATGTGGAGCATATGGTCTCCTAATGGAGGTATCTTGACAGAATTTTTTCTTCGAGAACTGCTTGTCACTCAGTTGCTCAACCTCTCTTTTCTTTTTCGAAGAGAGTAAGGATAGAAGGATAGGGCTATGACAGGACTAGTGGTTAGCTAATCGCTCTCGTTACGCCCCGCGAGGATGGGATTGGTGGGAGGGAGAACTCAGACTACGAACAGAAATCCATAAATCGATTGAAAGATCAATCTATGAAAACTGTCCGCACCAGGAATTGAACTCGAGACATCCGTAACCGTAGCCAGCGACGAAACCAACTGCGCCACGGACGCCGACAATTATATATTATATATTTATATCGTCGAATTAAATACATTTATATCTGAATTAAACATACAAGATGTATACCAGTATTTCAGACAAATCTGAAGTGAGGTGAAAGTCGTTGAAAATACTCTCTCGCTGAACAAATCCGAGCCTGATCATAAGATAAAATTTTTAATTAAGTATTTACTATAAATTTTATTTTATTTTTATAGAAAAAGTGTCTCCCCGTCCTCCAAAAATTGACAGCTAACACGTTCAAAGCTATTAATAATACAATTAAATACTTTCTAAAATTCTATCCAAATATTAATTACTACGTAAAATACACCTAAATGCTCTATGGATCGACAATTATTATAAGTTGTTCGTTTAGAGAGGGCGCCAGTGTCACAGGTATAACATCATAGTACTTTACCTATCATGGCCGCCACGCGATGCGAGAGTTATTAATTCGAATTATCAATTCTTTTTGTCGTCTTCACAGAACTGTTAAACTTTTAGAAGTTATTGTTTTCGAAACCCTTCGTAAGCTCCAGTGGAACGATTTTACGTTGAAGTCAACATAGAACATTTTGTTAGTTACAAGTTACAACCTTATCCCAGTGACCGATTCAATTAAAGAATGGTTAATTGTTAAAAAAATAAGCTACAAATTAATCACATCATTTCTAAATACACACTAGTCTTTGTCCAAGTCTCATTATCAAATTTTAATTGTAATTAATGGTATGCTTCCGAAATAACTATCATGAATAAAAAATGAACCTATTTACAGAAATCCAATCAATCGATTTTTTTAACCTGTCATTATATTTCACTCAATATGCTTTATTAATCATTATTTTGTATTAAACAATTTAAAGCACGAATACTGTTTTCATTTTTATTTTAAACAGTCAAGAATCTTCGGTGCTATTTTTTCAAGCAACATTATGGTATCATTTTAATTTCATGTATCTTTTTAGTCAATCGAATCATTTCGTTGTAAAAATTACATTTTAATAAATAAAATTTCAATGAATGCAATAAAAACAGCGATTTGAAAACCTAGCTATAAATCAAAGAATCGATATAAATTCAACTGCCTCTAGACTCTAGACTCAAGAATACCACACATATTTTATATGACATTTACTATAAGTGTGTTAGTGTAAATCTTTTCTATCAATAATTAAGCATATGTTTTAATCATTATATGTTTTCTAAAAACTGTCAAAATTAATTATTAAATAAAAAAACTAACAAAGCGAAAACGTGCGTTTTACAGTCTCGAGATTTATGGCTACTAAATTCAATATTTTTATAGCTGTTAAATTAATGATTTCAAGCTGAGTTTTATTTTGATTTATTTCGTAAGCAATCAGTGCATTTCACGTTGAAGAAATAACCGTTAATATTTATCCCATTTTATTTTTGAAAAGTTATTTTGTTTTAATCAGATATTAATCATATACACCTGTTGTCAATCGGCAAAGGTGTGAATGCATTAAGGGATTCTCGTGTTTTTTCACGTACATACTTGAGTTAAGTTTTATTTCATCGGTCTCTAAGCTATCCCTATTCCGGCTTAAAATTTCTCGGGTCTGTCAGAATACTGTTTTTTATCAACCCTCAATAACGCGCTGATAGTTAACGCGCGTCATGTCGATGCTTCGCGTGTATCGAAAATAAGCAAACGTTTAAGGAAATTGAGTACCTTAGTATCAACGTCCGGACAAATGTCACATCCTACGAAAGTCATGTTTTTATTGTTTGTGTTAGTGCATTAAAAATATCAGAATCTAACGGTTTCATATAGATTTTTGAGTTTAAAGTTCGTACATAATTTCAAAAACGGACATTCAAAATCCATTTTCGCGAAATCAGTGGACATATGTCCACTGATTTCGATTCACACATTCCTCATTGACACATCGTCCACACATTGACCAGTGTCAGAGCTAGAATTTACTTAAAAGTGTCATGGCTGCGTGAAATATGTATAAAATGAAAAACCACCTCTGCTGTACATTTTCATAGATAGCTTATGTCCTACTTTGATACTAATGTACTCAATAAACATAACAATATAATTAGTAAGGTAGCAATACTTGACAGCTAGTCATATTACTTAAAACCGTAAGAGGTACTTCGGGTTATATAAATTATTTTTGTCATGTTATTTTACATCGAACTTTTTTTCCATTTCAAAAATATTCAAAAGAGAAACCTTTTGTATCAACTTTTGGTTCACGACACTTTTGAATTATATGCAATTATGGTAAAGAAAAATGGCGCTTTACTATCAAATTAAAAACAAATAAACATCGTTTATGTGATTCAACAATATTGCATTCGATCAAAAATCGGATAGTTGGTTGTAATAATTTATCAGAAACAATGATAGATGAATTGAAATAGACAAGATTGATTCGGCTATTCGCTTCCAGTCCTTCTGCGGTATCACACCTGTAAAACGTAATTAAAATCATTATCAAATATTTATTATAAGAAGAGAAAGTCTATTAACAGTTATTGAACACCTGGTTTATGTTGCCGGCTAGACTTTAACTACCCATCGAGATTAAAAACATTATTCTTATTCCCCTTTGGCTTCCCAATCGTAAAAACTATTTCATACTTTTACCGGACGCATTGCTAATATGTTTATACTGTGCTTTGTTTGGTTATTTTAATATTATTGTTAAATGATTTACTACACACTAACAATGTAAAGATATATTCATGGTGTTTATACAAGAAAGATTATAGTTTCCTTCCGGTGATATTATTTTATCTCCTAGAATAATCAGTCATGAAACAGAATCTCTATCCATTATTACATAGATTCAAACATAACAGTTATTAAAACAAAATCGTTTTTAAGCTCAACAGCTTATTATGTTTTAAAAAATAAAACACATTTTTTTTTACTAATTCCACATTTTTTATAAAGATCAGGACCGTTTTTGCTGTTTGTGACCAATTGCGAGTTTATCTGAATTCGAGATTTTTGGCTCCCTTTGGCCACGCCGCCACACGTTCGCGAAGACTTCTACGTAAGACCGACTGTTAGCGAAGATTTTACAGCGGTAGAAGACACGACGTCATCGTCTTCTGGACTGTAGTAGTAATTGCAGTTATTGTCAAGAATGATGCACAGCATTAACAATAATTGACTAAATTCAATCAACCAGAGATGGCGTCGATGGCCAATTTATCCGCGCCATAAAAATTCTGCGATGTATCTTCGCCCTGGACTTTCTACCATGTCCATGTGCAGTTTGTAATGATTGGTAATATGCATGCTTCGCTTAAAACCGCACAGTCTGTCTCGAAAGTCTTTGACGATGCTGAGCGAACGGCAGTAAAAATTTTATTGCTCCCGTTCTATAATTTCACAAGTGCGTGGGTAAAAGAATTATAAATATTCTCAGAGATGATCTGAATTTGGTACAGGATGCCCGTAAACAAATGATAATCTCTTCCCACCAGCAATTAACATTATTCCAAAAATGGCTTGAGCACCGCAATTTTCGTAATCAATTTCATTGGTTTTTTACATATGAACTTGCAATCGCAGATTTCTTTATAAAATTCACATTTCAGTTTTATAAAATTTTCACTACCGGGTAATAAATGTAGATATAGATATAAAAGTAGCACTTGTCAAGAAGTCCGCTGTAAGGAGCTAGGCCACCCACGTGCTAAATTTTTAAACACCACTACTATTGAAAGTTTTTTTTGTTTGTTTCAATACATATCAATCCTAAGAATCTTTTTAAAATAGTTTCTCCGTTCATGATAAGACAACATAGCGTAATACAAGATTCTGTTAGCCTTAATGTTCACTAACCTGTACATATATAATATTATGATACAAAGCAAGGAACAACACGCTGACCACAGCCGTCCGTGTTTTTTAAACACATTTCGTGCCTGGAGGGGAAGGGCTTACATACCAAATCTTGTCCACTTTGCAATATTAGTATTAAGCGACGTTTTTATTTCACCCAACATTTTTAGTTTATTTTTTTCCATCGTGTTGTATTTCCAATTAAGAAAAGTATGCATATTATTAGAAGCCAGTCAACAGCTAATTGCAACAAATATAAGCGAAATAAAATTGGACATATCGGTATTTGATTGTCATTAAAACGTTCAATATTTCTTTTCGTATGGTTCTATCCGTTTTCTTAATTTTTGTTATCACATACTATGTGAAGAAACTTATAATATATTTATGTGTTTTTGTCGAATTTTGACAAAATGTGGTGAAAAATTATCGGTTTTTGCTTTTCATCACCTCATATGCGTGTAATAAAATCGTGTTTAGGCCTGCGTGAGCGACATGATCGAAATCATGACGTCAAATCCACGGTAGGCTTTCATTCGAACTTCAGTTAAAAATGTGAAAATAAAAGGTATTCTGTAGGTATCTATACATTAAGAAAAAAATATATAAATATTTGGCAGTCCAGCTAATAATTACCAATGCGCGAACTCGAGGAGAAAAGAGATCTCAAACAACAATATCCAAGATCTCAAATTTAAATTTTAAAAAAATAGGGCTGCCAGGCGAACCGGTATTCTGGGTTTGTCTCGGTTTCGAGCCTCTTGTACCGGCGTCCCGAAGGGAGCTTTTGGGACAGCCAAGAGTCGGATTTAGATAAACTTGCATGATCACAAATACCGAGTCCTCGCAGCTACGAAGTTGCAAAAATTCCAAAATAAAACTAAACTTCTGGAATAGCGTAGTCATCAATGGTCACTTTAAAACGTGAGGACATTCTTCTGTTACTTCCTACAAACGACTATGAGACGTAATAAACGACGGGAATAGTAAATTTATATAAGGAAGGACTTTAAATTTAATTCGTATAAGTGTACGTTTTATCATTCTCATAATACTGTAATTCTTGTTTATATCTCTTAATTTATTATTATTTATTTGATCACAAAATCAGCGTCTTAGTCATATGTAAAATTTAAATAATCTGTGTAAAATAAAAAATAGTCCAGTAGGTACGCAAATCACCAAATACGATTTCGGATGGTATATGGGGGACGGGTGAGTCAATTGAAACTATTTAAATGTCCCGGTTTGGATGTTAATAAATCTGCAGCCCTAACCAAGACCCATCTAATAACTAAGGCAAAGTACTTCCCACAAGAACAAAGAGAACGATGTATGGCCATTATAAAATAAAGTCACAATTTATTACCTATAAACAATTTTTTAACGATATTATAAATTTGTATTCAAAAGCAAAAAAATACAACATAAAACAGCGTGCCGATATTGCAACATTGTAACTGATATCGTAAGGAATATTTTTTTATGTTTATTTGTAAACGCGGTGTACCCAGAGCAGCGAATCGTCTAGCCAATAATCTATTTTTACCACTTCGTAATACGAAATCATTTGAGGTAGGACAGGTTTCAGATTTTTTTATTTTAAATTATACTTATGTACGAATCAAAATAATAATCGACGGATATGGAGTCGGTGCCATGTCGGCACTTCGATCAAAACGAATCGCGGCTATAATTGTGCATGATATATCACCCAAGTGATGAATGCTCAAGCGTAAGTATACATTTTATAATAATTGAACAGAGCTGTGCGAAAATTTTCGAACATACAATTTGAAATTCAAAAATAGAATTTTAATGACTTACGTAGACGGATTTCATTTGTTTTGGATAAGATTGATTCGACACCAAAATTGTAGACAGATATAAAAATACCGCAAATCAAATTGTCAGATGCGCTATAATTTTAAGTGTATCAGGAAAAACTCTAAATTATTAAAAATAACCCTACAAATACTAGCAGGAATATAATGTAGCCATTTGAAAGGTCAGTAAATTCCTGCATAACTTCATTATATCTACTCTAATAATTTCATTTCACTATAGATTAAGTACCTCCACGAACTAACTGAATTTATTTTCATACTTACTATCAGAATATAAAATATCATTAATATTAAAGTCTGCATTCGCTATCACAGTGAAGGGTTTGAATCACTGGAAAAACACTTGGTAAATAGGTATTGTATTTAAAAAATAAAAAGCAATTTGTTTTCTACTAGTAACAAATTTTTATAATGATCAGGGCCGGTTTCGCCGGTCACGGGAGTCATCAACTGATGAAAAACTGAAAAAAATTCTTTCTATTGATTTATAGAGTTTTGTCCAAACGTATGTGATCATTTCAACTGACCCAATCCTTATCATCCAAACGGATCGTAAAGTGAGCGATAAGTACCTTCATCCTTCCGGAAAGGAGTTGGTGGTCTCATAAACAACCGCTATAGATATGCAGCCTTACATTACGCAAAACGATAAAAAAAAATCAAATGAATTTTAGTGCTGATTTCCTGACTTACTTCTGTAGATATTCTGCGCTCATTCTTCAACAGGAGTCCACATGGACTACATTGGGAGCAGACGTGGTAAAATAAAACCTTGTTCACCGAAAAAGTTTAAAATTAGCCGATAAATTAATATTAGTCGTATAATCATAAACATGTAATAAATAGACCCATTTAATTTTATTATAATTTTTTTATAGCCAACATAAAATTATATATATTATATATGAGTCACTGAGTCGCTAAACACGCTCCCGGAGGTTTTTAGAGTTTGGAGTCAATCACGAAAAACTGTTACGGACAGTATGATGGCTTTAAGTATAATTGAAGTTGTGTTGTGTCTTCCGGTGTATAACGAAAAGTTAAATATTCTTTTACACTGTCGTTTTTACGATGAGCGTCAAACGTCTAGAACGAGGATTGATATCGTGTTAAAAAACGATATTTTTAAGTTTGGAAAATTTTTGAATTTCAAACACGGGACTAGATATGAAGAAATTTTAGTCCAACAACTGGAAAAATTGATCGATGTATCAATAGAGCACATACGTACATAATTTTGTGAAAGCTCGCCAGGAACGTGCTTAGCGACTCGATCTCTCGAATAATACTGAGCAATTATTTATTCTTCTTCTTACAGTATATTGGTTTTATACAGTTCTGCAAATGAGGCAGTCTGAGGATGTTTCTCAAATAGGCGAAAGACGTATCACAACTGGTTAAGAACAACAGAAACTGTTGTAAAACAAGGTTATCAATTTAAATTTTGTACATTTCATCTATTTTTGTAATACCGGTATTTACTATGAAATACCGGTATGGCAATCCCTAGCTGTTACTAATGGATTATTATCGACTTCCTAGTCCTAATCCATCGAGTTCTACGTTTAAAATATTATCTCGAGTAGCATCTGGAAATTCTACCACGCATTATTGTTTTAGAAAGAGGGAGAATTTTACCTCATGTCATTTTACCTTATGATACGTTTCCCCAACCAAGAGGTTTTTTCGACCTACCGTTCGTAGTAAACGAAGCAACCACTGGCATTATTTGGCAATCCTACGGCGCACTACAATTTTGGCAAAGCCACACGCAGTCTATTTTTGAACATACGATCATTTCACGTTGCCATGTGATTTGATGAAGTCCAGTGGTCAGTCAGGTTAGGGCTAGGGGTGTTAAAACTTTCCAAGTCGGAAAGCTGTATTCATTTTTCTTTAATATAATATAGACGCATATAAGAAGTTTTTGTTGGTTACCGTGTCCGCTCCCAATGTATATATTATATAAACTCCTTATGGAGCTTATCTGAATAGAATTTGCTGTACGAGAACTGATTTCAGTTAGTCACTAAACCTCTCCTAGTTGGAGAAAGTAAGGATATGAGGATGAGGCTAGGACTGAATTTATGGTTAGTTAATCACTCTCACTACATTTTTAGAATTGGATTCATATATATATCACAGATATCCGAGCCGTTGAACACAACTATTTTTTCAACGAAATTTGTTTGTGAAAAACATTCTGTAATGGGAGTACTTCTTATTCGTAGTCGTAACCTTCACTTGTGAGGGTCGTGACCTACGCCTACCACAACAACTCCATTGCCTTTGACGATCCTTCACTCGCTTCTGGACTCCACTGCTCTGAGGGCCATCGGTAAGGAGAGGCATGTGGCGTCCTTCACTTGGATGCTCCAGCGAGTTGCGGTCTTTATGCGTCCCCTTCCACCTTCGACCTTTTCCGTGATGACTGGTAGGCTTGTGGGCGGTGTGGCCAAAAAAAACCGAGCCTCTTTCATGTATATGGATCTCTTTCAGGATAGTGGCGTTTGTGCACTTGGCCGTCCATGGTGTAAGGAGCAATAACTATGGGGCTTAATCAACTTATATATATTTCAATTAACATTGAATGTTTAATATTTCATAAATAAATGAAGGTTCAACACCTCTGATTTAAATTTGGATTATTGAGATTTTGTACACTTCCATGTATTTTGTCACTAACGACCCGGGTTTCGCCTTTCGGCACGGGTCGTTAGTGACAAAATACATGGAAGTGTACAAAATCTCAATAATCCAAATTTGATATTGAAATTCCATCAAGCACCCTCAGTCGATGTCTTAAATTAAATTACCTCTGATTTAAGCAAAGGTACGGCTCCAAAAAAATGCTTGGTCCATACAATAACATTAACACTAAAATCATTTCTTTATGACATTGCATTACTTAATAAATTACAAAATGAATAACTTTATAATGCGCTATCAAAATTAATAGCTGAAACACAAATACGCATCGAAACAAAAGTGTTACGTAAACGTATGAAGTTCGTAGAATAGTGATTATTAGATTTATAATATTGCGTAGTTCGTATTAAGCAGATTTTACTAGAAACAACTGGCGTAATTCCAGGGAGTGAACAGAAACATTCCGAATTGTACATAATTAACATATGTTATTGATTTTTCAGTTAATAAACTGTGTATTATTATTTTGTGTTGAGTCATATCCGTATGTGTGTCCGGTTAGCTTCTACCTTACTTATTACTCGAATCTTTACACAATTTCGATGGCCTAGAGCAGTGTTTCCCAACCTTATCTGTACCATGCTCCACTTCAACGATTCAAAAATCTCCATCCCCCTCTATCATATTTTTAATTACCTTACAAAAAAAAATCCTTCTGAAAAAAATGAATTGCTTCAAATAAAAAATGCACATATGCAATTTATACTATTTTTATTTAATTTTCATAAATAAATGATATTTATACTATATAATATTATTACTCGAAATATCATTAGTGCGATCCTTGGGCTTGTTGTGGGGTACTAATTTGATCAATTTTAATCGTAAATCTCCACGGTTAGTAATATCAAGACGATTTCGTTTTTTTTCGAAAACAAATCACTTACAGCGCTAAAACCGCATTCAACTAAATAAATATGATGATGGAAATGGTAACGGTGATTTTCATTTGTCATAATCGAGTATTTTGTTTCCATCTCGACACAAAGCCATGCCATTGTATTTTTAATGTTCAATAGTGCTTTAAAAGATTCATCATTTTGCAGTTCTAAAAGTTCTTCTTGATACTGCATGGCCAAATCAGTTATATCTACCAACATTGGTTAAGTTATTCAAAATGGGAAATAAATTTCTTTTAAATCTGAATATCTGTCATTTAAGTCACTAGCCACTAGTCACTAGTACAAATATAACGGTGCTCCCGAAAAGAGAAAAGTCAGAATTGCACTATAATTTTTTTTTCGAAAATGCTTTTTTCGACAACAATGTAACTAATATTAATGATTTGCGCGATGCCCCCCAAGACATTCAAATTGAAACACTGGCTTAGAGTCATTTTTTCATGATAGTCCATATCATTCAAAATCAAATCAATGACCTCAATAATATTCTATCAGTTCTATTACCTTTTTAGTTGGCCATCTCTGACTTAAATAATACAGCATTGTCGGTAATGAACACGTATTTATATGAGCCATTAAATTAATTTATCTTCGCATTAAGAGCAATAATAATAATTGTAAACTCCCTCCGAACCTTTTTTAATGTGAGGGATAAGGGCGGCAAAATTCCCTCTTAAAATTTTCGCCACGAAATTTTCATGCTTAAAATATTTAAATAGCTCCCGTTGTCAGTAGCGTAACATTTTTGTAACACGGGTAATATTATGACATATTACCTTTTCGTGAATCCTTCGACACCATATCACAAAATGTCAAAGATTTCATCAAATCTGTCGTAGAAAAAATAATTAATATCACATTTTGTTGTACAGTTGTTTAAAAGTCTATTTAAGTATTTGCAGTTTATAGGCGCAGTTGGTTTCGTCGCTGGCTACGGTTACGGATGTCTCGGGTTCAATTCCCGGTGCGGACGGTTTTCATAGATTGATCTTTCAATGGATTTATGAATTTCTGTTCGTAGTCTGAGTCCTCCCTCCCACCAATCCCATCCTCACGGGGCGTAACGAGAGCGATTAGCTAACCACTAGTCCTGTCATAGCCCTATCCTTCTATCCCTACTCTCTTCGAAAAAGAAAAGAGAGGTTGAGCAACTGAGTGACAAGCAGTTCTCGTAGAAAAAATTCTGTCAAGATACCTCCATTAGGAGACCATATGCTCCACATTGGGAGCGGACATGAAAAAAAAAAAAAGTTTTTATTTATTTTTAAATCGCGATGACAGCGCTCAAAAGAAATATTGAACCTATAGCTTAGATCTAGACCTGAGAGGTGTCATGAAATTTTATCATTCTTTTTTTAACCAAAGCGAAACTCTGTCACAATTCCTCATTACGCTTCCATATTTATATTTGTCAACAAATTCAATATTCATATAACTTTGATCGTATTGTATACCATACGATTGATAGTAGTCGTGTGTCTTCGAGAAAATGATGCATGCTCAAATAAATGGAGATAATGCTGCATATATTATGTGTTCAGATTCACCAATTCAGTTTAGATGAAGTAAAATGTATTCCAGATAATAATAAGTCCAACGTGGTACTAGACTTTATTGTTGAAAATATATTAATGGATATCTAAGATAATAAAAATACCCAAAAAGGATGAAAAGATATTTTTTAAATGGAAAATAATAGTTATTTTAAAGACGATTAACTCCGACACTAATAAGCTTCACTGGTAATAATTTTTATTTACAATGACAAAATTTCTTGGACGTCAATGGCTAAGGTCCTTTGAATTCAAGTTCAGGACATTTGAATTAATAATTCAGCCAGACGTCGGCGTTTTTATTATCAGGGGTAACGATTTTACAAAAGCTAAAAGTCAAATAAAGCAACTTTTAAATGAAAACCTTTCTCAGGTATGAGTTAGTTGGAAAAAATTATATTTTAAAAATTGTGAGACATAAATGTAATGTCTAAAAATATTTAGGATTTCGAAAATCCTATGGAAAGCAGAAAAGGGATTAATTTTAAGTGTAAAAATAACTAATTAATTTTAATTTAAGCTATATTAAGTATTCTATTTTGAGTTATAAAATAATTTGAAATCTTATCGTGTTTATTTTGTTTTGCGGAACGACTTAACATTGTTGTATTGGTATGATTTTAACCTTTCTACTTGTGTCAATATTATCGTTCGTAAAAATCAAAAATGTATTTGCAGCAAGAGGTAATAAATAAACAGAATGAAATGCATTATTGGTTGGCATTGAAATTTTGAATAATTATTGTTATGTGTGCGTTCCAGTGACCTAAGGCCTGACCTACGCCAACTTCATAGCATTGAACGGCGTTTCGTCATTCGTGATAACACCGCATGACACCGGATGTCGCTAGCAGTAATCTATAGCCATCTTGGCAAAATAACAGGAAACCTGATATCATTACGCGCGTTACTGATTTAATTATCAGTAGTGCATTATTTTTATTCTGTTTTAAAATTGATGTTTTGTACGCTTTTCGGTGCATTTCTAGTGTGCTAAGTGCATTTCTATTTTCTTTGACGTAGATCGGCTGAATTTTTGTTGTTCTACGATAATCGAGGCCTTATCTCAAGTCGAAAGTATCCACTCTTTAAATTATGTGGACAGTCACGCTTGATACCTTCATACAGAAATAATAATTTTACTATTTGAGTAATGTGTTGTATTGATAAAAAAGAATACACATTTTTTTTTATACCGCACAGGTGAATGATCGCGAGAACCGGTGTCAAAAAACTGCGGAGAATAATAAAAAATATCTTTTATTATTGTAATGCATTTACAATAGTTAAGAGTAAGTTAACACATTAAAATTGATTGGTAAAATAAGGTAATTAAAAATATGATTAGGTACTAGGGTCGTTTCGCCAGTCCTCGGCCAGTTAAGCGACAGGTGTACTTTCAGAAGGGATTTTGAGCCAATGAATGGTAAATATATTTTTTTCTATGTTATTCCATTAAGCAGGGATTAAACAATGTAACCAACTTAAAATACAATAATTAATATTGTACCAAGCATAAAATAATGTAAGTTTACAAAAAAATGCCATTTCTCCCAGTGCTCGACCCTCTAAGTCTAGTGCTCTCTCGTTCTGCTTTGATGTGAGCAAAAGAGAGAGAAAATAAGACGTAATCGGTTCTCCTCTACATACGTACGGTTGTGTCACTTCGCATACTTTCAAACAGGGCCGAATTGAAAACCAATTTATCAACATATTTTTTAAAGTTTTTTTTAACTGACAAATTTTCGTAATATCGATACAATGTGCAAACACTTTATCAACACTTATTTTTTTATCAGTCATCATTATTTAATATTTATATTTATTTAAAACCGATTTGATTACGAAAGAGCCTTATGAAATAAACGAACATTTTGCCTGAGAGCTATTTTAAGACAGAAATTTCTTTAGAGAAACGTGAAAATCAATGGAAACATTAAAATTATAATGAAACGCTTCTGACACATAATAAATTATCACATAACCTTAAAAATAGTTAAAAATAGCTAGTTAACATAGTTCTGCATTCAACTGACGATTTATCCCTGTTTATTCGAAAATAAAAATGGTCGACTACCTTTCTATTTCTTGCAAACGATATAACGAAAATATATCAGTTAAAAAAATCTGTTAAAGATTCGTAAATAAATCACCAACCAACCAACAAATAAAACCAATTCGATCCTGGTAGAACGTCAAGAGCGAACATCTTAAATATACTTAGACATACTGTCGATCAGAAAATTTAATAATGCTCAGCCGAGGGGCTGAATACAGGACACTTAGTGGATTTCATTATGGCAGTAGTCGGCCGTCTAATATCTAATTAAATATTGAGGTTATTCCATATTTTTATCTCAATACCGCTGTAAAATACATATTATGTATAACAAAAGCACTTAACACGCAGAATTCAAGAAATGGTAGATCAAACATGCCTTTTCAAGTTGACCACAGCAGCTATTTTTTTGTTAGCGATCTCCATACAACATGAATTTGTCGAAACTTGCAAAGTAAGTTTTGCTCTCTCCCAGGCCATCCGAGCTTCCCGTAGCTCCGCCGAATACACCCTATGGATGGTCACTAGTGGCCTTCATGCCGACGGAATTCATCCGGTTGGTTGAAGAGACTAATAGGATAAAATATCAAATTATTTAGTTGTATTTCATTCTACTTTGATATTTTATCCTATTTCATAATTTTTATTTCTTTAAATATTATCAATAATGAATTATTATCGTTCAAGAAAAACTTTCATACTTATTTTAATTTTAAAAGATACAAGCTGGTAAGAACCATTAAAGTTCAATATTATCTTTCATAACTAATAATTCATAAGCTTAATTTATTCATAAGTATTAGGCAGATTTGACCTTACGTTATCAAGTGTTGTATTCGACGGTTTAAAACATCTGTATTATCATCGAATGTATGCGTTACTTTTTGTTATCAGAACTTTATGAATGAATATGCAGCCATTACGAAATATTTATCGTAAAATTGGTTGTCAAGCCATGAATTGTTTTCGATACTTACTACCGGTAGCTTAGATTCAGTCAATCGAAACTGATTGCGCTCGTAATATCATATCTATTTGCACACAATGCATTCTGTATCGGAACCTCGCATTTTCAATATTATTACTTTCAATCAACAAACGAATCAATCAAAGATATCATGTTTTAAGTTTTGAAATTCATTAAAATGTAGATTCTCTTTAAAAATGACAAAAACTGAACAGACATCATTATTTACGATATTGAAATAGAATATATTAATGAATTTAATGCTTTACAAGTACCCTAACATACTATCCATTTAATACTTAAAAGAAAAAAAGTGTACTGTACATATTAACGTAAATATTCAGCTTTTTTTAGCCTCCTGTAATATTTGTTAAAGTCACTTACGGGATTGCTACATTAGGCCATCGATATATTTTATTAACCATGTCCGTATATTGCCTCCTAATGGAGGTATCTCAAGAGAAGTTTTTCTATGAGTACTGCTAGCTGCTTGTTTCTCAGCTGCTCAACCTCTCTTTATCGAAGAGAGTATAATTAGGACGATAGGAGCAAGACAGAGCTATTGGTTAACTAACCGCTGTCGCTACACCTCGTTTTTAGAGTCGTATAGGGAATTTTAGACTTCACAAACATCCTTGCCTTCGTACTCGAGAAATCTATAAATCGATTAAATAATCAATTTATGATTCGAGCCAATGTGATCCGTAACCGAAGCTAAAGACGTTGCCCACTACACCACAGACTCGACAAATACTTATAGTCAATCGTATGCATACTTTGTAAATTAATTACTTTTGTGGAGTCGGAAATGAGTCAAAACAAAAAATTAAGAACTCGTTGTATCAGGTATGTCACCTGTTTTAATATTAGTAACTATTTTCTGAATATTTTAATTGGCAGTACATTGACATACCGATGAGTGACGTGTGCATCGTCTCCAATAAATGCTGTACCAGCTGATAGTCAGTCTGTTGCATCCGATTTATAATTCAACTCCTGTCAGACTAGCTACAAATGCTCCAGCTGCGTGCATGCTAAAATGTGTCGAACAATCCATATAATTTCATACCTTGTATATTTAAAAATAAATTCGTTTCAATTACTGAAATATAATTCGATTAATGTGAATAAATGAAATGCAAAACAGTCGTATTCAATTATTTATTGATATAGCGAAACGAAAATTATTTATTTCGAGTCCCGCATACGTCAATCATAATAATTATACACAAAACATCGATAAAATAGTAAATACCACTTTTTGAGTAACTGTAGTGACACCTGTTCCACACATTTGTTTATCTTCTTCATAATCTGTTAATATAAATTTTAATTATATATCTAATCAACTTAAATTTACCATAAAATACCAGTTTTTTGAGGGTGTCCATATATATTTTAAAAAAGATCAGGAAATTTTCTACAAAATCATGTATTTACAAACAACTTTCTCAATAACATGTTTTTGGCTACATTTCTAGCACGTTTCGTCATTACTAGCGAAATATTTAATCATTATTCCAAATTTATCTATTACACTTTATTAAAGGAAGATAATGATTATTGATTCAATCCCCCTGTTGGTGACGCCACTGACGTGGCTGCAGTGAGTGAATTGGAAAATGCAGCACTAATGCACCTGGAAATAGCCTCCGAGTTCATTCACCTCTGAAATCTACCCCAGGATTAAAACTGTATGCATTATTTGAAAGACTTTTAGAGCATTTCAATGCAATTCATTGTATATTATTTATGTATTATTCACTCACAGCTTGAGTCATTATTATAACTTTAAAATATACTTGTCACGACTCACAAAAAGTGTCATCCGTCCACTGGCAGTAGATGTCATGAGAATTGGAATCAACCTTACAACAGATGTATATATATATATATATTCCATAAGAAAACAATATTGTTTACTTTTAAGACATTTTTTAGTTCTTAATTATTGGTAACTTATAACCATACATCGTCCATGTTAAAAAAATACAACCGGTTTCATATAGCCGCGAGTTCTTAATGATAACTTATAACTATACATCGTCCATGTTAAAAAAAATACAACCGGTTTCATATAGATAATGCGCATTTTCAACTGTACGATTCAGACTCCACTTTACAGAGAATCTATTTCTAGTAGATAACGTGTTATCGTTTTTGAGTGACGGGCGATTTTCGAAGCTTTCGTTTATATGTCGTTGGACGGTTGCTAAACGATAATGAAGTATTATCGATTGACAGTTCGGTTATATTTTCAGTGAATTTGGTAGTTACTTTGTGTTTTCTCATTTTCAATACTTAATACAAATTGATATCATAACGTAATCTACGTTTTGTTTTAATATGCATACCAAGTGTTTCATTTATTTGAAAAGCATATTAGAACTGAACTAGTGTAAAATATATGTAAATGGACAGCATTCATTTTAACCATTAAATATAGAATAGAAACTGAGCCGAATATTTCAAATTGACAATAGAGAGAAGAATAACCGCTTCAATTAACATATCTTTTATGTATGAAATGCTTTTTCTTTTATTTAAAATATTATCGACATGGAATAAACTGCTATAAATATTCTCAATTATTGAAGAATCTCTTCTACATCTCGCAGTGTCTCCTTTGAAGTATTTCTATAACGCCCAACAGTAAAATGATTGGGTTACTTTTTTGTCACACTGTTTTGCAAATCATGTAATAAAGGCAGTGAGTTTAATCACCTAATATTAAATACATATTATTTTGCAAGCAAACACCACGATATATATAAGTATGTCGTGTCATTGAAAAATGCTAATAAAGTATTTAGGATGGTTGAAAATTGATTTTTTTTTAACTAATCGGACTTCGACATACAGCTTCCACAATTATTTTCGACTTAGGAAATGACAAATTACTTACGTAATTATTTACGTTAATAACCGAATTATTGCTAAAATTGCTCCAAAGCCATCACAACAGCCGATAGGAATAAATAATCCCCGACGCCTGGGCGACGAAGTACGAAGAAAGCCTTTTAATTTGTACAATTATAATATATTTATTTAATTGCTCTTGAAAGCGGCGCCCCTTCTGTTTTAGGCGGCGCCGCCCCTAACAACTTCAAGCAATAAATACGACGCGACCCAAGGCAAAGTTTGGTCATTAAAACATTCAAAATTGAACTACACATTGTGACGGCAGTGATAAGGAAGCAGGTTCTAACCGAATTATTGAATCACGAATTTAGTCTTTGATAAAAGATATACTATGTTACCCCTGAGATTAATATTGTCAGATAAGTTATCATTATACTTCATTTCATTGTATTACAATACTATGGGTTTGGCACATCCTTGTTAATTATTCGAGTATTGAATGAAGCGACAGAGAAGTGAAACTGAGGATACCTAGTAACATAAAACAATTTTAACAGAATATTTACGATTATTCCCAATGACAAATCTAGCCTCCAAGGATCCTCATCCCCAATCTTATTCACTCTTACCAGCCGATTCATATCTTCTTCAACTTGTTGTTGAATCGCTTTCTCTGGTATACCAGTTTTGTAATGACTGAGTATTCTATTTTCATTAGTTATCGCACCATTTTCTTATTACTCAAGTTTTTAACAACTTACCAATATTTTTTCAAGATAGTTTTCAACATCAACGTATCTCCCACATAGAAATAAAAACGAATGCATAATTGCATATGAAAAAAAAATAACACTGATTAAATACATCTGTATCTAATATAGATGTATATTTAAAAAAAAAACGAGTTAATAAATTAGCATTTCATCGTATCTACCGCTGTGATATGAAATATATATGTGGGTATACTATTGATAATTTTGTTGGTAAAAAGATCCCGATTAATTTTCAGTATTTTCTATTGTTTTTAAAATAGTTAATTGACGAGAATTTGAAAACATTTTGGTGTAATAATGATTATTAAAAAAAAGCATGACGATGATAGACCTGTAAATTAATGAGTTTAAAAAAATAATCTCACGTTTGACAAACTTGCTGAGCGGAACAACATAACTCTAAAATGTGTCAGAATAACGTATTTGATTACATAATTAAAAGAGAGAATGACTTTATCATGCTCGGGTGTTTGCTTATCAGAGCTACTCAATCCATTATGGAAGGTTTGTTGGGTATTCAAATGATGGCAAAGCTGTTTATTATTCGGTAAATTTACGACAACTCTTAAAATATAATATATTGACCCTTACAGCGCGAGCCGTTTTCACACGAATTAATTTTCAGTTAATCGATCTGTTAAAACGCTCACTATTGCTAAAAATAGATCAATTTCAATAGTAAGTAATAGAGAATAATGAGAAATATATATTAGCTATCCCAAATACATCAAGAAGTAAACTTAACTCGTCGCATTCTCGCTAAAATAAATCGAAGAAAATTGCAAGCAAAATGGCTGCGCCAAGTCTTACCCCGCCAACACAGAAAAGCAAACCCGTAGCCGCATACGTATGGACAATACATAGGGTTGACGATTAATGCTGCGTATCGGCAGTTCAAAGCTGAAATTCGAAAGACTGAATATCGAGAGCTGTTTTCAAAAATACATTTCTTTCATGATCTGTTGCATAATTTCTCTACCTGGAGGTTTGAACTATTTTTCAAAGCTAATAAAAATAAATAAGTGTTTCTTTCTAGTTTGGCCGGAAATACGAGATGAAGTCTTCAGCGTTGTCCAGCGCGTTCATCGGGTTAAATATCTAATACGCCTATTGAATCACCTTTTATTGAAAACAAAACAAAATATTACCCTACAAACTAAAATTAGCAGGGAAAGTGTCTACTTTAAAGTTAAACTGTATTAAAATATTTCTCTATAATGACAACCGTCTTATATTTTAAAAGATAAACATGTCTAATGTATATATTTTATCAATTAAAAAAGAAGTGCCGTCCCTATTATAAAAAATAACGATGACAAATAATCTGTTGTCACACGAATATTAAAAACCAGTCGGTAAATGTTGTAATTATTCGAGGGTTATGCAAATTGGGTAGTCACAAAACTAATTAAGTACCATGCCTAAATATGCTTTATTTAAAAGAAAATGTTTTAATACCGTA
Organism: Himalopsyche phryganea; assembly: GCA_022494535.1. Taxonomy (NCBI): domain Eukaryota; kingdom Metazoa; phylum Arthropoda; class Insecta; order Trichoptera; family Rhyacophilidae; genus Himalopsyche; species Himalopsyche phryganea. The sequence goes on from JAGVSL010000175.1 coordinate 686,977, forward strand.
CTTATGTGTTAATAAGGTTGTTTAGTTTGTTAAAGGTGTTAAAACCGGGCACAAATGGGCTCTAATAGAGTCATTTACATATTATATTGCACAAAAGGTCTTTCGGACTCATTGTTAGTATTAAAACCTTTGAATAATATTTAGTAAAAGTTTCAAAATTTTTAATTATTAATTATTAAACACTTAAACAACGTGTAGAATACTATATTTAACTGTGAACTATATTTAGTTTGTATTCTTTTGGCGAAAGACAACAGAAAATCTAACTCGATTAAGGCAATTATAATCCATATTTCTTATATATAATAACTCAGACCGCTCTGTGAACATTTTATTATCACATATCACATGTACGTATGACATTTTCTCATGTCCTAAGCGTTTGCGGTCTCTATAACTAGCCTTAAAAATACAACTCAATTTGTTTGTGCAATACCGTCATTTTAAAAATGATCAGAACCGGTTTCGCTCATCACGAGCATTATCGACTGATAAAAATGAAATCGTAACAGGGCTAACAATAACAAGCTATATAAAACAGTCGGTTCATGAACTATGACAAGAATTTAAAGCTAATCAAACAAATTATAAATAAAAGAAATTTAATAGTGTACAATTAAAATGTTAAATTAGAGTATAATGCATATTATAATTACAAACCTTAATGTAGTAAACACTACAAATAGCGCTTTAATTTTTTTAATAAAATATTAACTAAACAGACTACTTAAAATAAAATATGACTTTTTCTATAAGTAAAAATACTGTATTTATGTAACAGATTCAGGTAATCTGCCTTATAATTACTTTTTTATTATCAAATCCAACTTCAAAGCCGAAGTGTTATAATTGTATATTGATTGATAACGAATTTTATTATTAACAATTGGAGCTGAAAGTATACTATAGCAGCAAATAAAAAATTCTTAGCCTATACGTTTTTAATCAATGTTTTGTAAGTATCAAATACAGGGCAGCTCTATTAGTATATTAATTTCACTTAAAATAATAGGCGATTTAGATAAGTTGATAACTCTTCAGCTCCATAATACACAGTAAATCGATAATATTTCTTTGCCTACTAAAGATAACAAAAACTATGTCTGTATTTCACTTACTGAAATACTTGAGTTACCCTGAACAGAGAAGATAAATGAAGCGAATTTACCATCGGAGCTTTTGCTTAAATGAGCTAAAGTTGGTAAGTATAGAAAGCTCGGGGAAATCTTTAAGAGTTAAATATGATTCATTGAAACGCTATGTTATACAATTTAATCAAATTTAAAATCTCGCTTCCTGGATTATGAAAGACTTACTTTCTCATCATCTTTCTTTCCTTTATTACTATTTTATTATTTAATATTAATTATGTAAAATTTTTAAATAGCCAATGTACTATAATCGTAAATATAAAATTGATAACCTTGTTATTCCACTGGTTTTGTTACTAAATGTGTCACGTTTTTCACTTAAAATCATATTAAATTATAAAAAAGGTATTAAAATAAATAGTTTAGAGTTTTAGATAGTAAAAAAACCATCAACAGTAATTAGTAAATGACATCTTAAATAAGACAGGTGGCTCTCCACTATTAAATTTATTTCCCTTGGGATTTTCACCTCCAAACACTTGTAATCATTTTTTTTAATTAGTGGTGTTATGTTAATTAGTACTATTATCGCTTGTGTCTTACTCCCTTCTCACGTCCAGTAGAAGTAAATAAACCCACCCCACCATTGTTTACCTTGGAAATAAATAACCTTGCGTTATAGTTAGTCGGAAGATGCTTCTTAAAGAAGCTAATCACGAGTCACATTTAGTAACACAGTCAGTGGAATAACTAAGTTATCATTTTATTACAAATCAATTTCCACAAAGTTTCCGCCGAATCCATCGAAAATAAAATCTAAAATATTCAATAACATCTTATATTGAAAAGTAGTTTCTAACAAAAAAAAATGCTTCAAATTTCACAGTATTGAGAACCCATATCATTGGTCTCATTGTTTCACATTGAAATAACATTAATTATAATTCTACGAATTTACCTTCAAACTCAACCGAAAAAGAAAATGATTTAATTTTTGTTTTAATATTATAGAACACCTGAACAAAAATGTTTTTCATTTTTCGATAGAAAATTAAATCGGTCAAACATTATTTGGTTCAATGTGTTTTGACATTCGTCCGGGTATCGGACTTTAGCATCTCCGTGTCCACGAGTACAGGCAAGAAAACAAACATAGAATTATGATATGCAGGCTATATTATCATAGTCAAGTCTTGGTATAATACAGATGTACATTTTTTTTATTTTAATAAACTAAATTGATATTATGATGAAACAAAATTTTTAAAACACGAATAAGACGATTTTTAATAGTGCCAAATCTGAAATTGTTCTGTACATACGAAACACTTTGGTATCAAAAGAAATAGACATAAAACTTATTTATAATAATATTCTATACACGATTAACTATATTTAAAAAACAATGTAGTACTATTAATTATAACTAAAGCGACGTAGTGAATAAAGACTAGACATTCGAATTAACAAATACAAACTTCTAAAAACTTCTAGAAGAAACTCTGTACATAATACATATACAATATATATTACAATAGAATAGTTTTCTCTAACTCCAATTAGCCCTTCACATTCATATATGTACGCAAGTAAATCTTAAGTTTGTCCATTATATAATATATATTAACTGAAGTTTAATTCAAATAACTTTTAGTACATAGTGATGGATTTTTATTATACTTCAAGACAAAGTTATACATATATTTCTATGTTTCTCAATTAATTATGCGTTACAAAAAATACTTCGACGAAGATAATTTTATTCATCTTTACTTTAATAAACGTACAAATTTATACATACTCTTGTCGATAAAATTAAGCTTGTTTACTAAAGGTAAGTAAAGCTACATGCCTTATATTTATAATGTAATATTATACGTAATTGCTCCACCCATTTTGTCTGGACTGCATTTATAAAATAAAAAGTAGCAAGTATTTCAGTGGGTAGAACATAAAATATTTAATGGTTTTTTTATTAATCCTTGGTGAATTAGAATATTGTTCAATGGAATAATGTTATTTGTAGACATTATACTAACTGTATTTGAGGCGATGGAGATTAAACGTGGATACGGAAAGAAAAAGTGTTTAATAATGTTTGTTTTTTTTTAATTTTAAACTGAACAGAAATTGTAATTAAAATTGAAATTTGTCTTATTTGTTTGCGTTATCAATAGATTAGAATCCCTGATTTAAAATCTTCATCCACTGATTTTTCAACACGATATCGGTGATGTTTTTGTCGCCTTCCACTTACCGTATCATTATATAGGGAGCGGACACGGTTACAGAATTATTATTACCTATATCGTTTATTTACTTGGCAACCAGACAAAATGGTATGGGATAAAAAAATGGCACTCAAATAAGTAATAGGACAAGATGGTATGGATTTCTTAAAATTATTTAATTAATATCTCTTGCATATTTTTCTTTGATCCGTACCCTATTGTCTCTAACCATGGCACGGTTTTTTTAAAATTCTATTTCTTCTTAGTTATTGTGACTTAATAACTAGACAAAACCGTTCCTGATGTAAAAAAACGGAATAGGGACAAGAATGTGTATTTTTATTTAAAAAATGAAATACATAATTTGTTTTGTATTATTTCCGCATGTTTATAACGATCAGTACCGGGTTCGTCCTGTCCTGATCATTATGAACATGTGAAAGTAGTACAAAACTACTTTTGTTTTATTTTTTTTAAATATAATGCCTTTCCACCAAGAATTGACAGCAACACATGAAAAGTGATATATTTTTACTCAATCTTGAATTGTTTGGTTTCTTTACGAAGGTTTATGACCGCTACTCCATCATAGAAACTATGTGGAAAACTTACTAGGTACTCCAACTAGACACAGGAGGGCGCATGTGCAAATTCGCAAGCGAAGTTAGCTGCATGCAGTGATATTGTTTGGTGCAATGTGGTGCAAAGTCAATGCTCTGGCGGGAGGCGAAATGGTCGTGTTTGTAAGCACTGCTTCATCGGCGTTGCGAGGAGGTGGGCACCGGACGGCCACTGCAAATAATATTGGGCCGGCTCCAAAATAATCCTGCGTGCCGCCCCTCACGCCGGAGACTATCTCGCACTCCCTTGTCAAAGAGACATTACTCTTGGGGATGTTTTGTATTCACTTTGAAATAGATTCGATTTTGCTTTTTTGCATTGGGCACTGACTTCTTTACTTTTCGGCCGCATCCTTCTACAAAAAGAATGTTTAATATTGATATAAACAGGTTTTTTTTACAAGCCGTTTTTGAATCCCTTATTTTCAATTCAGTCACTGTGCCAAATTCTGTAAAATTATATTCAGTCCAATAGCATAAGGTTAATAGTCATTGCGTTATAGAAGAAGGACGAAAAATTGACTCAAAGACCTATTTTTTTTATCATGTCCACTCCCAACGTGGAGCATATGACCTCTTAATGTAGGTATCTCAACAGAAGTTTTCAATGAAAACTGCTTGTTATTCAGTTGCTTAATTTCTCTTTTTCGAAGAGAGTAGGGCTTGACGGATAGCGTAAGGACCGGACAAGTGGTCAGCTTATCACTCTCGCTACGCCCCGTTTTTTGAAGATCGGATGGGTGAGAGGGAGTTTGAGACATAACAGACATTCATGACTACGAACAGAAATCCATAAATCGATGGAAAGATCAATTTATGAAGCTGTCCGCACCGGAACTTGAACCCGAGACATCCGTAACCGTAGCCAACGACGCTATCAACTAAGCCACGCATCCGACCAGGACCGGTGTACCTATACTTTCTATATATCACTTGATTCAGCATCAATTTTCATAGATTATAAAAAATTTAAGGTGAAGGTTGGAAAGGACTAGCTTCTAGTCAAATGTACTCTACAATTTTCCACTTGTGCTGTTGTTTTTCTGCTCTTCAGTGAGTCAACTAACGCTGAACATATTATTTGGTAATAGTAATATCATTGCTAGAATCAATTTTTTTCGGCCGAATATTATACGTTTTCGTTTAAGTGCTGTTTCATCTTACGAATTTCAGCTTCAAAACCAATTTGTTTTTTATATTCGTGTTTTACTTTGATTAATTATGAATACATAATGTATTATTGAGTAATTCATAAAAAATCATTACGCTCTGTAATACGAAAGCTCTTCACTCAACGTCAAATTTATAATACAGAAATAAAATGTCACGATGTACGTACTAACTTACCCAGAGAAAATTATAATAATCTAATATTTATTAAAACAATTTAAATGTTTCCAGACTGGCAAAATCACCCCCTTCCAAGACTGCCTCATCCACTTCGGTCTGGCCCCACACCCCCAGACTGCGGCGAGGCCTACCGACCCCTCGAAAACGCCCAAGTCGCGCCCTTGCCCGCACACGCCCCCGCCGGCAGCCGTAGAGCCTCGATCGATACTATGTGCTACGGCAAACCAGAAAATTGGCGGGAAATTCTGGCGCGCTTTCTCTATCTGGCCACGTGGCGCATATTACGATAAGGGTGAATGATGCAATATTATACACCCCTGCGGTATTGCAGTAGATGTTACCACATCAATGTGTCGTAACGTAAAGGACGGATTCATTAGCTCATGGCATTTAATTAATTAATAAAAAAATTTTCACTTCTATATCCGATTTATTCATCTACGCATATGTATCGTGTAAGAATTGTAAGAATTGATTCCGGTCTCTTTTAATTTATTTTTCAGATATCTTTTGCTAGCCCCTGACATTCAATATTAATCATGACTGCTTAGAGGTTAATGTGAGTTTCATATTTAATATTTCATTATTTTTAAATGGTTCACTAATTTCTTTTCAAAAATCCCAATTTGCTATTCAGGTTAGTGAATATTTACGGATTATTAAAACTCATAATATTTGGCTCAGATTATGGATTTTTAATGTGGCTTCATTATTTATTTGTAAGAGGTTCTTAAAATTTCAATTGTAGACTATTTAATTTCGTTTATATATAATTTGTTTGATTACCTGTAAATTCTTGTCATGGGTCATGAACCAACTGTTTAATATACTTTGTATTTGTTAAAATGCAATACTTTGTATTTGATTTATTCAATGTTTCTTTTTTTAGATTTTTTTGTTGAAAATAAGTGAAAAAATGTCGCCAGATAGAAAGAACTGTCTCATGAAAACCTGCATTTAGATCACCGTATTTTATTATATAATTGTATCTAGACTGTATTCGCTTGGCGAATTAACTTAAGAAAATACACGATTGAACGGGCCTACTAACCAAATTATATATTTAAATATTCCTCTTCAATCGTGTCTCACCTGCTTATGTAATTGTGATGTAAGTTTTCTTCAAAAAACGTTTTGACAAAACAGCAACAACAAGACACTCGGCGAAGAGAATTTATATATTAGAATGCGATTGAACGTCTTAGAAGCCGGACTACCTCACACACCGATACAGGTGAGAATGATTTCTCACTAACCGTCGACCGCAAAGATCAGCGGAAGATCTATTCAAAAATGTTAAAATATCTGTAATTATACAAGTCGAATAAAAGATTCCTAAACCATTTTTCTGATATTCTTACATAATTGAACGATATTTCAACCAATTAAACCTTTTAATTCAAGGTGAAAAGTATACTTTTATCAATCCATTGTTGAAACATGAACATTTTTACGCGAAATTTTTCATTATACCGTGATAACGAGGTATGCTTTATTTCCTTCGTAAAGGCGTGGGGTATTTTCAAAATGAGTTTTTTACGGAGCCTATGAATTTTTTGATGATGTGATATTACAGAGTAATGGATTTTTTATGCGTATGTCTCATATGTGGGTTAAAATGGCTGTCATTTTGTTAAATTAATATCCAAATAATATGACGTGATTACGGTTTTTTCACCCAGCCCCTTGCCACTTTATTATACGCATAAAATATCTAAAATAAATTTATTTCTTTAAAAAAAAATGTTGGTAATAAGTTCAGTAAAACTCTAAATTTTACGATTTTCGTTTAAATACATCAGATACTTGGTTTTATGTTTTTATTTTCGGTGATTTGAACTCGAACTGACTGAAATTTTATATTATTATTGTGAAATTTTATATACATATTTTTTTTCCATGTCCGCTCCCAACGTGGAGCATATGGTCTCCTAATGGAGGTATCTCAACAAGATTTTTCGGTTGCTGAACCTCTCTTTTTTTTGAAGAGAGTAGGGATAGAACGATAAGGTTAGGACAGGACTAGTGGTTAACTAATTGCTCTCGCTACGCCCCGTGAGGATCGGACGGGTGTCCATAAATCCATAAATTGATTGAAAGATCAAAGTTTGTTTGATTGTCAAGATCTTTTATATATAAGTGTGGCAATTATATGTTTATATTAGAAAAGAAAATCAAATGTAAAAAAATATTGCCGGTTTGATAATGAAATGTATCCTTACTGCGGAAATCTGGCATTGTTTTTATTTCAGAAAAATCATTTTTACAAGAATATAAACTTATGGTAAGTCAGTAAGGTAAAATTTTGGACATCGAATCAAATGACCAACTGGCAGCCAGCAACGCAGCTAAACACACAAAGGGAACAACAACATGTCTCCTCAATGATACATAAAGTCCACAATAAATATTTATAATATAAGTAACAATAAGAAATAATAATAATGCAACATTTAAAGGAATATGATGAGTACACAATAATTATATTAAAGTCGTCAACTGACAATTAATTTAAATACACAGAACTTTCTATGGTGAGGCAACAATTAAGGATTAAATGGTGAGGGGCACGGAAGGTAAACTTTTTCTCCAAAGGAGGCCGCAAATTTTTTGAACTGATAAAATTTTTCCGGGGAAGAAACCAGATCCGGATGTCCTATAGGACCATCGCGACTATTTCTGCAGGACAAATACAGAATATCTCTTTCAATGGACATAATTGGGCAATCCCAAAGAATATGTTCAGAATCTTGATTTTTATCACCACAAGGACAATATGGGTTTGGTTTAATTTTAAACTTATATAATTTGGCATTAAACGCACCATGACCAGTGATAAATTGGGAAGTCCAGTGATCTGGAGAAAACCATGTTGCATTTTGACGAAAGAGAATATCTGAGAAGAATAGATACAACAACATACTATCAACACCCAATAATAATGAGAAAAATATACTCAGATTCGCAATATTTTAATTGATACTTTGGAATTATGAGATGTTAAAAAAATGCTGAGTAACAGACATATACATGGTTTTTTTTTGTGTGCTCGATAAAATTCATGAAAGTAATTATTATTGTAATACATAAAAACAGTAATATGAATTATTTATGTGTCTGGTTTTTTTTCACGTCGTTAGGAGATGAAGAAGTTTTTCATGTACACTGTGATAAACAATTATCATTGAACACAAATCAAATTTAATTGTGGTATAAATCTTATATAATATCATTTTCTCGGATACATTTTACATTAAAGCAGTCGTAAAACCCTACTCATCGAAATTTCGCTGCCCCGGCTGAGTCACCGGTTTCATATAGTTTGTTGAGTGTACTGTTATATAAACGTGAATCTACAATCTGTGTTTATGATTCATTCGCAGAACCGCTCTGAATCTGCCTCAATGTAGTAAAAGCTGCCTTAGGCCTGGCGTAGCTCCGTAGACACCCGCCCCATAGAAAACGTAAAACAGACTGTTACACGGAAACTGTACATAGTGAAATATCAATACTATTGTTGTATGTGTCTTGTTTTATTCATAGTAACTTTAATTTAAAATTAGTGTAGTTTAATAAATGTATAAGATGATAAAAATTTAATTAAATTGTATAATATAAATCTTTTACTACCTAGGTTTTAAATTGAAATGATTCATATATAATGGTTGATTACGACTGCAAATACAAATTTTTGTCCGCTCCCAACGTGGAGCATATGGTTTCCTAATGGAGGTATCTCAACAGAATTTTTGTATGAGAACTGCTTGTTACAAAGCTGCTCAACCTCTCTTTTTTCGAAGAGAGCAGGGATAGAAGGATAGGACTAGGACAGGACTAGAGGTTAGCTAATCGCTCTCGCTACGGATCGGGTGGGTGGGTGGTGGTTTTAGACATCACAAACAGATCAATTTATGAAAACTGTCCGTAACCGTACCAACGACGCTACCAACTGCGCCACGGACGCCGACTATAATATACGTAAATACATGTATCATTCATTATTATGCAAAATCAATCTATGTCAGGAGGTCATAAAAGCTGTTTAAAAGAATAACTTTAGTGAATTAAAACTGTAGTAGAAAAACACGATATTATAATTAATATGAAACATATAAAACTATACTAATTACGTAGTTTTTACTATTGACGTAATTAGATAAATTATTTTTTTTAACTATTTTGATGTTTGCCTGAAAAAATTGATTTTGCAGATATAAAATTTTGCAACGGAAACCAGGATATGAGATTTTGATTAGCACAATCATAATCCATACGACAATCGGAAAGTTTTGAAAATTTTACATTATTTTTAAAGTAGTAACATCTTATATATAATATCCTAGACCGATCTGTAGGCGTTGGTGTAAACGATTTATTATTATCACATATACATGTAGGTATGAAATTTTCTCATGACCTAACCGTCCGCGGTGTGTATAAACAATACACACAGTTCTGACGTGACGCAAATTTCGAGGGAAATAAACAACAATCAGTCCAGCAGTATGGAAACTAAAGAACAGCTACTTTAGACATTCAGTATTTCAATTTCAATATCGTCATTTATGACGGGCGTTCCCACTAGTAAATTGATAGTTATTGTTTCAAAATATAATAACATTTATTATTGCCTGGACTATGTATACCGGGAATTGAACCCGAGACGTCCGTAACCGTAGCCAGCGACGCTACCAACTGCGCCACGGACGCCGACAATTCCCGGTGCGGATGGTTTTCATATATTGATCTGTCAATCGATTTATGGATTTCTGTTCGTAGTCTGAGTCCCCCTCCCACCCATCTCATCCTCACGGGACGTAGCGAGAGCGATTAGCTATCCAGTAGTATTGTCATAGCCGTATCCTTCTGTCCCTACTCTCTTCGAAAAAAAAAAGAGAGGTTGAGCAACTGAGTAACAAACAGTTCTTGTAGAAAGATTCTGTTAAGATACCTCCATCAGGAGACCATGTGCTCCACATTGGGAGCTGACATGGGAAAAAAATGTATACTGATAAACAATATTTTGTAAAAGCCAGATTCCAAGAAGCGAAGTATTTTAAGCAATCATGCTATTTAATATACAAAGAATTGTAAATATAGATAGATAGATTCACGCTAATATCTGAGGTATTAAAATGTATTTAGTTTTATATTAATATATTCAAATAATATTATCCAAGAGCAATACTTTTACAAATTTAAGTACCCCATATTCCGATCCTTTTGAATCTATAAAATAAGCCCTTTTCCCTTCCATTGGAACTTATTTGTTTAATGTGCCAATGAAGCAATAAAGTTGACTGTTTAAGACGCACATATTTTCTAAGACTTTATGACTTGACTGTAAAATTTGCAACGTTAAATCGCTTTAACTTAACTATAAATATAACAAAAAGACCATGCACTCTAAATAAGGAACAAGAAATATACTACCTACCTTAAGGGTATAAACTGGTTTTATAACGATGAGCAATAAATAATTAAATCATCAATTATTAACACTGTAGTAAATGGAGTCATCTCGATAAGACTAATCGCTTTTTAGATGAATCAAGATAGAGTATTACTATTCAGTATAAAATTTGAGTGTAAACAAATATTTTTGGAATACATCATCAATTTTCTTTTCTTTTAATTTTCGACTGTGGAAAGGAAAAGGGATGTAACCCACACACACAAAATATTGTGTATAGCCCAAACAAAACGTGTATTAAATTGTATACACTGATTATCGAAAAAAATATTTTGAAAAAACGGAGGGATAAGTCTTCTTGCCTTTCTACAGTCGATATATTATATATTTATATATAAATATAGTGTATAAGGAAGTTTTGTGTGAGTTATACAGAATATTTTTTGGTGTGGGTTACGTAATTTTTCCTCTCCACAGTCGATATGTATATAATCATCAGTTAAAATGATCCCTCACTTTGATCATACTACCAAATTGGAGAATAATTATGACAATTAATACTATTTTTTGGAAAACGTGTTTCAACCCAATCATTGACAATAATTAACCCTATTAAAGTGATTAAATATTACTTTCTTGAATAATTATTCTATGTTATTATGTTTCTTAGGCAGAAAAGTTTATTTTGATACATTTTTTAAGGCTTTATCAACACTTCCTATGAATAATCACTGTCTTTTGCATTTTTTTGTCTACACATTCAGTTGAATGGGTAAGTATCAAACAACAAGGAAAATTAGATTAAAAATACTAGCTCTGTCCCACATTTGAAGAATATACATGCAGTCGTAACGTCGTAACTTTGCAATTGCGTTATGAATATTTGAAATGTAGGATTATATACTTAGGGAGTGACGATATAATAACTGTAATATAGAGTTCAGTTGATTGAATAATGCTTATTGGGTAATATGTTATACATCTTATTCAGGGCTGATGCCATCCTTTGGTTCACCAAAGTATTTATGGTCAACCTTTGAACACATTTGGATAAAACCAGTATCGAGATATTTTAACGGTAAAGTATTCACTTTTAAAACGTTAACTATCAATTTTTGTGAGAATAAATGTTTAAAAAAATAAGACAAATTTTTGTATTAATTCAAAAATTTCATGTAATGATAAGTACCGGTTTCGTTCATCTTGAGCATTTTATCTTTAGTTCCAGTGAAAATATAAATTTATTGTAATATTCTAGATTTTTGAACATACTAGTGAAAATTACATTTAAATTGAAATCATTTGCTATTTTAAATGAAATATTTAACTTATCTTTATAAACCGAAAGCTTTGTAGATATCCATGTAGGAACGTTGAAATTTCAGCGCCAGCAGAATACAGTTTCAGCATCACTGTCATAATGTTTGCTTTGACAAGGATCCTTCTACAGTCATTGAATATCCAATTTTCTTATTCTGCATGAATTCAGGACTCACACCAAAACATATTTTTCGACAAAAACCAATATGTCGTAAGCCATCAATTGTAATAAGTGGGTTACGACATATTGTTATTTTTGTTGAGCGATATGTTTTACAATTACAGCTTACAGTCAATGCACCAAATATTTTTGAATATTGGAAAATCATACGAGATAAAACAATCAATTGAAAACATGAAAATTTGATATTGACCATGCTGTAACTTGAATAAAAACCCACCTAATTGCTAGGGGTAATCTCTTGCCACCAGATCACAGAGATTGTCGTATCTATTGTCAGCTTAACTTCTAATTTACGCGTAAGAAAAAAATTTATAAGAAATCAATGAAAGTCATAAAAATTAAAACCGTAAAATTCAATGATACAGATTTTTACACTTTTAATCTATCAACTGTCCATTCTTGGTGTAAAAGCATTATATTTTAAAAACAAAACACAATTCGTCTTGTACATTTTCCACATTTTTAAAATGATTGTGATCGGTATTGCTCATTGCGAGATTACATTTAAATATAAGAAGTTGTACAAAACAAATTGTGTTTTAATAACAAAATTTCATTTCGATGAACCAATGCAACCAATCGATTGTTTCCCCTTCTTCGATATTTTTGAAAACACAAATACAATTTTGTAAGTAAACTCAACTCTGTTTGGAATTATATTTGAATATTCTTTTTCATTATTTTCTTAATGTCTTTCATTAGAAAGGGTTTCTAACCAAACGATAAATGAATGAGAAATGGTAAGCCTAAAAATATTTTTAGCGTTTACCGACATCGAATATTATTAAAAAGACTTTTTTGCTTTCTAATATCATTTATCCTGTGATCTCTTCATACAACAGTGTTCATTATAAGGTCGAGTGGCAGTTCTGACATGATTACATTATTAAAAAGCTATTCGAGCCCTGAAACAGGTACAACAAATCTTATTCAATCTTTTATATTAAGTTGAATATAGGTTTGTTCAGAATGTTATGTATTTATTTACTCTAAAAATAAACAAAAAGTTTTTGATATATTTAATAACTATGAATTTCACATGTCAAAATCTGTAAACTGCCGGGAAGACCTCAACCTAGCGAGTCTATACATTCAATTTATTATTTAAAATCTCTGTCGTTTGGTGATTTCTTACCTTCTTGAGATGTTTTAAAGAAACCTAAATTCTCCTCGACCTTATTAAGTGTTTGTTTTTAATTCTGTTCATTGAAGTGCTTAGATACATAATATTTTTTGCTTTCCGTCTGGTGTGTTTACGAATAAATCAGAAGGTTTTCCGAAATTTCACCGTTTGTACATATTTAACTCTTTTTTTAGATTATTTTAAGTGTGTGCGCACAATAACTCACCAAAGTTTCATTGAAATCAAATGAATGGTATAGGAACGCATAGGGGACAAACAAAAAACAAAAAAACAATCATTTATATATATATATATATATATATAGATAAATTTCACCTCATATGAAAATTACGTTTCTTTTTAAATTTCATAAAATTTTCTGTTCGTATCAATTTAACAGACGTTCGTTTAATGACAAAGAAAATTCATCACTAATTTCACGTTTATAAAAAGTGTGCTTTTATATAATTTATACGAAACTGTCCGAAAACAAAATTAGGCTAAATGCTTTCATTACGGTGAACAAACGATATTATATAATAACCACCGCAAATGCCAACCGAATCCTTTATAAATAGCTTATCTAATTTCTCGACCTCAACTAGACGCCGCGCGTAGAGCGTAGGTCTCTGAAAATCACGTAACCGTCAACGTCGTAGACCCTACGTGTTTACAGTTATTCAATGTTATTCTATTTTAACCCTTCGCATAAATGAACAAAGCACAAAACAATTTGTCTGGACTGAAACATTATTAAAAAAGTTTATTTTTAATCAATAAATCTATCGAAACACTGTGAATCGCTCTCGTGAACAATACCCACACATAAATAATCATATATATTTGTTTTTCTCTATAAAAACACATGTATCATTTAGATTAAGTTACTTTAAAAGTAAGCCAATAGAAGCGTAAATACGGAATGACTAACTCCCGGTGATAAATTTGTTTAAACTTTTCTGAATAATTACATGTGTTGTATTACTAATTCTCTCAACCAATTATTTTCCGAAATTTTTTATTATATCGATGGAATAGTTCCATAGTGATACAACTAGAAATTGGTAGTTTTGAGATATGGCTGATCAAAGTTTTGACTCATTTAAACTGATTCATTACGTGGTCAATGGTAGGATTAAAGGTTGTTTCTTTATGGAACGCCACGATTCACAAAAATATATTTCCACAATACAATATTTCGATATGTTTGTATATGGAACTGAGAAATTATTTAATTTTACTGGAATATGAAAATATTTGCCTTTTGAGAGAAAACCTGTAAATTTTGCAAGCTGTACTTTTGTGGAACTGTAGAAGAGCGGTTTTCTAAATGTTTGACGTATCGTCCTATGAAACTGGGCCATCGATGTATAGTATAAATCATTATACATTCAATATAAACAAAGATATTTATATCATACGGTCCTCTGATGTCTTCTGGTAAAAAGAAAGTTAACAACCTATATGCCAGCAAAATAATCGATATATTAATTAAACTTTCTTGTAGCACTAGCACCGGCGCCGCTTGGCATTTGAGCACTGTAAACTCCCGATAATGAGCCAAATGGTTATCCTAAATTAAAAGTATTATTTCACTTTACATAAATAATTGGCACAAAAAGGTTAAAAGATATAAGTAAATATTTTAAAAATAAAACATAATTTGTTTTGTACTACTTCCACATGTTTATAATGATCAGGACCGGGTCATCAGTTGATAATTCTTGCAATGAGTGAAACCGGTTATGATCATTCTAAAAATGAGGCAGTAGTACAAAACAAATTGTGCGTTATTTTTAAATATAATGTCTTCTCACAAAGAATTGACAGTTAATTCCTTAAAAGTGGTAAGTAAATATAAAAAGAATCTGTGTAAATTGTATAGTCCAGTACCCGGAATAATTTGAGGTTATTCATTGTTTCATTTGAAGCCGTATATTTAAAAGAAAAATAACTTGAGAATCCGCGGTATCCATTTTATTAAATTTATAAAATCTATCACATTAATAAAGGGCTATTTGTTATCTTTTTTTTATGCGAAACACAGTAAAGCTGTGAACATTCCGTCGGGATATAAAGCCCTACACTACCTACTTCAGGGTTAATAAGTTATCCGAGTCTGCCGAGACATATGACCCCGTGACCTGCGAAGGTTGACGACCCCTCTCCCGACCTACATCCCTCCTAGCGCCCTTGCTTCGTCTTCCAGCCCTCGCAGAGGTCAGACTGCCTCTAAAAATGTCTGAATCGCACATCGTGAATTTGAGATGGAGTAGAGAGGTGAACGCCACCTTTCCCCAACCTGTCATTATCCACGGGAATACAATGTTATATAGCGTGACACTTGGTAGCTATAATCTAATCACAACAATGATAATATTTTAGACTGTTACATAACAGCTATTTGTATTTTCATCCATAATAAGATTCATATTATGCATTGCTATTCTTGGGTAAAATTACATTATAAGATAAAATGATGACACGTGTACGGTAAATATTAAGCGTTCTATTTATATGTTAAACTCATGGAAAAGCAAACACAATAATAAGAAAAAAGTGCATAAATATTCATCATAGAATATATTTCATATATACACTTGGGCCTGGTGTAACACGGTTGATGAATTGTGACATATTTTTGTACAACACGGTTTCAGCATTGTTTTAAAGAAAACTATCCTATAATGAAAAGAAGTTTGAAGTTCAAGAGGGAATTACAACAGATCTTGGCCCCTTATCACGAATACGAAAAGATTTATACGCTAAAAGAGAACAATTTCTTAATTATAGAATTTTTAAACACTAAATCCAAAAGTCCTCCGATAATGAAAAAGAGTCGAACATATAAGTGTTAGCGATGATGAATGAATGATGTATTATGTTATTAATTTTTTTTTCACTAAATACGTAAATGTGTATTTTTTGAATGTTTATTAAAAAAAAAAAAAAAAATATTTTTTTGGGACGCATACCCTAATTTTGTATGAACTTCAAACCTCGTATAACACGTATTTGTATTACACGAGGTATTTGTGGAACCATATGCCGTGTTATACGAGGCGCAAGTGTACGTTTATTTCGACGGGAGTGTCTCGGAGATATGATATGTATTGAAATCTAATCGTTCTCCATGTGACGTTTGTAACTGTTAAAATTTTTTGCCGGGTCAGTGGTGCAATTGGCACCGTCGACGGTTTCGGTTACAGATCTCACAGGTTAGATTCGGTTCGTTTAGTACGGACTGTTTCATAAATAGATTTGTCAATCATGTTTGCGATGTCTAAAATCAATATACATGATTTTTTCGTCGGGAATATCTTTCTGAATTTTCATAGTTTCGTTTCATTCATAATTGAAATATTATTTAATACGTATAAACATATTTATCGCTTCATAAAATGATTTATTTTATAAGAATGTTTATGGTGACTAATATTTATATAATTCTTCCTATGACTTATGAGTTCTCTTTATGTAGTTACGACTTACTGATTGCTTGACTCAGTGTCAAGCGTACAATCATCGGCAATAAACAACACTGCTTGACTAACGCGTGAAAAGAATTTTAATAAATATAGCGTTAATTCCACTGGAGTGATGAAAGTATATGCCATAAATTATGTTGGTAAGGGTGCATCCTAAACGAAATTTAAAAATAAAACATGAACAGCTAAATGAAATCATACAATGGAAACACTTGGTTAATACAGCATCCATATTGTATTTACAAATAAGGGCTTATTTCGATTAGCAGAGGAGCACTTTTAATTGATTCAAGGTGACAATGCTTACTATAATAGTTAAGCGAAACTGAAGAACTCAGAAAATTTCAAAATCCTGCACTTAAATAACAAATCTTTAAAATTAGATAAACAAGAGATTTTAGAAATAAATAGATATAAATTTTTGCCCAATTCAAATTTATTGAATGAGCAAACCGTCTTTGCATCTTCTCCTTTGTTATATCCGATTCATTCATTTGTATTATACCTGTAAGGTTATTTTTAACTTGTAAAAATTGATTTTGTCTCTGTAATTTTTGTTTTTCAGATATTAAAAATTTAATGGATACTCATAGCTGCTCTGCTTTCTCCACTTGAGATGGCTGTTTATTATTCATATTAATCACATACTTAATATTTGATTATTTTTAAATGGTTCACTAATTTTTTCTTATAAATTTCCTGATTCATTATTGTATATTACATTAGTAATGTCATTAAAAAATTTGTTCAGCTAAATGGACTTTTAATGTAGCGATATTTGTGATTTCAGATTAGTATTTATTGATTTGCAAAAGGTCCATAACATTTTAATTGTAGACTCTTTTATTTGATTTATGTATAATTTGTTTGCTAATCAGTATTTTCTTGTCTCAGTTCTTGAACCATCAGTTTCATATACCTTCATTTTTACACTTAATTTTATATAAATAAGCCTTTAATGTTTGTATTTTTATCAGTTGATAATGCTCGTGATGAGCGAAACCGGTCCTGATCATTATAAATATGTGGAAGTAGTACAAATGAATTGTGTTTTATTTTTTTTAAATATTATAATTTATTGAAATATAAAATACTCTTATTTGTCGGTCACACAAAAACTCAATGGTGACCCATTACGCCACGCCAATTGCTCAGACTTTTGTACTTGATAAACGTGATTATTTTCAGCTCGCTACGACGTTTCGTTTCCGAGTCCTACGCTTGAAAAGATTTAACCGTAATCATCCGAGTGAAAGCAGGTAATAAAGACTTACGAAATTTTAAAATAATAAGTTTAATTGTCATCATTCATCATGCTTTCGATGCAACAACAACTACGCAAGTTGTTTTTTTTATGGAGTTATGAACTTTGCAAATAAGATATGTTTTGTTAGAATATTTTGTCAAAATTTCTCGCTTTATTGTGGACAATGCCGAGTTTATATAGATGTAACATTTAGGTAACTTTTATGAGTTTTCGTACATAAATAGGAAGTACGCTTGACCCAGTGAATGAGTTGGGTGAACAATGAATCAACGTGCTTTCAGGGGATTGCTTATGAAGCTTTGACCTTTGGATTACTCAACAAAACTTTTCCGTTGACGAAAAACGTGAGTCAAAATATGAACTACGCCGCGACTCTCTACCTGGAAATTTCGATAAACTTGCTTAGGAAGTAATTGTTAACTTTGAAGCAGCCTTACGTACCATGATTCATACGTTCATTTTTAGGTCAGTAAACACATTATTTATTTGTTTTGCAGCAGGTTTTTTTCTGTAATTTTGAACCATTCAAAATAAGTTATATAAAACCCAAATGTTAACACAATGTTTTTATGACGTTTGCTATAATATGTAGTTATTCAATACCCTATTGTAGACATTTTTTTGGGTAATGATTAATATAAAATGAAATGCAAGCAGCTTTGTCCATTATTTTTAAATCCAATTTACATACGATCAAATATATTTTTACCGAGTTTTAATATAGTGGATTTAGAGTGTTTTAATATTACCCTGGGCCAGGTATGGCGAACCTTTTTACGTTCGTGTGCCCAAAAATTCCCAAACATTTTTCATCAACTGTCTGACTTGCCGAGCAGTTTTTGATGGAAAAAGAAGTTTTTCAGAATTTTATTGGAATTTTTTTTCAAAATTACAAAAAATACGTCTCAGCTATTTAACAATTAAATTTGTGCTGTTGTACATTTTGATACCAAATGCTTTATATCAGGTTTATATTTCATCACTTTTTGTAATAATATACATGCCCAACTCGATTCATCAGTCAACCTATTTCTTAATCCACATTTTATGAAATTTATTTTGGAAAAAAATTGCTTACAACGTAATACTTCAGTTCCAAAGTGTAACAACCTAAAATATAAAATAGAGACTCCGAAAATCTTATGCATGAATTATTTATAAACAAAAAGTGAATTTGTAAATCGTTCACATGCCAGCCAAATTTTCTACATCACTGCCTAGGCTCAATTCAACCTACTTTCACTTAAGCATGGCCACGTTTATATACATGGCTTACACGTGGACAAAATTAGCATTGTGCCATTCTTGTGAATGTCAAACATTACGTTGCTTTTCCTTAGGTGTAGAATCTGCCTGCTAATAGTGATGCCAGTGGGAAAAACTAAAACGTTTTTCAGCGGTATTATTTCAGATGTTGATATATTTCACGTGGAAGTGAGTGAGTTTAATACGAATACTGTTTTAATATAAGATTTTTGGAACTGTCCCGAAAGACTTCCTCGCCGTTTCATGTTCTTAATTTGATTCTCTTGCTATAGGGCTTTTACGATTTTTTTGTTTTTACATACTTATAATGAACAAAAAAAATATTGACACGGCTCATGAATGACTTGTTATTGTTTTGACACATTTATGTTGTTCTTCTATGTCAATTTTAAGGTGTTAACTATCAATTATTTGTAGAGAGGCATTATATTTTAATAATAAAACACAATTTGTGAAAAACAACTTCCACATTTTTACGTAATATAATGATCAGGCTTTTCTACGTGTTGATTTAATTACTTCTCTGGTTTCGAATAAATAAATTTCTCTCCAAAATTGTTTTTCTTGACATGTAACAAATTGTTTACAGCTTAGTTCAATTGTATCTTATATTCTAACTGTTTATACAAATATATATACGAATTATTTTTGAGTATTTGAAGTAATGGAACCTATCTCCCATTTTTATATGGGCACCTTATCTTTTTTTACACGGTAGTCTCTGGAACATATCCCCCATGCAGATATAGAATCGGGTATACTTATGCATATTGGAATCTAAATTATTATCAATGACTTTATATGCACATAAATATAACGTATTTATCATTTTTTCTTACTGTATTAATTTTGACTATGGATAAGTTAAATTCCTAAATACCAAATACAATTTGAGCTTTATAAGCTAAGCAATTTATAATAATGATTACAAATTTGTTTCACAAGATAAAATCTAAATAAAATATTAACTATGTCAATATTAACCGTGTTTTGGCCAATCTATGTTACACTCTTAATTGAAATTGTTCAGGAGAGAGTAAAAACTGTTTTTATCGAGAACATAATATGGTGAGTTGCGTTATGAATCTTTGAAATGCACAAATTCTCATGTTTACAGATACGGGCTTATACGTAGGGAGTGCCGATATAATAGTGGCTTACATCAAGTGACCGGATCAGAATTTTTAAACCTAAAATGAATGTAAAATGTTTCCCTTCCAAAAACGCCGAGTTTTGGTTGAGACCTGCTCTGTCGCCTTGTAATTGAGATCCAATCATTAACTCTTTTTCGTATTTTGTGAGGCTTGTATCAATTGGCCAAAACACCATCGATAGGTATTTCATTTCAATTTTAAATATGAAAAGTTTCTCTTACTTAAATTACACAAAATATCATCGTAATGTATTTCATAAAAAAAAATAATCGACCTTCAAAGCATTATAAAACATTGTTTATCATTTTTTACTCTGAAAACGTTCTGTAAATAACTTTTCTTGTTTGGTTCAACCTCTGTTATTGTCCTTGAAGTTTTCAAGGGCGTGTGACGTTGTACATTTCTCCCACACATGTTTGGCATTTAGAAGAAGGCCTTTGTTTTTGGCGGTATTTTTGTACGTTATATGACGGAGCTGTGTACTGATTTAATTTTCTTTGATATAAACCTTGTTGTTAAGCAAGCATACTCAGGTGGAGAAAATTAAAAAAAAATGAAAAAGTTTTATTACGAATAAAATTTTCGTTTTACAAATTGTGGTTTATTGTGGTATTTTGAATTGCCATTTACTTAGTATAACCACATTATAATAGGATAAAATATCTGAGTACCTATTTAAGTTTTACAAAATTTTATTTGGTAGTTGATAGCTATTTCGGCTTGACGCCATTAATTCTGATGAAGGCGGTAAGCCTAAATAGCTATCAACTACCTGATAAAATTTTGTAGAACTAAAATGGAGCGCTGAGCCGCTAAACACGCTTCCGAAGGTTTTTAGAGTTTTGAGTAAATCATGAAAAACTGTTATGGTCAGTATGATAGTCTTAATTATAATTTAAGTTATTTTGTGTCGTCTGGTATGTGACGAAAAGTAAAATATTCTGTTACACTCTCATTTTGTCGTTCGTGTAAAACGAGGATCGTGTAAAAAAACGGCATTTTTAAGTTTGAAATTAATTTTGAATTTGAACAGGAGAAGAAATATGAAGAATTTTTAGGAAAAATTGATAAATCTGTCGGCAGGAACGTGTTTAGCAAACTCAGCGACTCAAATACTTTGATATAATATCGTATTGTATTGTGATTGGTAAAATATATACTGACTATATAAGAGGATTGACATAATTTTTAATAGGTCGGGTCCGTCGTGCAATGGTCAACTTTGTCTGCAACGGTTAAGAATGTCTCGGGTTCAATTCCCGATACGGACAGCTTCATAAATTGATTTTTAAATCGATTAATGGATTTCTTTTATCGATTTAAATAGATTTATGAAACTAAAAGCTTTCACCGCATCTCATTTACAGGATCGAACGGGTTGGAGAGAGTTTCAACATTAAAGACATATCTTTGAACAGAAATCCATACATCGATTAAAAAATCAATTCATGAAACTGTCCGTACTGGGATTTGAGCCCGTGAGCACCGTAACCGAAGCCAACGACGTTAAATTTTAACATCATTTTATTAATTGAAGCACACACGCCCTATTGAAAATAAATATGATCATAGAAGTTTTGAATAGTTTTAACTAGAATTTGGATTATTGAGATTTTGTACACTTTCATGTATTTTGTCACTAACGACCCGGGTTTCGCCTTTCGGCATCTTCAGGCTCGAACTGACAGTTCGAGTCCATTCGTGTGCTCGAATGCCTGAAGATGCCGAAAGGCGAAACCCGGGTCGTTAGTGACAAAATACATGGAAGTGTACAAAATCTCAATAATCCAAATTTGATATTGAAATTCCATCAAGCACCCTCAGTCGATGTCTTAAATTAACTAGAATTGTAAATTGTATGCCGTCCTTTAAATCGAGTGGTCAAATTATTTATTCGTTCGTCCTAGTCGGTTGCGGTGGACACGGGTTTGACTCCATTCACCATTCGAAACATTCTTAAATGTAGTCTTCAATCGATTTACAGAGTTTTTCGAATTCTCGGATGTGAGTGATGTTTATATTCCCTCCCAGATATAAAAATATTTAAAAAAAATATATATGTAAATATTTACCTCAACTGTATACATTAATATAAAACCGTATTTCCTCGACTGTAAGACAAAACCTTATTTTTAAATACTATCAATAATAAAGAAATCTTTGTTAATATTAAGCTTACGTTCTTTCTTACCATACGAATCAGACTCATACATTTTTGTTAGGGACTGGGCATGCCTAAAATAAGAATAGTAAGCTTTTCAAGCTTACGTCAATATTACGAGCAATTCTTGGTAAGAATTGAAATTTTTTAAATGATTCAAAGACAATCATTCTCGTAAGGAGTTTATCTTAAGTGTTTTCCAACACAAAACCCTCAGCTGACGTAATCATTTTAAATAGCAGTATTTAGCTAGCTTACATGCGGGAAAGCGATATAAAGACTTAGTCTGTACCCACTGAAGCACTGACTTTAGCCAGGAAACTAGAAGACCACTTCACGGACTCCACATAATAGTTTCAGTAGGAAAGTAATGGTAGAAAAAAAAAGTTACCATCATAAACTCGTCTTCTATATTATCCTGAACTTCATCGGATTTAGTGTCTGTTTCTTCTGAATAATTGTGTAAATGGAAATGATTTATTTTTGAAAGCGATTGTAAGACGTCATCGATTATAGACTTTATATAGACGATTATAGATTAAAAACATGCGTCGTGTAATCGAGTAGAATACGGTATATTTATGTTTTTAAAAGGTTTAGATTCAGAAACTATGCTTAAAATATCTCTACTAAGTAACATAACGATGGAATTTAAAAAATAATGGGAATTCACATTCTATAAATACAAAATTGATTCTAATACAAATAACTCCTTAAATGTATATTTAATATCTCTCATAAGAAATTATTACTATCCACGAAATTGTCCAACATAGCATTTCAACTAAAAAGTATTAGGTGTATGACTGTTTACTTAGATGCACAGGTAACATTTTACCTGGTAATGCATCCTCGTTTGAGACCCAACCCATTACAATGAGAGAGAAAAAAACATTGTTACTTGGGTCAGGTACAAAATCTCTTCAAAGAAATCGGTAGAAGGTAAAGTTGTTTGGGTATTAAAATGAGAAATTTCTATTTATTCAATAACTTATAGGCAATATGAATGGCTTTCGTACTTGCTTTGTGGCTGTCTATTCAATTAAATTTGAGCTCAGTATTCTGTGAAGCTACGTCATTGTAGGTACTTACACCTGGCGATCATATTCGCCAAAAAAATACTTTTGTTAAGTTCACATGTTTATAATTGATTTTTGGTACAATACTATATTGTTTACTTTAAAATATACCTACATGTAGATTCTCGATCTAAAATCTAAATTGTGCAGCATTCATAAGGTGCTCTTTAGAATAAGGGCATCGGAATTATTACTGGTATAACTTTCCATCTATGATAACATTTGTTGCTAGTTAGTAATACAATATATATGGCTTTCACGGCATCTATTGAAACAATTATTCTTCCGTGAAGACACCCTGGTGCTAATGGTGGTCAAAATCTAATGCAGTGGTCTTCAACCTGATCTGTATCGCCCACTAGTAGGCGGTTAACGTTTACATGTTGGGCGGTAGGTAATTTCCAGAATCATCATCTATAAAAAAAGATATAACACCTGAATAAATCGAAAGGTTTAGTTGCTGCATTAACGAACTTAAACTTGACATGGAAAAACTATTCTAAAATATTTTGAATTTGAAGGTATATAGTTGAATCATTAATCCTTTTACAGAAAATTTAGATGAGGTTGATGTAACCAAGAAGAACTACCAAAACTTAATTATGACGAAAAAAATTAAAATAATCTCAATAGTTCTGGAACCCAAGAACTATTGCAAAATGTAAAAATGTCTGCTTTAAATCCAAAAATGTGGAAAATGGTAAAAGCTATATTGATACCTTTTCCTACAATTTACCTAGGAGAATCAGGCTTCAGTGCGGCTAATTTTATTTTGACCAAGCAAAGTAACTGTTTATACCTCACCCAAAGAGGAGACTTTCGTATATTCCTGACAAAAATTGAACCAGACATTAAATATTTAGTCTCACAGCATAAAGGATAATAACAAAGTTCTTGCTTTTCAATTTTTTATGTATAAATAAAAGGTTAGATTTAAAATGTTTTTTTTTTCAAATCCTTCATCTTCTAGAAGTCATTGCATACTTACACTGAATTGAATTTCTGTAAAGTTGGTTGGAGGTAAGGAAATTTTATTGTAAAAAATAAGCGGTAGGTATAAAAAGGTTGACGACTACTGATCGAATGTTACGAAACTATTGTAGGTTCATTAAAAATGGAAAGTACAACGATGAATTTTCTGTAATAGTAATATCAAGTCGTTTCATACTTTGCCATTTATATTTACCTCGTACGTTGGTTTTAATAGTACTATGTATTAGTTATTAAAACTTATTATCAACCGAAGTGTTGCCACAATTCCATCAAATACTATTATTATTCTCACTTTATTCTGAAAAAATGCGTAGAAAAGAACCCTATTCTTGTGATAGCGTAAAAAAATCAACAATGAAAGCATATAGCAGTGCTGATACAATTTATATGAGGTTTTTAGTCGTGTTTAACGATATTAAAAGATTTTCGTTCATTGCGATGACCGAAACCAGTCCAGATCATTTTAAAAAAGTTTTTAATACAATAAAAATATAATGTATTTCCACCGACAGTTGTGAGTTAACCCATTAAAAGTTAATTATAGCTAGAATGAACGCAAAAACTCATGGTGTTGTACGCACGTAACGAGCTAAAGTCTTATAATTGTAAATTGGTTTATAAAGAGTTATTAATTGTATTTTTAAGTTGACGAGATTCTTATGATTATAAAAATATATATAAATCTTCACGAAATCTATAAACGCTTGGCTTGTCTTATTATTTATCACATGTAATGATGTCCCTGCAGAGAAGTATCCCTCTTACCTTCCACCCACTTTAGATGTCTGCGTTACTAACCGAGATCCTGGAGAGTAAAGTGTATAAAACTGATGTTGCATAACTCGTTTCCTAAAGGAACTGTCTGTAACCTGAATATCGATGTAATAGATCTAGGTGAGGGCCTCCAGACGAAAGATCTCAGTCAGATTAACCTGTTCACTTTTGTCTAAGAAACAAACAAAATCCTTTTTACTAAGAGATGCATCTATTCCCGTATGTAAGTAAAGTGTATCTATCTTAATGCTGAATCTTTGTGTATGCTCTTTTTGATGAAATAAAAGGGCTTTCAATCCTGCGTATGATTAAAACTTTATGTACAGGTACTGGTTCAAAAAAATGTTTTCGTGTTTCATTTAGACGTGAAACGAAACAAACATTAAGAAAAAAAAAATTTGTTTTAGTGAATAATATTTGGAAAGGGACTTTTTGTGTTATTTTACAAAACATAAATTATGTTCCACTCTGCTTTAACAATGAAAATTCTATGTAAACAATCGTGATAGAATAAAAATAACAAAATTTTATTTGTTAGATTTTGTAGAAATGAGTAATTTGATATTTTTATTCTATTATAATGTAGTTCTACCAAGTAAATTCTAATTCAATCAATAAACAATCGTTAATTTTTTCTTCTTTTAACATTATAAACTCCGGTCCGATTTAGGCGACACTTTCCCGTGTGCCCGGCATAGCATTTTTTCTTAAAGAACTATGAAACTGCTTAGTCAAATCCAATGAAACTTTTCACGATTGCTTGAAAGACTATAATAATTCTATTTTGTACGATATTATTGCTAGTATTTCCATTTATGGAGAGCCATTATGACAATGCTTGTACATGTAGCGAGCTACTTTTTGTAGGTTCTACATGACTTATTTATTATATGTTGCTGCTATTATTTGGTATCAACATATATTTAGTATGGTGGATTTTGCAAGTTATGCCGTTTCGAAAATCAGTTATTTTTTTTTACAAAAATATCAGTTGAATTTTTGTTTTAGAATGATTTGTGTACCTGATATTATGGTAACAATGAATTTTTCTCATACATGTTGCTAAATGCCACAACTTTGACTGTATCTGAAAGCCTAGAATATCACGTGAAAGCACGTTTCTATGATTCTGCGTGTTTTAATACGAATATCGCTCAGTGATGGCTGAATGTGTCGAAATTCTATGCGAAAAGTGTTATGCAAATAATTAACATAAGAGATAGTCGAACATTATTTTGTATGATATAATAATTAATGTAATGGCTTCAATAAGTTTTTGCAGCTACGTTTAACGACCGCAAAACCATTCTAACGACGCAAAAATGTTGATTGATGATAATATAATAATAATTACAGCTCAATTGTTTAATTTCAGTTGAACTTCGAAATTAATACATACACAAAATATACTTTCTTTGCTGCCCGCAAAGCGTCTGTGGTTTTTTTTCTGTAACAACTAGTCAGTTACCCGTCCGGTTAATATAATATAATAATATCTTACAACGTTGTATTGGTAAGCAAGGCTTTATTATTTTTTGATCAATATTTCATCGTTTTCTTAAAAAAAACACAACTTATCTGGAGAGCCAGGTATACAGAGATTTTTTATCATTGTTTCATATTAACCTTATTTTTAAAAAACGATCGATCGAGAATCAAGTCTCAGTCACGAGATCGAAATATATATGACTAGTTTTATCGTTGCGGTTAAGCATCTGAGGTTTTTGTGAATCCGTAAACGTAGGAATCTTCATTGTAAAAAAGTAACAATAGATGAATATACTTGAGACTACGGTAACTAATATTTGACCATCATTGTTGAAGCTACATAATTCGACAGCGCTATATTAAACAAATAAAGACTTGTTCAGTAACAAATAATAAATGGTCAGTTAATAATTATGTTTGGTCAACAAATAATTGTCAAATAAATAAAAGTAAAGATACTTTAGGTTAGAATTAATTAAAAAAACTGACTGTTTTATTAACTGGCCATTTTGAATAAAGTACTGACTGTTTATTTTATTAACTGTCATACTAGTCATTTATAGACTAAGTCACTGACCAAAAATTGGAATAGTTACTGGCACAATAAATGCAGAGCATTTGACAACCTTTGGCTGACATACATTACGTTTGTAAAAATAAATCACAATTTGTAGTATCTATGCTCGTCTTCCACAATAGTATGACATTTTAAATTGAATATGTTTTTGAATTCATTATAAAAGGTTTTAAAATAATTGCCCTTTGTGTTAGATAGTATTCACTTGCCACACTTGAACTTTTATTTCGAGAGTTTGCACTTTGGATTAGATAACTTAGTAGACTCAAACTTTGATTTTAATAGTTTCCACTTAGTCACGGATTCTTTTAACAAAGTAAGTTCAGTTGTAGTAGGTTATGTTAGGGTTAGTCTGATTTGTGTCATTACAGCTTCGTGCAACTATCAATTTTAAAGTGTGAGTATTTATATTCAGTGAAAACTATTTTATCTATGTGAAAATATTTTGTCGTAAGTGTAATATATTTCTTCAATGTTAAAATATATTTTATTATGTGGGATCACTTTATTTTTAGCGAAAGAATTTGTTTTTTGTGGAATGTATTTGTTATAAGTGAAAACTATTTTTGTTAAAGTGAATATGATGAAAGATAAGTGGATAGGCCATTATGAAAGCATTCCTGTTGTAAATGATTTTTTATATCGTTTTAGATCGATAATTGTACACTAGGATTCCGTTTTGATATATTAAAATCGTAAGGTTGGAACTACAAAACCATAAATTGAGATGAAAAACAAAAACAAATTACGATAAAAGTTTTTTCAACAATACTGTATCTTCAATTATTCTCAAGTCTTTGAATTTTACTACGCTTTCTAATGTAAATATAAAACAAAATAGTATAAAGCGTATTTAAATGTTATGTTAGATTATAAATAACCAACGTTTTATATTCTTCTCGGCATTGACTGCTTTCCTATATATATCGTTCAATTCTTCGGCAAATCTAAAGATGATAGGTTGAGAAACGACTGCATATATCTGTTTTTTTTGAGACTCGGATCGTCCTCCACTTTAATTTATAAACATTGATATGAAATTACTCAATAACGATAATTTTTAAAATTATCTCTTATTCTATAGATAAAATGAGGAATGTGCGTACGTGTGATGTGTGCTAGCTGTCGTCATACAGCATTTAATCCCCCAGAGAAGAATATTGCATTTAATCGAGGGTTTTTTTACAGTTTGTATTTTTTCAATTAACAATATAAAAGCAACAACTGATATGAACAAAAAACAGATAAAGAATATTGAATATCGAAAGTTCTTTAGTAACAAGATTTGAAAAAAGGGTTCTTCGTTTAACAGTTTGTATTTTAGGTTCGATGACCTTCAAAACAATCTATCTCTATTATGAAGAAGTATTGACGTAACTTAAAACAGTAAATTAACTTTTTATCATCCAAATATGTATGTTTTTGTGTTATCATTGTTTTACAGATTTATTGATTATTGAACATGTATTTAAATTAACTAACGTAATAATTCACTTTCATTCGAATTACTTGTTTTTTTTTTAAATTTTTAGGTTGCTACTCATATAGAATCATTAAATTAATTAATTCACTCATTATTTTAAGCGATTTATATCAAAATTAAATCAATGTATATTTTTTCATTTGCCTTAGGGTATTTTTTATATTAAATTTAATATTTTAAAAAAATACATATTTTGGGAGGTCACTCAATTTGATGGAAGTCACGTGACATTTTCAAGCCTTTGCAGGTGTCATCCAGGTTATAATAATAATAATTGTTTGTTATTATAATAAAATAAGTTAAAATAAAACATCTCTTTGACCGATTTAGATTTAGAATTAGCATCAATCACAAAACGATATCCAATAGTATGTTTCCAAAATAATTATTGTTTCAAATTTGCATCTGACGTGAATCATTAGAGATCATCCGTATATTCGAAAGCCTGAAGATGCAATTAGTAACGAAATGAGAATTTAATACACAAACATTACCAGTACAACATGAAATTGAGTCTACATTTACGTTCAAGTGACACATTAATTTACATTTAAGTTATAATATAAATGACAAACGATTCAAAGAAAACACAACGAGAAAAACGTCACAGCGACCGACGCCATCTTCGACTGTCTGCAAAATCAAGGTTAAAACTTCAGAAATTGTCACCCCCCTTTTTTTTTATGGCTTCTGACCGTTGCCAAGCAGAGGGTAACTAACACGAAAAGAGCCTGCTTTCTAATTTCAGCTTAGCTAGTCGGTCGGCCAGCAACCGATTTCTTTTTAACGAACAATAAATCGGTTCCACCAGGTATAATTAGATACCGAGAATCCATTGTCATTAAAGCGGTTCGCTGGTGGTTCTGGATCCTTTTAAAACTTAAGCCTAACAAAAATCAAGGCGTGTCAAAAACTTATGCAAATGCAAAAAAATTGAAAGACTCAAATTTGATATTGAAGTTCCTTCAAGCAACCGCAGTAGATATCATAGACTAAGTACGTTTTTAAAAACCAATACAAATGTGTATTGATTTGTACCAGTATTGCATCGACGGATCGATTTGTTTCTCAGACTCCTAGACCATATTCCAAATGTACCTTAATATTATCCCAATTACATCTGGCCGTATTTTTATGAGGTAGCTGAATAAATTTAATGTTGTTTAGGCTTAACGTTTTCTTGTTTCTTGCCCAATAGAATATAAGATTATCTTATAAAGATCGAAATGTTTGATACACAAGTCATTTGAATAAAAATATTCGGGCATGTAACTTGATGCATTAAATAAAGAATTTGTAATTTAATTATCTTAATCGTATTACATGAACCCACCTATCAAATAAAAGATATCAGACGCCACAATAAGACAAAAATAGTCTATAGACATATTATTCAAAAGAGTATCGTTAAAAATAATCATTTTTGATTTATAATAGCATTCATTATTAATACTATCGACTGAGGGCGCTCAAATGTAGTTAATTTCCGGATTTATTTTTTCTTCTAATGGTAGCTAATTTGAATAGAGAAAATAGTTGCCGCGATTATTTATGATATTTTCACACCTTATTCAAGTTCCATTAAGGCGTTCCGTTCCATCAACAAAAATTCATCTAAAGATTCTTCAGCCGAATACATAGAACAGACAACTTCATATTTTAATATTCAATTGCTTACAAAATTGATACTATCGACTGCGGGTGCTTGAAGGAACTTATACGGAAAATGACATTTCAATCATTCATTGTTTACGCTTCCTTATTTAATCTTGTTTTCGTTATGTGATCATACGAATGATCAAATAGTTTATATATAAATAGTGAATACCCGGCATGCGTTGCAATCCACTCAACGAAATAAAGTGTTTGTGTTTGAATTCTATTTATTGAAGTGCTTTTGGACACAATATTTGACAAGGCCTGATATTTTTGCGATCATTTATTTGTTTCTTGGAAGGTTGGAATGATCCAGAACGGCATTCGAACACTTTTAATATCGCAATTCTTAGAATCATTTCTAAATAACGTTACCTGGCATGACCGAGTTAGGGTCATTAAAGAGAAAGTGGCTGGTATCTGACCGACTAATTGCCTCGTTTGTCTGACAATAGTGGTAGCTATTTACAAAAGGGAGGGGGCCTGCAATTTTGAAGTTTTAATTTTTGAATTCTGCAGTAGCCTGTTTCGGAGGTCTTGGCCGATGGGTGAGCTGGTCGAGGCCTCCGCCTCATCGCATTCATTATAAATTGTTTTTTTTGTTTTGAAATTGATTTAATTTAAATTTAAAATCGTTGGTTGTTTCAATTGCATTACGACTTAAAGTTAAATTCATCTGTTAAGTTAACGTAGATGTAGACTCAATTTTATATTGTACTGGTAATTTTTGTGTATTAAACCACTGCATCTTCAATAAATAAGAGATTAACCGGGCCGGAACGGTGTTCTGATTGAGATCCTATACATCCTGGATGGTGATAACCAAGCATTCGCCGCTCTTCAACCGAGCATTCTCATATTTTTTGCTTTTCTGTCTGGTGGTGCGTACACGAATAATTCAGAAAGTTTTCCGAAATGTTACTATTTGCACGAATTTGATTCTTTTTTAGATTTTAGATATATCTGGATTGTGAGATTGATTTTTATATATAAGTAAGACCTACTGTAAGTTAAAAATTAAAATGTTGAGAGTTGGGCTCGGGCCGGGCCGAGTCTGATAGTACTATGCCTATATCCTTCGCGCAAGTGCAAGCAATTTGCAAACTTGACAAAGTTTTATCGGAATCGGATGAACGGTATGACAGTGCATAAGATACGAACAAACCCAAATTGATTTATATATATATATTAGATAGTACCAGCATTTATTGCTTTCGCCCGAGATAGATGGCGGTAACATTTATTATGGACCAAGTTAATGTCGGAAGTATAAAGATTATAGTTGAAAATATTACTGTGGACCGTACCTCATGTCACACACGCACAAAATATTCCATAGATTAAAAAATTTTAAAAGTTGAAAGTTGACAGGCAGAATAACTTGTGCAAATTTCACATCGTTACCGTTTGGGATGAGCTCTTATGACAGATAGACAGACTTATACATATTTTTTCTGATGTACAGTATAGATAGAAAATAAATAAAAATTGATAGAATTACTATTTCCAAGTATAAAAAATAATAAATAAATTGACGAAAAAATTATGTTTTTCTTTAATATTCTAAATTTATTCAACACTTAAATAATGTCACTTGGTAGAGGAAGGCATCTTTTGTTTCGAGTAGTCTGAAGGATAGCTCACTATCAGAATTTATTTATTAGTATTGTGATATCGTTTTTATTTTTCATCGTGGGCACTTCAACATTCGAGAAGCATTTAGAGTCAGAATCATAAAAAATATTGTTAAAAGTGGATTGATGCTTAATCATGCCACTGTGGCCTGAAATGGGGAACCAATCATCTAGGGTAGAGGTGGCTTAACTTCAGCCTTCTTAATCCTTAAGGGCGACCTTTTGACTCATTACAAAATTTTAACATATGATATTTTTAATTGAAGATTCTTGGATGTTGCCTTATTTTATTAAGCTCTTCAGACATGAAAATATTCCCCAACCCTGGTTTAGGAAAAACTTTAATATCTAATATCATGACAAACGTGCGACAAATCACATTAACATTAATACGCTGATCATAAAATTTGCAAGAAACATGGCGGGTAAACTTAAAACAACCTTGCATTGTTTTCGTTTGTTCTGCCTAAACATCGCTCGCATTATGTTGAAATTCAGTATGATAAATAATAAAATAAGATAACGCTATCAATTTAGGTTTACGATCATTTTCCCGTTGCACAAATGTAGAGTCGTAAATTTTCATACTTTGTAGTACGCTGATTATTTGTTTATTTACTTCAATACAGTGTTGCAAGTAGTGCACTCTAAGAAAAATAAGCTGCCATATCTAAAGAGGAACATTATTATTGAATATTTCCATTAGGGCTCACTTACAAAGACGTTGTAGTATAAATCAAGTGGTTACGAGACTTAATCTGTTGTTATATAGTATGTCATTCGAAAAACTTTACCATTTTGACTCGTTTTTTTTTAATTTACTACGAATTAGGGGCTCCATCTCAAATATTCGAATAATATTTTTTAATGAAAAAATTTACAAAATCAACGAAAGATCACATTACCATTTCTCCAGATTTCAAGAACAATAACGAATACCCAAAGTAGTGGCCATTTTTGCCATCACCCATTTCGGATGCTTTCAACATCTTATCACAATACTTGAGTTTGACAAATGACTCTGGGCTAAAAAACCTCTAAACATACCGTAATTTGAGAAATTGATTTAAAAGTTTTGTCATACTTCAAAAACTAATCGAATATTCGAATAGTTGAAGATGACGTATAGTTGGAATCTTTACCACGAATCCATATCGTGTACACAACGCAGAAGTTTATTTTGCTAAGGAACATTTCGTTGATTACCTATGTAAGCGTGTCGACCGTCGATGTTTTTAGTTTTCAATAGCTTTTGAAACAACAAATCTTTTTATCTGAAATTGAGTTTTTGGAGAAATGCTACGTTAATGAATTCTGCATTCGGTTGACAATATGCTTAAAGTATTAGTGAAAAAAAATGATTAATAAATATAAATGCACAGTTTCTATTCCTTGCTTTTTATAATAGTATCACCCTACCTATATCTACTCCAGGGCTTACTTAACTTTTTAAAACAACGCCCACTTCGAATATCTGATACACGACATGCGTGAATACTAAACATGTGTCATTCTCAAAACCAGGAAAAGATTTAAAAATCGTGAAAATTCATTATAAAGATATTATAATTAAAATATATGTTTTTTTAATGAATATAAAAAATATTAATATCTATAATTAATTTTTCCCTAAATTGTGAAACTAATTTCTATATCACGCATAATTATGTCTTAAAAATTCACAGCTTCTCTAAAAGTCTAAATCACGAATCTAAAATGCTAACACTGGTTTGTTCATGCAGTAGTAATATGAAGGTTAGCATTACTAATATGCTATATTATATATAATATTACTTTATTTTTATATGTATCGCATTTTGCTCATTCTTATCATTTTATGCGGTAAATATAATTATAACTATTTACAGAGTAGGTACATATTTACATACTATATGACAGTATTGAAAATAAGTGTAGAAGTAAACCTATTCATGTTAAAAATTCATTACAATAAAGAATCTAACCAGTACGACTAAATAGAAAAGGACTACCTTTTGATAGATTAATAAATATTTTAATATCATCTGCGTAGACGTTATTTCAGTAATGTGCAAGAAATTGTTTTCAACCTACCTTTACTTTCCTACTGAAACTATTATGTGGAGTCCGCTTAGTGGTTTCCTAGTCTCCTGGCTAAAGTCAGTGCTGGTGTGGGTACAGACTAAGTCTTTATATCTCTTTCCCGCATGTAAGCTAGCTAAGTACTGCTATCTAAAAATGATTCTGTCAGCTGAGGGCTTTTGTGTGGGGAAAATACTCAAGAAAAACCCCTTACGAGAATGATTGTTTTTGAATCATTTAAAAATGTTCAATTATTACCAAGAATTGTTCGTAATGTCGTGCAAGACATGCAGCAATGAATACATTTATATCTTTAAATTAACGTGGGAGAAGAGGGTGGCATATATCTCAATACAAGTAACAATTTATTTGGGGTATAATCAATTGAAAAGTGTCAAGTAATTTCGAATTTACTGGCATAGCAGAATCAACTATAAACCAATTTAGAATTTGAAAGCTTTGCGATGTTATCTTTAAATATGCTTATTTTGGATTTAGCACCTGTATTTTAATTTTTATTTATGATTTTAAAGATTGCTAAGTTATTTGAATATAAATTTTAAGTCTTTGGTATTCGGTATTCGAATAATTTATTTCACGAATATATTTGAAATCCTTAATGGGAATCTATACTGGACTTTCCACTTTGACGAATACGCGAAGGCATTTAAAAAGATAAGTCAACACTAACTTCATATTGACACTGTTTTCTTTATCTATTAACAAAGTTCTTTACAAATCATGAATGTTACGAACTGTTATTTTAATAATTCAGATTTTATTGTACCAACCCCATTTTCTGCTCATATAAAGACAATAATTTATCCCTCTATCCTAGACCTACGCCATTCTAGGGTTATTGCGGTTTGAATCGCATTAAATATCAACAATTGAAATATGTACATCGTTATTTGTCTTTTTTGTGTGCAATTCGTTTTAAGATTATTCATATTTTAATCCCGATCCGACTATTCGAGTTCGCTGAGCAAAAATAATATGAGGGGCTTTATTTAGTCATTGCTTAAAAAAAACAACAGC
This sequence comes from Himalopsyche phryganea, assembly GCA_022494535.1. Classification (NCBI taxonomy): domain Eukaryota; kingdom Metazoa; phylum Arthropoda; class Insecta; order Trichoptera; family Rhyacophilidae; genus Himalopsyche; species Himalopsyche phryganea. The sequence goes on from JAGVSL010000175.1 coordinate 722,428, forward strand.
CTTTGTCAAAGCGCCTCGCTGTAATATACGAGTGTTTTGAGGACACCCTATTAATATGATTTTAAGCAGTGAATTTAAATTTAACTGCCGTGTCTATCGGCTTGGCACTTGTCTTAAGCGACACATAAGTCTTGATTCTCAAAATTTGTTTAATTTTAAGAAACACATTTTTGTACTATTACGTTAAAGCATATATTACGAATAAATTCGACGTATTGCTATCCTGTTATAACAATTCTCCTTTAGTATCATTAGGCATTGAACCAGACAAGAGTATGAAAAGACCAGAAAGAAATAGATACATTCAGGCAAATAACATTTTGTTTCAAATCAAAAATATATGTATTACCTGCATAGGTCTGCATTCATTGCTTTGATATTAAAGAATTACCATTAATTTTACAATATATGTTATGGGCTTACAATTAAATGCACTTTTGTTTAGATCTTATTCACTTAGATAAAAATAGTGATCCCACATAATAAAATATATTTTAACATTGAACAAATATATCACGCTTACGAAAAAATATTTTCACATAGATAAAATAGTTTTCACTTAATATAAATATTCACACTTTGAAATCGATAGTTGCACGAAGGTGTAATGAAATGTCACTTATTCTTCTACACTATATTAGGCCACCTATATTGTCTTTGCTCCACACATTAGAATACATTACACAAACCAACCCAGACCAATCCTAACATAACCTACTACAACTTAGCTCACTTTGTTAAAAGAATCCGTGACTAAGTGGATACTATTAAAGTTTGATTGTACTAAGTAAATACTATCTAACACATAGTGCAAACTATCGAAATAAAAGATCAAGTGTACCAAGTGAATATTATCTAACACAAAGTGCGATTATTATTTTAAAAATAACTCGTAATTATGGTATTGTGATTGTACCAAAATTGACCGCTATGTATGGCTAAAAATTCTTACAACTGAATAAACACAAACTACTCTTTTTCATAAGTTATCCGTATTAATTAGTAGCGAGGTAGCTTTTGTAGAATAATAAATGAATCAAATGTTGAGGATCTTTGCTTCAGATAACAGTTTCAAGTATGTATGATTTTTAATTCTCCAAATTGGGGTACTTGGGTTAGTCGTTTAAATTTTTAACTAGAGGTACCCTAATTTCGTGAGGCCTTACCAGGAAACCAATAGACAAAGGTACCCTACTACCTAACAGGTAACGGGGGTTTTATGGGTGTTCAAAATGTCAAAAGGTAATGACGTGTATCAACCGAGTGAGTAAATTGGTACAACGCTACTGAAAAACCAGGTAAATACTTTAATATTTGGCGCACAAGAAAACATATTGTAACAACTCATAATTCTGAATATATAAAAATGCTATAACTTCTTCTTCGACATATTTCATCATGCCTGAAGACTAAGACCTCTTTGGAGCACTACAATGTTATTACATTCTATCTTTTATCATCTTTGTAATGGATACCAGTTACTGATTTCTATCATCCACTCATTCCATCCCATTGATGCAAGTCCTCTGCATATCGTCATAAAGAATTGTTGTAAACCATGTCAATTTTACCTGTTCAATGAAAATCTGGTTTTAATGTTGAAATATTGTATTCAGTAAAAAAGGTTAGCTAAATTGATTGGATTGGATCGTCGATTTGTTCAATATTTATGATGGGATAAAATGAAAAACTGATAACAGGAAAAAATGACTTAGTTTAAGCCAATTTATGTATGATGAATAACGTCTTCTTATCAGATTATCTAGAACAGTGATGCACAACCGCGGCCCGCGGCCCGTGGAGCGCATGCGGCGCATGCAAAATTCATATCTCGTGTAGTATAATATACCATTATTTTCCAACAATTTCACCCTCCGCGACCCCTGAAAAATTAGAAAATAGATAATCTGCTCTTTCTTTCAAATATATTGTGCACTACTGGCCTACAACCATTAGTATATCAAACACAGCACGACAAACGAATTGTATATTACGACTTTGGTAGACAGATGAGGTGAGAATCTTGTTACACTCATTCTATGACTACTTATTTAATTTGGATTATTGAGATTTTGTACACTTCCATGTATTTTGTCACTAACGACCCGGGTTTCGCCTTTCGGCATCTTCAGGCATTCGAGCACACGGATGGACTCGAACTGAGGTCTTGAATTATAGACTGATGTCTTAAATTATAGACTACTTATTTGTTCAAAATGTACATCTAATGCAGGAAACCTCATCTCAAATGATAAAATACTAATACCGATATTAGACAAAAAGGGTAAAATTTTAAAGATTTCATTTAAATACTAGAATATTCAGTATACCTTATCTAAATAACTTTTAAATAGTTTTGGCTTGTTTACTTAATTTACAGTGATGTCTCTTGGTATAAGTGGCGAAGATAAGGCAAGATTTTTTTTCTCTAAAAACTTTATTTTTTAAAGATCACACTCGCTGTTTGCCTCTCGAGCCCCTTTTTGGCTGCATATTAAATTTCAAGTGTTTCAAAATTTCACACCCTCGCCCTCTTACCAACCTTCATACATACTTCCAAAGTCAACCCTTTTCGAAGTTCTTATATCTTGGATACTATTAAAAACACACTTTATTAGCTGCAAATTAAAGTTCCCTTCATAGACAATTGCAATGAATATATAAATTTAATTGCATTTTTAATGTAATAAGTTGTGTCATATATTATATGCGGTGCGTTCTGAATTTCGCATCGTTACTTTGACGGGTAGATCTAAGTTGACGTTAGGCTCTCAAATGATAGACACAGGTAACAGGTTTTGTTTCAAAACATACATTTTTAATACGCACATAAGTATAATATATAATTAATTTCCATTTCGTAAGGGTCGACGAGATGCGCGTGTGCAGTGTCTGTTTAAAATTCAGTTGTCACAACTTTAAAATAAAAATACTGCTACACATGTATACATTTTTTTATTGATTTCAAAAAAAAAATACTTTTTTATCGGAACAAACAAAATTTTATATACTACATATTTTCAATGACAATTCGTCATCGTTCGATCAAAAAGGCGTTTTGTTGGAAATACTAGTTTCAAGTTAGTTGATAATGAAGGATTTTGTTAAATTGCCTATAATTTACTGTTTACTTATCGCAAAAAGAAATAAAAGTGGTAAATGCTCTTGGACTCTCATCCCAATCAATTGTGCGGTCAAAGGATCGATTTCTTGAATGGAAACAAAACACATATTGATTTCTTAATCAACTTATGAATTTGTACCAAAGGTATGGATGTTTACTTTTAGGTTTCGTCACACTGCTTCTGTCGAGAAGTCTTATTATCGATAGTGTTTTGGCCAATTGATGTAACCCTCAAAATTGAAATTGTTCAGGAGAGAGTCAAAACTGTTTTTATCGAAAACATAATATCGTGAGTTGCGTTATGAATCTTCGAAATGCACTCCTGTAAATTCTCATGTTTACAGATACGAGATTATACGAAGGGATTTTCGATATAATATTGGCTTACATCAAGTAGTCGGGTCAGAATTTTTAAATCTAAAACTAATGTAAAATGATGTTTCCTTTCCAAAAAGTGGTCAATTTATTATTCTAATTTACATCATTTGGCCGAGACCTTCTCGGTCGTCTTTAAAATGAGATCCAATCATTAACTCATTTTCGTATTTTCTGAGGGTTACATCAATTGGCCAAAACACCGTCAATGTATTATGTTCAACATTAGGAAGGGGATAAAAACTAAACACATATAACTATATATATATAGAATTGACTTAACATATCGAAGTCTTATCTTGTAACAAAAACCTCGTAACTCCACAAACTTCTCAAGGAGATCATCATCATGCAAATTATTAAATTTGTGTTCTTCAGACGGGTATTATATTTTTCGGTTTTAAAAATTTGTATTTTTTCACAATCATTGTAGTTTGAAAATCCAGTAAGAAAAAATAACAATATAAAACGTATAGACTGTCAGTCCGGTCAATGGTGCAGTTTGAGTGCAGTGCGAATTTAAATTCCAGTACGGACAGTTTCATAAAAACACCTACACTAAGAGTCCATATTGTCCAAATTGGGAGTGGATATGGTAAAAAAGAGTGTAATTTAAATACAGTTTTTAGTGTTTTGAGTGTGACGATATTTTTAACAAGCTCAGTATTGGATACAACAAGAAATAAGTATTTTAATAAGTGTATCGCGGTGTTAAAAATGTTGTTTTCCTGTTAGCTTTTACCTCGTAATGTTATAAAACTTGTAAATATTTCATGCGCAATTATGAAAGGGTCTTTCATTTGTATTAGATATAATTATATGTAGGAACCCACTTGGTTTATTGTGAAAACATAAGAACTACTTCCGGTTTCTAAAAAATACACACTATAAATATATTTAGTACTAGTAGGGTATTGAGAATGATAATAATATATTATAATGTTTTGTATCGATGAAAATTCAATGAATTTCGTATTGCTTTGTTGTGTAACGTTCTGTGTTCTTTATTAACTAACGGGAAATATCGATAATACATCACAAAAAATCGTATTTTAATATTATTCTGGTTTCGCTGTCATCCTGAAAGGGTTGAGTAATTCTAAAGAAACAGGTTTCAGGTGATAGGATGTATTCAGGAAATACTATTTGCTACGACTGTTTTCTTTCTTAAATACCAGTGGTGGGTATTTTATTATTAGTTGTTCATTTTTACCTTTCACAAAAATCATGGATATTTACTACGATTTAAAATATTCGGTACATTTTTTTAACCATGTCCGCTCCCAATTCGCAGCATGTCACTTCTTAATGGAGGTATCTCAACAGAAGTTTTTTTTTTTTTTGTTAAATAAAACACAATTCATTTGTACTACTTCCACATATGTATAATGTTCAGGACCGGTTTAGCTCATCTCGTGATCAGCGAAACCGGTCCTGATCATTATACATATGTGGAAGTAGTACAAATGAATTGTGTTTTATTTTTTAAAACATAATGTCTTTCCACCAAGAATTGACAGTTATCACCTTAAAAGTGAGAAGTTTTTTACTATAACTGCTTGTTACTCAGTTGCTCAACCCCTTTATAAAAATAAAAGGGTAGAAGGGAATTTTAGAAATCCAAAATATTCGCGATATTTGAAAAATCATTTTCTGAAACTGTCCGTATTGAGATTCGAGCCAGCGGACATCGTAACCAAAGCCATCGACGTTACCCACTCGACCACTGACCCAACAAATATAAAATTAGGGGCTGGGGTTATCCTGGAAATCAAGACACTATCAGGCTTCGAGTTCGACCAGGGAGCACAGGCACGTCGTTGGGTTTGTGAAATGCGCGGAGAGTAGCGTGCCTAAAACTAAATTTTCATTGTGGTTCGTAAACTATCAAAAAAACTTCCTTTTATTTATGAATTATTACCGAAAAAAACCTTAATACAACAGTAATAACTAGAAAAACTAGCTGCTAGTTTCAAAAGCATGTTTCAATATTAGATTTTAATAATAAAAATATTTAGTGAAGTTTACTATTAATAGTCAATATTTTCATATTAAACATAAATAAACCTGAACCTGTTTTCATTTGAAAATAAACTACCCATAAATTCGACGCTTAACATTACTCATTCAAAATTCAAACAGTTAATATATATTATGAAAAGATGAAATAAACAGCATAAAAGTAGAAAATTTCGGCAACAAAAATAAACAATAGAATGCGTAGCTTTGTTTTGAAATATTAAGTTCTTGGAAAAATATAATATGTAATAATATTAGGCGCCACTGAAGCTTTGGATTTAGAAGAATTACATTGACGCACGGAAGCCAATAATGCGACGACAGAGAAAAAAAAAGATATCCTGATACTATAAATTTATATACACATTTTCTTCACTTATAAATAAGTTTTTGATTCTCCGTTAACGTTTGCGAAATATTTCTACCATTTCTTTATAAAAATAAAGACTATTTTTTATTAGGATTGGTTTCAAACATCGCGAGCATTTTAACAGTTTCAAAATAAAATAATAGTTATCTATACAAAATGACAAAATACTAATGAGAAGGTGTACAAAGCAATTTGTGTGATTGAATTTTACTGAAACTGTCTGCCCCTGTCAGTTATGATCATGGTAGACTCTTCTTCGCCTATTCTAATATATGTTCACTCCACAGTTAGTCTTCCCGTCGAGCACACGAGCTTCTATCTCAACACCATTGTGACTTGTGAATTCAACCCCAACAGGTATGGACATTATTAGTGACCTACACGTGATTCCGTGTTAATTTATTTCTAAAATAATTATTAAAGCCCTCTCTTTTTATTAGTAATTCCCAAATAAATAATTTTTTTATTCTAGTCACATAAAATTGTGTTGATAATTTTCTTGGTTTTATCTGAATAAATATATAACATATTAAATTTGAATTTAATTGAATCCCGGCTGGGGGAAAACATGTGCTTCTCAAGTTTGAAATCGACACCATTGCCCTAGAATGTGTTCGAAGTTTGATAGAGATTGGCTTCAGAAGAAAGTAAATTATAAACCGAATTTTGATGTTTTGAAAATATGCTGCTTGGCACTCCACTGGTGGGCATAATAATATTACTTCTCCCCAGCAAATTCTGTGTCTGTCTGAGCGCATATTTCAATAAAATTAGCTTTGGTCTGAGAAGTCCAAAAAAAGGGTGCATAAAGCAAACGGGAAGACCAATTTTTTGCCACTTATACGATTTATGTAGCACCCTACCCGCAACGTTCTCAGCCTCTGTATATTTCCAAGTGTAAGATCATTTACCACAGCTGATCTGCATTCCATTGACAACAGTTTTCAGTTTTCTATTTAATCTCAAGTCAATATTTATTAAAGATAAGAATTTTTAAGATTTTTTCTTTTAATTTCCATACAATACATTTACAAATTTCATCAATTCAGGGGAAAGTATTATTTAATTTAAACATATCACTGGGTAAAAAAAGCAGGGAATTTAATTCTACGAGAATTCCTGTAATTATTCCTATAATTATTCCTATAATTTTATGTAGAACAACGTTTGGTGAAATTTTGCGAAAAACGAGGATTTTACGAGTTTTTTTCAAAATTGAGTGCAATTTACTTTGTTACAATATTTTAAAAATAAAACACAATTTGTTTGTAATATTTTATTTCCACATGTTTATAATGATCAGGACAAGGGTCGAAAATCGCGAGCATTATCAACTGATTAAAATAAAAATTATAATAAGGCTATTTATACAAAATTGAATTTTCATAATTACAAGATAGGTATATTAAACAGCTGTTTTAAGAACTATAACAAGAATTTACAGGTAATAAAACAAATTATATATGAACGAAATTAAATAGTATACAATAAATTGTTAAGGAAGTCTTACAAATCAGTCGTTGTTGTGGAAGAAGACACTAACTGAAAAATACTAGTTTTGAGTAATTGAACATTGAATTTTGTCAAATGTTTGAAATTCTATAGATTTTTCATTTTGTTTGTTTATACAAAACTTTTTTTAAGTAAAAGTGTAATTTATAAAAATATTTGTGTTATTTTAATTAATACTGCAGACTTAGAAATAAGGAACATTTTGGTGTAACTAACTCAATTTAACATTTTTTCGATTTAGTATTTTCTTCCAGACCAACGACGAAATAGTAATCTGAAATCAAAAATTAAGCCACATTAAAAATCAATTATTTGAGAAAAATATAATGAGCTTAAAAATAATTAATAAATATTTATTAGCCAAAATAGCAAATGAGAAATTTTAGAAGAAATTTTTGAACCACTTGGAACTTTGTAACAATAAATTACAATGATTAGACATGCAATCAACTGTCTTACACAAGAAATAATGTATAAAATAGATTCATACTCATTGCCCACCTGTGGCGAAGGGCGAAACCCGGGTCGTTAGTGACAAAATACATGGATGTGTACAAAATCTCAATAATCCAAAATTAATATTGAAATCCCATCAAGCACCCTTAGTCGATGACTTAAATTACTAAATTGTTTAGTTGTATGTCGTGAACACAATAGTTTTATACAAATTTTCTCAGACCAGTACTTCTCTTTCTACATATAGTTTTTTGCTTGAAAAATGACGATAATAATTTTGGTATTATGTTATGTTCAGCCAGATAAGTGTAGATTGTCAATCCAACGTTTTAGATGGTATCTTTGGAAATAAACGATACAAACGGGAACACAAACACATGTTAGGTTGATTCTTGAAGAGTCCTTCCTTTTTTCAACTAAAAAATAATTTCTATGAAGGGTAAATATGGTTTACTAAAATTAAAATTATCCTCATAACGCATGTGTTAACGACGATTACCCGGGTAGAAAGTTTTGTGGAATTATCCCGAGTTAATCCGAGCGCTAGACTACCTGATGAGAAAAAAACCCCAGATGTTTCAGTAAAGCAATAGAATTATTATTGTACCTTCATTGAATTATTATGTAGGTATATGTGACATCTTTTTTAGCAATGAATAATAATAGGTCGGCGTTCGTGGTGCAGTTGGTAGCGTCGCTGGCTACGGTTACGGATGTTGCGGGTTCGATTCCCGGTGCGGATGGTTTTCATAGATAGATCTTTCAATCGATTTATGGATTTCTGTTCGTAGTCTGAGTCCTCCCTCCCACCCATCCCATCCTCACGGGGCGTAGCGAGAGCGATTAACTAACCACTAGTTCACTCATAGCCCTATCCTTCTATCCCTACTCTCTTTGAAAAAAGAGAGGTTGATCAACTTAGTAACAAGCAGTTCTCGTATAAAAATCCTGTTAAGATACCTCCATTAGAAGACCATATGCTCCATATTGGGAGAGGACATGGAAAAAAAAATAGTAGGAATAGGTATAAGATGGGACAAAACGATAAATCGAAAAACGATCACATTTTTCCTATTCAGTATGGACATATTCTGAATTAAAATAAAATGAACGGGATAGTGATGCACTAAGATACTACCATGAATATGTCCACGAACTCTATTTTTAGCACAAGCGTCAAATATTTCGTGTCATAATTGCGAATTTAGAATGACCATTATCTACCAACGTACTTCACATTATCAAGAGTAATCTAGGGAGGAGGTGAACTCCGAAGGTTTCCCTATTTTTTATTTTTGTTGAATTTCGAATAGTATTATGTATTCAGAAATATTTATTTATGTAAGTATGTTTTTTTAATGCGATGAACTTGTTTGTATCACACCGGTGATCATGTCTCCTCAATGATACATTAAGTCCACAATAAATATTTATAATATAAGTAACAATAAAAAATAAAAATAATGTAGTATTTAAAAGAATATAATGAGTACACAATAATTATATTAAAGTCATCAACTAACAATTAATTTAAATACACAAAACTTTCTATGGTGAGGCAACAATTAAGAATTAAATGGTGAGGGGCAGGGAAAGTATACTTTTTTCCAAATAAGGCCACAAATTTTTTGAACTGATAATAGTTGTCTGGGGAAGAAACCAGATCCGGATGTCCAATAGGACCATCGCGACTATTTCTGCAGGACAAATACAGAACATCTCTTTCAATGGACACAATTGGGCAATCCCAAAGAATTCTTTTCAGAATCTTGATTTTTATCATCACAAGGACAATATGGGTCTGGTTTAATTTTAAACTCATATAATTTGGCATTAAGCGCACCATGGCCAGTGATAAATTGGTAGGTCCAGTGATCTGGAGAAAACCATTTTGCATTCTGAGGAAAGAGAATATCTGAGAAGAAAAGATGCGTAGTTCTACCCCGAGGAGACATTGACCACCGTTTTTGCCAAGACATTAGAACAGTTAGTGAGCAGAGTTTTTTCACTTTAGCTTTGAGAAACTGTTGAGAACCCAACGGCTGAAGAATTGTGCTGCCAATTTGAGCTGGTGTCCCGAGCAATAAAAGATGAATTGCAGCTCTTCTTTGGACTTCTAAATCTAGACGAATAAGTCCTAACATAACAGGAAGACATTCGGTTGAGCAAGTTCGATAGGGTTTAGAAATGGCAAGAAGTGGAAACCTTTGCCCCTGAAGAAGTATTTGACAAATTTCCTGTCGTTGGGCAAATCTATATGCCGAGCAACTTGCAGCATGACACGCTATATCAAGGAATATTGATTTGTAGTATATTCACACCGTAGGAAATGTTAAGCCCCAACCTACCCTAGCCATGCGTGCTGCGTTTTCAAAGCTTACCATAGAGCTAGCTATAGCAGTTTTAACCTGGTCTAAGAAAGATAATCTGTCATCCAATATTACCCCAAGATTTTTCATGGTTCGCTGGACTGGAACTTTTATTGGCTTTCGAGACAGTTTTTCTTTAAGCATTATGCAGCATGTTTTATGAGGTGCAAAGTTTAATTTGTTGCACTCTCCCCATGCAGCTACTTGCCTTAAACAGTTAGCTGATAGCTGTTCAAGAGTACTTCTATTGTTTCCTTGAATAAGCATTATTGCATCGTCAGCAAATGCCTGTATATGGGTGTTTTGAGGGAGCGGAAGGTCCAAGAGATCATCAAATAAGATATTCCATAGAAGTGGTCCAAGAATCGAATCTCCTGGCTTAAAAAATCTATGTAGGTATATAACAAACGTTCTATTCAATTTATACGGTGAGCACACCATGAGGAAATCACTTGAAAACTGGAATGAAAAGATCGTTCTTGGTCGCCAATACTTTTCCAACCTCCGTTAAACCGATGACATCACCTTGATAGCGAAATTCCTCGAAGAAATGGTACAACTCCTCCATCGAGTGGAACAGAAAGCAGCATACATAAACCTATGATTATAGCTAGATCCAATAGCCTGGCAGCAGTAACGAGCATAGCACTGATTTATCTTGGCTCATGAATCACCGAAAACGAAAATTGCGAACCAGAAATCAAAAGACGAATTGGTATGGTTATGGCCGGAATTTACCAGACCATACTAAAATGCATTTAGTACGATCGCTGGTCTATTCCATATGCCTTTACGGAGTGGATTCATGGAGCCTAAAAGCGAAAGACAAAAAACAGCTAGACGCATTTGAAATGTTGCTGGAGAAAGATGCTCCGTATACCATGGACGGCCAAGCGCACAAGCGCCTCTATCCTGAAAGAGCTCCGAATACAGGATAGACTCTAGGCCGTCTATTATTCAAGACACCCACTCAGATTTTCTCGCCACAACACCCGCAAGCCAACTGACAATATCGAGAGGCTATTCATCACAATAAACATCGAAGACAGAAGGGGATTCGGAACGGCCCCAACTCGCTGGAGCGACCTAGTGAAGGATGCAACAGGCGTCTCCTTACCGATGGCCCTCAGAGAAGCGGAGTGCAAGAGCGAGTGACAAAGGATCGTCAAGGGCAATGTAGTTATTGAGGTAGGTGGAAGTCACGACTGTCACACGTGAGGAATACGACTAAGAAGAAGAACAAACATAAGTCTAGGCGGAGTTGGCCGATTTATAAGAATGCCTTTCCTCCCAAAATACCATAAATCCACAACCCTAAAAGTTACATCTATTATTGCATTTAATTAAATAGGAATAATTATTGTCAAAAGACAATACATATTATTATAATATATGTATTATCACATAATAAACATTCTGCGATGCGCACGATTTTCACTGTATACTACTTATTACACTGCCATCAATCGTATCTAATTTTGTAACTAACATCTGAATAACCTGTAGTCGATATCAAACAAGGTTTCAAGATAAGTTATTATGTATCAACTAGCTTTGAGCAAAACGCAACAAAATAATACCGTCATAGACTTCCAAGCGGTGAGGAACGTAAGAAATAATAAAAAAAAAGTTTTTCATGACAATTTTTCAAGCATGAAACATATTGCTGAGTGAGTAAAAATGAGTGAGCTGCATAATCTTATTTGTTTACTGACAGCAGACAGATAAATTTATTTATAAACCGCATACTGTTAATATCTCACAGATGAGAAACAGACAAATAAAAAAAAGTTTAAAAAAAAAACGACAAGTTGTGTTTGTATTCCATAAGTATTTCAGGGTAGAATACGACCTTAAAGTAGACCTAAGTACTTCATACAGGGCTGACGACATAAAAGTATGCTATTATAGAAGGGTGAGACACGAAATTAAAGTCCACGGTATATATGGATTGTATGGAAACAGTTTGCCGTGGTTCTTATGTTCGGCACTTGTTGCACTGTGTGTAACCACAAAAATTCATGTCACTCCTCTAGATTTCTAGAAGAAGGAAGTCTTGTTGGGAAAAGTCCTGTATTTGACGATATAATTCAGTCAAATAATCTAAGCCAAAGAACGGCGAAAAAGGAGACGAAGGCAAAGAAAGAATACAGCAAAATAAGACTGTGTGACAAAGCGTATTATAAATTTTATAAACACAATAAAAACATGTTTAATAAACATTTGCAATTGCTACTAGAAAGGTTGTTAAAAGCTGGCTTGACGCTAATTGGCTATATATGTAGCGCTAATAAGAAGAAGATTTCAAACTTTTATTTTCCTCCAAAACGTATTTTTTAATCTTTGCTTTTTTAACCTTATCTGTCACTCACTGTATCTTGATCTAATCCGTAGATTTATTGTATTGGAAATAGGAAATCGGTACCGTAAAACCTCGATGTAATGACTAATGAGAACGAGGTGGGTTTCTTAATCTAAAAAAGTAGGGTTTATTGATCTACTTTCTAATTCAATGTGAAAAGAAGCAATACAATACATTTATAAAGAGCATCAGTGAAGTTGATTAAAAAAGTTATCTGACTTAGAAAAAATGTATAGGTGGGATGTGGTTTAGCGTCAAACCATCGGCCGGCACGCGTTGAATAATTTAAAAAAAGGTAGCGCGAAGACGGGGAATCATTCACACAGGTACATGTTAAATCTTTAACCTTTTCCTTAATTATTTTTGACCACTGATTTACACGCCTATAAATATTATAGGCGTAGATTTCACAACATATAGTAAAAAGACTAAAAAGAATCAAAATTTTCTTACTTTAGGTTGTCCATCACTAGTTGTTTGTATATTTTTTATCCATAGATCTCATACATGATTCTCAAAGTGGTATGTATGTATTATTTATATAGTTGATAAGAAATCTGGGTCATTTTCATTTGAAACTTTGTTGCTGGGTGCAATCTAAATGCAGACATTGTAGACAGATATTACGTCATTATAAATACGATTATGACACGACTCTTTGCTGGGAACATTATAAGAGAGCCTGTCAGATAGCATGGAGTTTTATACACAAGGAAACAGTTATCTTAAGTAAGTTTTCAGTTATCAATTATCAAAAAATGTTATATTTCGGCTACCTAAATATGAAACACAAATCAAATCCCTACCTAAGTGTGGGCCCTACCCGAGAGCACGTACACCAAATTGGTTCAAAACCGAATATACCGACTGGTGACTGGACAAAATGAGGTTGGAAAAACTGTATGAGGACAAAGTGGTGTGCAACGATATGTAAAATGATTTATACGAAACGCTTTTTAATTTTAAAACTTCAATTTACTCTCAAATCATTTTGTATGTCAGCCAGATTTTCTTTTTGAACGGATTTGTTACACGGAGTTGAAATAGTACTCTCGGTCCAAGAAAATGGAATAACCACAAGTGTAAAAAAATCTTGTCATTGTCAGATCTAATTAATTGAAATTATAAAACTATGTAAATTTTACATGCTGTTCATTTCTGTCACTTGTTAGTTTGCAAGTGCACAAACGCATCTATCCTGAACGAGCTAGAATTTAGGATAAACTCTCGGCCGCTTGTGCAAGACTCCTACCCAGCTTTTTTGGCCACATCGCCCGCAAGCCTACCTCCAATCTTGAGAAGCTTGTCTTCACAGGAAAGATCGGAGGCAGAATTGGACACGGAAGGGCCCCAACTCGCTGGAACGACCTAGTGAAGGACGCCACAGACTACTTGCCGATGGTCTTCAGAGCAGCGGAGTGCAGGAGCGAGTGACGAATGATCGTCAAAGGAAATCGAGTTTTTCCTATAGGCGGAGGCCACGACACTCTCCAGTAATGAATACAATTAAAGAGGAAGAAGTCTTTTCTTAGAAATCGTGATGCAAATATATTCCTTTTAAGTAATGGAATGTGACTTTTTTAACATTCTTTTTGCACGGTGGTCCTTGGAATGTATCCTGCCCAGACTTAAATTTATTTGACCTGTTCCAACTTTCATAAATATAATAAAATTAATAATACCGATACATTTTCACTAACTTGGTGTATTTATGACACCACTATTAAGTTTATTTCCCTTGAGATTTTCACCTCCACACACTAGTAATTGATTTTCAATTAGTAAACAGTTTTTATATCTTACCCCCCTCCCCACGTCCAGTAGCATTGAATAAAACCCACTCTACCCTATGTTTTTAATGTAAGAATTAGAATCATTGTTTACCTTTGGGATAAATAACCTTGCGATATGGTTATCTGAAGATGCTTCTTAAAGAGGCGAAACGCGTCACGTTAGTGATAAAACCAGTGGAATGACTAAGTTATCAATTTTAATTTTAATTGGTATTCACTTGATAAAACTGCATTATTATAGGATATCCTATTAAGTTAGTTTTAATAAAAACTGATGCTGACCCGGTATTGAATGCCGTGCGTCGAATTATGATTTATTTTTTCTATGCGAAAATAACTTCAAAAAAGTAAATAATAAATATGTATAACGACACTGTATCACATTGAATTGATATTAAGTAATAAGTAGGTCAGATAAATTCACGATATCTTATAATATTTATGTGATAAGCGTTCAATATTCGATGTTAATATATTGTGTGCGCCCAATGATAACAAATCAATTTGTACAGCTTAAAAATTCCATCAAATGATATCAAAGTGACTGGATAAAAGAGCAAATCCAAATAGTACGGATGTAGCAACCAATGTCAATATTGACATTATTTTATTCCCGCCAACCGAGTCAAATTATTATTGCTTGGTTTGATTAATAAAAACCTTTTTGGAAATTTCCTTACAATTCGTATTTTGTTTATATTAACATTTTAATGGTTGACTTTTAGACTTGGATATGATCTAAAATAAACATAATAATTTTAATATGTAGAATATTATAGTATAAAGGATGAAATGATAACAACATTATACATTTTCTTTCGCCTCTCACTTTCACTTGCTACTTTTGAGTGAGCGGCGAGAGAGGGTCTTGAAGTGACTCACATCACCCCCTATTTTTACAATTAATCTAGTACGCGTACGATGGTATAGTAAAAATCAGGGGTGTGGATTCGTTATAAAAAAACGAGAGTCCAACTCCGAAATTGACCAACAACCAGACTTCAATTCTGACCCAGACTCAGCCTCAGATTACTACAAAAAAGTCTGATTTTGTCATGATTTTTATCTACCTTTTCTATTTATGTGTACAAATTAAACACCAACCAACCAATCCGGCAAATAGCCAAATTTTTCATATTATACATTCAATATGTATATTGCAGGTCGAGAAGATGTTATAGGCATAAATAAAAATGTTCATTAATGCAGACAAACAAATTAATTTAATTAATAGAAAAAATATTAATTACATATATTATGTACATATAACGATATGTACACAATTTAATCGAAATCAAGTATATCTTAAATTATTTGAATTTGTTGTTAAAAATAGCATTGCTTTTATTAAATCAACATTCGTGGAAACATCTCAAATCACATTTAAAGATTTTAAGAGTGGAAAATAAACGCAAGGATACTTGGTTTGGTGGTAATGCTTTAATGATCTTTGCTTATTTTTCAGAAAATGCATTTTATAGAAAAATTTGTCGGAGTCACTCGTTTTTCACAACTCCCACTCTGACTCCGTAACCCCGGTAAAAATACTTTCTTGTCCCACGATCAACCGTCAAGTGTATACAGCCTCTAATTTTGTCGCCGCTTTTTACCCTTGCGATTGACGCATCATATCAATACAAAGTAACAAGTAAAAAATTCGAAGTTAGTTTTAAGTATGAGTAAATAGTTAGAATATCGATATCATCCTGTCCTAAAATGTAGCATGTAGTAATCTGTCGTTACTTTAGAATGAATGTGGTTATTATTACTTTATATTCAAACGGCGTCCGTGACGCAGTTGGTAGCGACGCTGGCTACGTTTACGGATGTCTCGGGTTCAATTCCCGGTGCGGACGGTTTTCATAGATTGATCATTCAATCGATTTATGGATTTCTGTTCGTAGTCTGAGTCCTACCTCTCACCCATCCCATCGTCACGGGGCGTAGCGAGAGCGATTAGCTAACCACTTGTCCTGTCCTAGCCCTATCCTTCTATCCCTACTCTCTTCGAAAAAAAAGAGAGGTTGAGCAACTGATTAACAAGCAGTTCTCGCAGAAAATTTCTGTTAAGATACCCTGTTAAGAGACCATATGCACCACATTGGGAGCGGATATGAAAAAAAAAATATTCAAACTAACAGATTTGAAACAAAGATGGAAATGTACAAAATCTCAACAATTCAAATTTGATACTGACATTCCATCAAGCACCCTCAGTCGATGTCTTAAACTGTAACAACTAGGAAAATCCTGTGAAAGCTTCATTTATTAATTTTAGAAAAAAAAATTATAAATATAATAATATATTTTAGATCGTCCTAGAATATCACATTTTTTAATCAAAAACGTTCGTCGAGCTTTAAAAAAATGACTCGCTCTTATAAAAATTAGTTAGGATACTATTTCCTGATGAATAAATTTCAACAATGTCACTAATCCAGCATATCTACGTCTGAATTGTAACTTCAATCTTCACCATCTCGAACGTTGAAAACGTCTTGAATATCGGAGATCTTGCCTAACATTAATCGGTGACCTGAGCCCTAGTTTTTTTGTAATAACAAATTAAATATGGATATTAAAAAGTTTAAAATATAAAATCGCACCAAAAAATTAATCATTTAACCTGTAACCCAAATTGGTCCCCTATCTCGCTTTGTAATGTATCATAACTTATCATAATAATAACACAATACAATTAATTTGCATGCTGAAATGTGTTACATCAATTTTTTCAATTATTAAGTAGGTATAAATAAATAAAAGAACGCATAGTGACAAAATAATTATTTTTGATTCATTGAAATTTAAAAAAGCAAATAATAGTCTTTCAAAGCAAACAGAATGCAGACTATCGTGCATTTGTATAAATTCAGTGCTAAATTACCTTTTTGAAGAGTGCTTTAAGCTAGTTGTTATAATCAAAATCATCATTTTCTTTTAGTTCTAAGGTTTAAAAGTTTAGTTATTTACATATAAATGCCTTACATCAGGGGTTACATAAAATGAACTCGTGGCTCCTGGAATGAGCGCATGCGACTCATTAATATAATAATATTGAATATGAAAATTAGACATGAATATTTTCTGTATCATATTATGTACATAGTACATACATTTATGTTAATGATCATTTTAGAGCATGTATTATAATATAAAGAGTATATTAAGAAGCCGAATAAACGTCGATAACATGGATTCATAACGTATATTAAAAACTATTTTTACTTACAGTAAAATTCCAAAGATATGCAAGGAATGCCTGCGCATTGTGTGTTATTTAATATATTTTTAATCTTTCATATTTTAAATGACAGGAAAGGAAAAATATCTATGGACACCTTCATATACAAATTATGTATCAATTCATTTAAATCAACCGTACATGAAAAAAAAGATATTTATGGCTCGTTCAAATCGTTGTGCCCCTCATCACATGAATACCTTCGATCGGTAAACTCTGGAACACGGGCTGTGATTTGTGATCCATCAATTACGGCAGGCTAATGAAGATAAATGTGATCATTTTTGGTTCGCTACGTCCTTCCAATCCCGGGTTAAGAAAATACAATCGGAACCTAAGTATATATTGAGCGAAACCGAATAGTAATGCTATTCTTCTAAACGTTTTAAATGTACACATGTCATTTTTGCCACAGGTTCAGCGCAACTGTAACAGTCTGTCTGCATATTAATTATTACACTTAAAAAGATTCTATCAACATACCAAAGAAATAATTCAACAAAAAGATTATTCACCTGTTAAAACATTTTTTTTTTATATTGTAAAGCAGGTATTGCACCAGTCACAATTAAATTATGAATACATTGATCCAAATACACACCTCCATGTTTGTTCAAGATGGTTGCTTCATCTGCAGTTTTAATATATTCATATCCGTGGTATAAATTTCGATGAGGATGAAAAAAATTATGAAATCTTGATGAATTAATTAATTAGAAAAACAGTGACACTCGTCATGTAACATCCACACACGTGTCTCTATCACGTATAATTAATGCATAAAACTAATAACTTAATAATATATAATGTCCTTATGTCCTTTTTTGTCAATTTCTAGCAAAATTTTCTATCGTTTATTGCTAAACAACATAATTTTATAAATTATCGCTACGTACTGCTCTGCCATTCTAAAGCAAAAGTAGTTCTGGAAGAAAACATTAAATCGATTAGTGGTTTTTTCGAGGCAACATTTTATGATTTTTCATTTAGTTTGTTTGTTCAAAATTGTTATTAAGTAAAGTTATAATTTATAAAAATAAGTGCATTCTTCAGATATGAAGCATTTTGGTATAACTAACTCAATATGTCATTTTTTCAATTTAGTGTTTTCATCCAGAACAGCCACGATATTATCATGATAAAATTAATATCGAAGTTATAGGGAAATACAAAAGGTTCTAAAAATTCGCGCATAAATTATTCATTGAAATGCCTGAATTAAAATTGGAAACTCAATTTATTATCATCTCAATTGACACCATTCGATTGTAATTAACATCAATGAGCCGATCAAAATATTTAAAATAACTTCCAAAACTGTATCAACTATAATAATTATATAAGAAAGTTACCTCTAGTTTGATTCTTCCACTTAAAACCGAAATATTAAATTGGCATACATTTAGTACAAGGCTTGTGAATGTTCCATGAATAAGGGATGTATTTATGTGGTTTGGATGGCTTAGTGCACGCGAGAAAACTGCAGCTATGGTTTCATGATATCCATATGCTGAATATTGTTTGAAATATAAACTCTTTGATTTATCGAATTATCAATTTGAAATATCAATATTCATAGATGAACGAAAAATGTGTCAATTATGAGAAGGTCTCACTGTATTTAAAGAGAGTTGAAATCGATAAAATACACGGACATTTAGTATTTAGATGCATCGACTTCAGTGTACATCTTCTTTATGCACATATTTTATATGCACTTGTAACCAAACAAATTGATATTACCTAGAAATACTTATATGTCACTCATCTTAATTTAATTATATTTTTATAATGAGTATTATTAAATTAATTTTTTTCTCATTACAAAATATGCACAACCAAACATACACGTAAAGGTTAAAATAGCAATTTTTATAATGTACGTTTTATTTTAAAAAAATTGACAGCTGCAATATTTCTAATTATAATTCGCAGACCAACAAAAATTCGCGAAACAAAAAACCTTAGTACGTGTATTATACCTATATTGAATTCTTAAATAAATTAAATAATAACACCTCTTAATGTTTTTTTCTGACTTCTAACGAATGGCAACATCAGTTTTTCATGTTGTATTTTTTCAAGCCTTGTCATTGCGTCGGATCGGATGCATTTCCATTAACTTGGTAACCCTGATTATGAAGAACTATTCGGAAGTAATTACTTTGATTATCTTCCCAATAAATTTTAGCGCATAAAGCTCAATCGAAATACCTATGAAAGGCATAAATGACCATGTGGCCGTAAGTTGTTCCCAGCTAAGCTGTGAGCTGTGAGCGTACGCAGCCGCGCATCCGTTTTAAAACCCCAACGCACTCGCCTCAGATTGGTGCGTTCTTTAGTATTTGAAAAAATATGCATATTCATAATCAATTCAGCTTAAATAAATAAATAGTTAAATTATAATACAAAAAAATGGAATAACTAACCGTTATTCAGTTATATGTGATTGTACCATATGTTGAGAGTTTTAAGTATTACAGTTAGTTTGGTTACAAATTTTTTATTAATGGAAAATTCAAAACTTGTATGCCCAAAAAAGTGTAAAAGACGAAAATTTCCAAGACCTACAGGTCTTCGCGATATTTAAAAAACATTTCAAGCAACAAGTGCTGAATGTGAACATAGATTTCGCTTGATGAATTCCACCAAATATAAAACACGCAATAAGTTAGATCTTAAACACTTGGATAATTTAATGAGAATTAAATATCATATATTATTTGAAAAACATGTGACTTATTTGTGCTTAATGGATATGCAAAAATGTATAAATTATTTCCCGCATTTGCCGATTTGGCCTACTCAGTTGCAGAATTTTCTGTGCAAAAACCCAGTCGAGAACATTGGTGGTCGCCTTCGAGTCCCTCTCGAAAGTCGACTCTTTAGGGAAACGTGGTGATTTCTGATAGGTTGTAAGGTTGTAAAATATATGATATCGATTGACATCTTCATTGCACTTTTTGTCATTACTTTTGGTACCTACAAGGCTATCATATTCGGTGTTTTTATAAAAGGGTCAACGATGAGCGGCGATCGCGAAAATATTGCTCATATTCAATTTCATTCATGCTTCGTTGTGCAAAAAAGGCGCGGAATCGTCGTCGTAGTTAGTTTGACTTCGTGTGAAGTTATATTTTTTCCCGCCAACCACACACCGGCATTGAAAGCTACAATCACAGCAGCAAGATAACGGACGACTCGTTGAAGAACATTATTGATAATGCTAAATAAATATAAGATGACATTACCTAAACTCATTTCGTGTGGGAGTGGCAGGGTTACTTAAAAATCCATCGTTTTTAATTTAGTTTTTAAGCAGCTAACTAAAAAACTGAAATATATAGGTAATAAAAAATGTTTAACTGAAGCAATGTTTTTACAAAATTCGCAAAATATCATAATGTTTGAAAGAATATTCAATGGTTTTAATAAAAAAGAAAGGGTCGCGATGGGATTTCTCTGGAAACTGTTTAAGGAAGAAATATGCTTCATTTGTATTGAAACTTTATTTTATCAGTTAATTACTAATATTAAAAATGCTGTTATATTCTATGTATTCGGCGGTAGCTTTGTGGAAATTTATTTTTCATATAAAATTAAAAATGGTAACTTAGTTATTCCACTGACTGTCACAAACGTGACGCGTTTCACCTCTCCCCACGTCGAGTATAACGAAACCAACCCACCCTACCCATCATTTTTAATTTAGGAATTAGAATCATCGTTTACCTTGCAACTAAATGACCTTGTGAATATAGTTAGTTTGAAGATGCTTCTTAAAGAGGCGAAATTGGTGGAAAAAAGCCAAAGCCAATGGAATATCTAAGTTATCAATTTTAATTTTATATTAAGAATTTTATTGTTTTACAATAACTGTACGCTATTATTTTATTATATTTATTATTTACTTAGCAATTAAGGCTTTCTGTACAATTAATCTTATCATTATTATTTACTATAAATACGATAGACAACCTCTGAAAAAGTACTAATTTTAAGATAGGTGTTTTCTTGTACGGTAAAAATCCTGACATATATACATTGTTCAACAATCAGTACAAGAAAGTTTGTTAATATTCGTATTTTTTTTGTTTATCGTCTTTCCTGAATTATTATTAGTTGTTTGGATAATACTGTATGTTTCAAATTAATTCATAAAAGTGATCCAACGATCGTAATCCAATGTTTTAGAAACGATTTCATTTATTAAGATTGCAATGATACTGATATAGATCGTATTTCAGTTTTAACATCAGGCATAAAATATCATTTTTATAGCTACAAAAAGACCGACTGTTTTTTTTATCGGGGTTAAGTGATCAAAGTAAGTGTCCTTAACAACAGCGAAACGTCACATCAGCAAAACAACAACAAAAAATGGAAGCCTGTCTACGACTTCGTGCGCTTAGCGTTTTTCATTGTACTCTTTTTGGTTTTGTGAACTTCGCGGATTGGCATTTACCCTTTGTTCTGGAGTGTGGGGCATCCTGAACAGTCAGGGACGACCACTTTGCCAAAATGACGTAAGCTCGCTAAAATTAGAATGTTTCTTGGTAAAAAAGCTGCTCCACAGGATGCAAAAAGATGTTGTTTCAATCGAAAAAGAAATCGTTTTTCGCTCCCACAACAAAGTATCACTCAATTTAAAGTTGTTGAACCCGAAATTGAAAATAATCACATTCAAATTTAACTAAGAATATGCCTACATTTCTTCTTATGGTTGGGTTGGTAAAACCATATTATTTCTAGTGCAGAACTTTCCAAGCTCACTTTCATACCACGGGCCCCCAAAATCTGGAAAAGTAAACCATTTCCTACTTGAAAAATAAATTATTAGCGGTACTTAGTGGGACCATGATGGCAGGAAACTGCCGCAAAAGGTAACGCAGCGTCGCACCACAAGTGGCAACCAGAATATGTTTCCCAGCCACATAATCTGCTTCTTTACAGTAGATGTGGTCACCAAAAACTTTCTCATCTATTATGAAAATGTGAGTTTCCGTATTGAAAATCTCGCCTTACTAATAAAAGTAAAAAAAATTGCTACATATCGAAACTTTGTAATCCTAAAAACATATTTCAAAAGTATTTACGTGTTGTCTTCTTTTGAATCAGATGTTGGTAACTAAATCCTATGAAGTGGCATAGAGCAGCGGCCGGCAAACTTTTTGGCTCACAACGGGACTTTTGTATGAAGTATTATGTAATGAAAAAACGTAAAAAAAAGTGATCAAACAAGACTTAAAATGCACCTATTTCATAAAACTATTAATAAAAATTAAATTATAAAAGTTTTATCAATTAAACAAAAAAAAATAGAACAAAACAATAAAAAAATAGTTTAAATATAGACTTTAAGCTTTTAGCATTAAATATTTCTAATGTGATGGATGTTCCAGCTTGTTTGAAATAAGAAAATGTACATTTGGCTCCAATGATGTAACTGCAAGACGGAGTATTTCAAACCGAGAACAATACTGTGTTTTGAGTGCTGTGACAGATGAAAATGCCTTTTTATTGTTCAGTTCATGATTTTTTGGGTTGTTTGCTATGGATTAGAATATTCAAATAATGTCCGCGATGGAATCCGCCACTTTGGCTACCGCTGGTATAGAGTGTATAAACGGAAGAGTAGAAAATATCGCATTTGTCTACCCCATTCAGCCTCGCATAATTCCCAAGTCAAGGGATTCGATAGCTATGTTCTATTTATTTCCTTCATAAAAAAGTAATACGTTGCATAATGATATGACTAGTTTATGACGAAAAATTAATTTTAATTTCCTACAAGAAGCCTAAATAACAACGAGTAAACGCGATGTCAATGGTTCAGGCTCAAGGAGTGTATAAAATTACCCACAGTCGTGTTCGTTGTTTATTTTTTTGCGGTAATTAGATAATTTGAATTAAAGTTTTACCAAAGGAACCCAGTCCGGACAACATAATTGGTTGTAATTAACGGCAGCTACAGTCAGGGTTGCCAGACATCCCGATTTGAGCGGTACTGTCTCGAGTTCAACAATAAAAAATGCTTCTGAAAATCCCGACTCATCAAAAAATGTAGGTATACCCTTCGGCATGCAACACCGCATTAGCGACAAAAAGTAAATTGTGAAGTGAAGAGAAAAAGATAATGTTTTTTATAATTTTTGAATGAAATGAAAGTAAATATGTGTTAGACGTAGCTTGTTGTTTTAACTGCCTTATATTTATAATTTCATACTTTTATTACGTATTTCATACGGTTTTTTACAAGTGTGCTATGAATCTTCAAGACATTTCATATCGTCATGCAGCACCGCGATAACAGAAATTAAAATATACAAGAGAAAAATAAAAGCTTATATTTCTTTGATTTGAAAATTAAATACAATTAAATTTGTCGGTCTGTCAGTTCGAGTTCATTTGTGTGCTCGAGTACCTAAAGATGCCGTATGGTGAAACCCGGGTCGTTAGTGACGAAATACATGGACATGTACAAATCTTCAACAATTCAAATTTAATATTGAAATTCCAACAAGCACCCTCAGTCGATATCTTAAATTAAATGTGTGTTACAAGTAGCCTACAAAGACGTAAAATACCCGGCATTCTATGAATGCACTTTTACGGAAAATCAGATTCAGCATATGTGATTTAAGAAATCTGACAACCCTGGATTATATTATAACACACCTTAAATACAATTTTAATGAGTAATACAGATAATTATTGTAGTATTAAAACTTCAGAGTAATTGACGCTTGCAATAAAATGAATTATAAGACATTTGCAAATAAATACTGTCAATCAAATTTGATAACGGGTTAATTTTGAAGGAAGTTTAAATAATTCGATTTTTTGTATCATATAGATAAATATTATTATGCTTATTTTTGGTTGCAAGTTGCAACACAACTCTACTCTGTCATACATAGCTAAAATTACTTGCACTATCAGATACAGGAGATGCTTGGAATATGTTTTGCGTTAATGAAATATGTAGTTAACTGATAAAAATATCCTTCATTATTTGAAAGTAATATACATATTTAGCCACGGACCGTGGTGCAGTGATCACCGTCTTTGGCTTCAGTTACGGATGTCTCAGGATCAAGCCCCGGTACGGACAGTTTTTAAAATTGATCATTCAATCGATTTATGGATTTCTGTTCATAGAGATGGATGTTTGTGATGTCTTTAATTTTCTCCCACCCATCCTATCCTAAAAACGGGACGTAGCGAGAGCGATTAGCTAATAATTATTCATGTCCTAGCCCTATCCTCCTATTCTTACTCTCTCCGAAAAAGAGAAGTTGAGCACCTGAGTATCAAGCGGTTCTCCTAGAAAATCTCTAGTGAGATACGTCCATATGCTCCACATTCAAAATCACATGAGATATAAATGCAGTGGAACCCTGGATCGATGAAAACCGAGGATATAAAAATAGCGTCACATGTGAGAAGATGATGAATGCGAGAATGATAGCTCCTGTGTTCCATTGTAATGCGAAAGAGGATTGGAAGTACTTCAGCGAGATCATCTATATAAATTATTAAAACATATACACTATACATCTATCGAAATATATTATCCGATGGATAGGCCATCTAGTCCAAACGGATAACACCAAACCAAGAGACTGGGCTGCAGAGAGATTGTCAAGCCGAGATTGTGATAGCCAGGGATTCTAGGGTGGTTTCTGCGAATTTTGTAGAACATTGGTTCTGGTAACGTTATTTAGAATATGCTTAGATATTAACAAAAAAGTATTCAAAATATTTTTAACATTTAATTCCCGGTTTTCTTACGAGTTAACCGTGATGGCATATTTCATGAAGAAGCATTAATTGATTTTTTTGTGAAACCTTCAAAACTCAATCGACTCCTGGAGACATAGCTGGAATCGAAAATGCGAGTCCTATTAAGACATGTTTTTTTCGTCCTACTAAAATGCGTTTTAATGCCAATGTTACGAAGGGGTTGCAGGTTTATCGGTTGTTATAAAAGACTGTCTTCAAAAACAATAAAAATTACAGCAATGCATGGGAAACCGTTTTTTTACTTTTTAATGTAATTGTTTCTAAACTGCGAGGGTAAATTATATAGTTTAGTCGGCGTGAAAAAAGCGACTGCAGTCTGGCATCCCAGTTAAGATATTTATTTAATGTGAAAAATCAGCCAAAAACAAACAACAAAATCGCGTTTGCCAAATAATTTGACGGAAAAAAATTTAAAGAGAATCCCAAAAGTGAAACAGGCACGAACCAATGATTAGGAATCTCGATCGCCAAATAAGCTATCAAGAGGTGACCATTCCTATTTTTATTTTTATATAAAGACCATGTTTTTAATGACTTATTAAATAATTTAAGACATCGACTGAGGGTGCTTGATGGAATTTCAATATCAAATTTGGATTATTGAGATTTTGTACACTTCCATGTATTTTGTCACTAACGACCCGGAAAACTACTCCCAACTATAAAAACTACGAAAAATTACTCTCTGTCAGTTTGAGTCCATTCGTGTGCTCGAATGCCTGAAGATGCCGAAAGGCGAAACCCGGGTCGTTAGTGACAAAATACATGGAAGTGTACAAAATCTCAATAATCCAAATTTGACTTATTAAATGTTAAAATAGTGCAGTTAATGTATTTGCTATTTTAGTTATGTTATTAAATCACCGTTATTTTATCAAATAGACAAATAAAACTTCATTTTTCTGTAAGTAGAAGTGTAAACCATAATGAATTTAAAAAAAAATCGTAATTTATTGTAGTGGAAGTATGTATTTAAATCCGCTTGAACCCCTTTAGCGCTGAGATCAGTGTTTTTCATAACCTGGGGTGCTAGAGAAGTTTGTAACTTTTAGATGTGCTATATAAAATTTAAAGCAGTCTTAAGCTTTATATCAGTGATGCACAAACCGCGGCCCATGAGTCGCATTCGGCCCAAAATAAATAGTAATACCTTTTAAAATTATGTAGCTATTAAATTAAAAACAATAAAATACATAATTTAAGACATCGACTGAGGGTGCTTGATGGAATTTCAATATTAAATTTGGATTATTGAGATTTTGTACACTTCCATGTATTTTGTCACTAACGACCCGGGTTTCGCCTTTCGGCATCTTCAGGCATTCGAGCACACGAATGGACTCGAACTGAGAGACAGTAAACAGTGTCTAACGCTTATATAGAAGATAAAAATGCGACAAATATCATTTACGAGGCAATACATTATACGTCTGAGAGCCACACCGATACCTGAGTTAAAAATTTCGGAAATCGCCTTAATCCTTATTTTGTAAACACCATATTAACAGAGTGACGAATTGCCGAAGGCGAATTACCGCTTTTCAACTTCTTTTAGAAAGAAGTTGAAAAGCGGTAATTCGCCTTCGCGATTTCCGAAATTTTTAACTCAGGTATCGGTGTGGCTCTCAGACGTATAATGTATTGCCTCGTAAATGATATTTGTCGCATTTTTATCTTCTATATAAGCGTTAGACACTGTTTACTGTCTCTCAGTTCGAGTCCATTCGTGTGCTCGAATGCCTGAAGATGCCGAAAGGCGAAATCCGGGTCGTTAGTGACAAAATACATGGAAGTGTACAAAATCTCAATAATCCAAATTTAATAAAATACATATCTCGTCTAGTGTAATATATCATAATTTTCCAACACTTTTACCCTCTGCGGCCTGTGAAAATATAGGAAATGGTTAAACTGGCCTCTCTTTCAAATAGGTTGTGCACTACTGCTTTAAAGTATATACATTTGACTTGACTGAATTATATATTGTACTCTTGGAGCCCAAATAATCTGAGAAACGCTATGTCAACATTCGTTACCCCCACTAACATGGTAATATTTTTTTCCATACTGAACCATTAAAAATTGACGTATGTCTGTAATGTAAATTTATAAGTGTTTTAAATAACAAATAAAAAAATATTTTGCAAAAAATGTTGTGGGTTACGATTACATACGTTCCGATAAAGGGTACCGATATTTCCGATCACTAAAATGGTTAAGAAGCACTGGATTAGACTGTGGTGAAAGTATCATCTCACAGATCTGTCGATGCAAACTTTGAGGCACTGTATGAAAAATATAGATTTGTTATTTGTTTTGTATCATTCTTTAATAATTTATAACATATTATTATATATTATGAAAGTTTGTGCCGATAGATCATGTTAATACTCTTTTAATACGCGTTAAGAAGAACTTCAAAAGGGATGTGATGATGTGACGCGCTATGTCACTGTTAAGCAACCCAGGGCTCAATCTTTCAAATGGACAAATTCAACTGCCAATTTTTCAAAAGAAGTGTAATTTAATGTTTTTATGCACAACTCTTCCTACTATACCCAATCGCACTGAAGGCTTGTAGAGTGATGATATAACAGCGACTACATTCCTAAAAGAATCATTTTATTGTTATATCCTACATTTGATCTACTTGCTCTCTTCCACCCACCATTGGTTTCCCATCCGTTAATTTTATACGGCAGTATCCAAAGGCGTAACAAACGTTAAACGAATCTACAATTTTTTTCAAATGTATTAAGAGCAACTGCCCAAGGCTTGGTGGCGTGCACTTAAGTGTGCAGAAAATCAATCCCTACGGATAAATAAAAAGCTTCTATGAGTTGAAGTCTACTCGCTCTCCGCATTTTTTTTAAAAACCCTGTAATTTGGCTTAACAATTACGCAAATTTTTAAATTACGTTTATTTTGTCAATATATATAATTATTGTAGATGAGAGTGTGAACTTTATCATTCGCCTATAGAAGCGTTCATATAGCCGGTAAATTGTTCGCGTTGAAATTCCATAAAAATGATCGAGCGTTTTAACGTAAACATATTGAAAATTTGGTCACCATAACCTAGGGCTAATGTAAGCGACCGTATTTAACAAGTATCTTGCCATTTTACAATACCTGCGAAAGATGCATCTTGACCTGATCAGCCCGGGGCGCCGACCATCTAACATCTTACATAAAGCATATCGCTCATGTTGGTAATTTAAAAACAACAAACGTTGTTCTCACACAGCTAAAATAGCGCAAGTAATTATTGCATGTTAACTGAAAGACTAAGATAAATAATCGTAAACATAGAGTTTAGACCAGGGGTCTCCAAAGTATGGGCCGCGAGTACAACCAATCCGGCCCACTGTAGTTGGCCGGAAATGCCCGGTATCCAGCCCGCCATAGTTTTTTCACACAGATAAATAGTGCCGAAAGCGGAAAGAAGTATGCAACTGATCAACCAAATTTTTGTTGAAAGAACTTAATATGAGTGTATAAATCAGGCAGAAGTTGGTTTTCTCCTTGTCAGCTATCAGCTATCTACACCGCAATGAAATGTCCTTGACAGTTGCCATTAGGTAGCAACCGAAATTTGCGCGTAATTCAAAACTACATTTTGTTGGTATGATGAGCTAGCTAGATCTTGGCGCTGGTACTTAGTGGATGAGTCAATGTGGCCCTTAGGCTAAAAATTTTAGAAAACTTTGATTTAGACCGTGGCAATTGAATTTGTATTTACTTAACCGATAGTTATATACTTGTTTTTATGGGTACTAGTTTGTATTTTCCATGTCTTCTTTGGAATAGTGTTTACAGAGTTTAAAAAAATGATTATTTTGTTAACTGATTGTGAAACTTCTCATTCAACAAATAGATACAAATAATGATTTCATCGCTTAAAATACCCCAGTTGTTTTTCGTGTGTGCAAAAAAGTATGTGTCAAATAGTCCTTTCGATGGCCACCTTGCGATTTCATCCCATATTAATCTATGCATTTACTGTATTGAGTTAAAAGCAGTAGCAAATAAATCGTAATAATATATTATGTTCTATAGTTTTTGATAGAAGCTTATGATATGGTTCCGGTAGTATGTCCAGCATATGTTGGGCTCTGTAAAGGGATACTAGATGGTAAACGAGTCGGGAGATCAGATGTCCAAATGAAGAGCGGTGAACCGAACAGAGCCACTGTAGCGCCATAGAGTAGTGGAATTTTAAAAGTTTTAATAAAAACTGTGTTAACTATCAAAATTTCAACGTCAACCTATATAAAGGGAATAGTTTTTATAATTAATAAATTTATTTACCTGGATGTCAAAAATTATTGTAACGATTGTAAAGACTCATTTTTTGCATATTAATTTTCATGATGAATTCATTAGAACCTTTGTCCATTATAAAAACAATTCAATTGATTTGTAATTATTTAAAACATTAACTTAATTCCCCCTAGGTAATTAAAGGTCTGCTTCCTACCAGGTTAACACTGTTATGACAGGTATAATAATATTTTTCAGCTTTGTGCTACTTCCACTTATAAGGAGGCGTCCATGAATGACGTCATAAGATTTTGGGTATTTTAGAATTTTCAAGTCACCTATTTTTCGAACACCAATTCTTTTTTTTTGTTAATTTAAATAAATTGTCGACACTATAGATCAGAGGTGGTGAACCTAGGCATGCGTGCCAGAGATCAACAGATTTTTCTATTCGATTACTCATGGATAAGATAAATGAACTTTATTCTGTGCTTAATTTTTTTGAGTAATGGCGGCAATATTATCAATTTACTCTTACACATTTTCATTAGTAGTTTGACCGATGAATCCAGTTGCGTGCATTTTACTAAAAGTGGCGACATATGAAACTGCTCTGCGCGTCCGACAGTCGATATATATTATTTAGGGATTTTTGGCACGCACATATAAAAAGGTTCACCACCCCCTCTAGACTATAGACCGCCTCCCCAATCTTGGGGCGTCTTAGGTAGACTGCTTGTATTAGGTATAATATCTAATAACAATTCACGAGGATTTCTTCTACAGTTGAAGACTAGAATTAGCTATGTAAGAATACTGTGCAGCTTTGCTTCGGTAGAGCAAGTCTAAGTGCCAAGAATGGTAAACCGTAGATTCATTTTTTATTAATATGTCATGATACGAATAAGAGTTAACAAACAATAAATAATACATAAAGTTATAATACCTGAAAGTACCTGTTACTATACTAAGGACCCTACCTGTGATTTATATAATATTAATTAAATTGCCTACAGCTCCCAATTTGATTTCATTCATTTTCATAAAAATAACCATAACATTTTGTTTAATTTCTTTGAAAAGCTTGCCTGTCAAAATCCCTAATGTGTTTTTAATTGATCCATCACAAAAATACATACTGTATTAATAGGGTCTGTCTAACAACGGAGAAATCTGCCAGGTAGATGGGACTTTCGTTTCAAATTACCTACATTTGATAATATAAATAATTATCAATTCTTGATTTCATGGCATCGAAAATAACATGAAATCGTAAAACTCGATATCAAAATTTTACATTTCCATTTTAATATTTGCGTTTTTAATTTTGGGTGATATAGTTTATATTCTTTTTTGTCGATTGATTATGTTTAAATTGTAACTGAGATTATCTCAAGTGATTAAAAACAATATTCATGATCTTCTTTGGCATTCAGGATGTTGTTATTTAATTGTTGACATATACAAAATAAGTATAACAGTAATGTTATAAGAAGCAATAACGTAACCATTGGGAGACTTGAAAACTTATGAAATGCGCACAGGTGAGGAGATGGGAGAGTATGTTTCGAGAGTTGCATATGTTTTTCTTCACAATTCATTAATTCAATGGTTACTACAGGTAAATGAATTAATGAGTTTTTAATTAATTAGTTCGTATCAATATATTTCAAGTTGCAACGGCACACCATTAAATTAAAGGGATAGGACATATATTATGGGACATTTAATGAACGATACTAATTTATATATTTACATTAGCAAATTTTCCAATGCATCCCACACAAGCTAAGAAGAAATGGACAGATTTCGAAAGCCTTGGTCTTGTCTAGTAACATCTAGTTATTATTATTGGGATTGGATCAGCAACATATGTTCATATTTATTTTATAATTATTGTAACAAGTACTTCATTCTAAAAAATGGTGGACAAAAATAGCTTTTTTTGCAAAATCGAATGAATAAGAAAGTATTTTAGTCCACTCCTATATTTATTTAATCACAATAAAATCTAAAAAAACACATTGGAATGATGATTCATTATATATCGACTGTGTTTTGGCCAATTAATGTAACCCTCAAAATTGAAATTGTTCAACATTTTATACCTATGGTGAGATACGGACGGGTTTATCCGTAGGGAGTGTCGATATAAAAGTGGCTTACATCACATGTGGCCGGGTCAGAATTTTTAAATCTAAAATCAACGTAAAATGATGGTTCCTTTCCAAAAAGTGTTAAATTTGTTTTTTTTCTAATTTACATCTTTTAGCCGAGACCTGGTCTGTCGTCTTTGAGATGAGATCCAATCATTAAACTCATGTTCGTATTTTTTGAGGATTACATCAATTGGCCAAAACACCGTCGATTTCAAAGACTAACAATTAGCTGTCTTAGACAAGAAATAAAATACAAAAATAATTCTTGAAAATCTTGCCCACTTTCGTTCCATATAGAACAAATGAATAAACTGTTGACACCTCCTGAAAATCCGTTATACATCATTTTCAATTGAAATTTCAGCTAATTACTTTATTTCAAAAACGTTTTCTCCATTTACGCTATTAATTAAATAGTCGATTGAAATGTAATCGACTTTCTTCGAAATTTAAAGTAAATAGTGACGTATTTATTATAAATCTAATAATTCAATAAACCTTTAATTTCAAGTTATTAAATAAACTTTACACCGTATCTTGATAAAGAAAAAAATCAACCATAGGATACTTCCTCGATTTGTCGATGTTTTACAGAAGAATGAAGAGTTCTATCTGTCAACGGCAACCAAAAATTGTTCTGTAGAAAGAGTAGGTATGAATTCAATTTGAGGAACTACCGATTCTCACCCACAAATTCAATAAACTAACGCAATTTAAAGGCTTAAATTTAACCCTCGGCGTTAAACAGGCAATACTTTTCACAATTTTACACGTCTTCCATTGGAATTTGAGCATAAGGAATTTGATGAGCAAAAAACGGAGAATTTCATCGCATTAGTATTCAGAGGGCAGTCAAGTGACTCTTCTTACTCGAATAAATAAATCCGCAGGCGACATTTTGAACTCAATTTGCCTCAAAAATACATTGTGTTATACTTTCAAAAAAGCCATGTTGGTTTGTTATCTCAAAATAATTAAATTAATTTCGATACAATTAAAATAGAATTAACAAGTGGAGCGGAGCCAGTGTTTCGTAATGTGATTTTTCCTTTAAAAATTACTGCGCGTTTGAAGGAATTCAAACGAAAAACTTCTTGTATGCAATTTATAAATTGCATGCAGTATTCCCGTAGATTTTCTAGGCATTTATAATAAATAAATATATTTGTTGTTAGATACTATTTCGTGCGCGATAGGAGATTAACCACCCCAATAAAAAGATCGATGTTTTACAAAATTATGTGCGCGCAAAACAATTATTTGCACATAACACAACTTACGCGCTTGCCGGTCTCTGAGCAAGTGTTGCATATTGTATGGCTGGATGGCATAGTAAGTCCATTTTTTATTATGTTTCTCACAGGCACGCCATGTCGAAGTAAAATATCAAAATCCCTACTAAAAAATCATACACTACAGACGGTTTTCTGAGTGTATGTATATACTCATTCCACCTACTCCATAGCCAGGCTCACATGTATACCTATTTTTGTATTATAAGGTTGTATTGGTTCACCACATTTGGCGCGCATTTTCATAGTTACCAGATTGCGATTTATTTTGTATATAAGTTTTCGAATTAAACATAACGGTTTCCTGACGTATTGTACTGAAAGTATTTTATTATAACGAATAATACGATTTCATGTTAAGTAAAAATAAAATTTGTTACACACAATGTATTTTATAAATTTCATTGAAGTCGGCTTTACCGGCGGAGTCTGGCAACCTTTAATATGACGCTAGCATTTTACACTAAAAGAAATAGTCCCCATGTGTAACATTTTTACTAATTTCACAGCTTAAAATAAAAAGACAACGATGGGTCTTGCAGTAAATATGATTTATAAATTATTTTCATTCGTTCTGTATAGGTGTCATTTGTTAAAATCGTGTATGTATTGTGGATGAATTCATTTTTTTAGCCGGCGACGACCGCTGCACCGCCATGACAGCCGTCTGAATAGTAATTACTATGATAACGTCATTCAAAATTTAGTTTTACTCTCAATTCAAAAAAAAACGTAACTTTGTTATAATAACAATAATAAAATAATTTGATTTTGAAAACTTACGTTATTCATGCTATCAAGATGATTAATCATTAATCATGTTTTTTGCAATATTCCTTAATAAATTAAAAGGTTTCCAATGCGGACTTATTAACGGCTGCTTTAAATTGGTAGCCTAATTTTTTCTGTTTTTTTTTTAATCTATTAGAGTATTCATTATAACGATATGTGTTACTTATTAATAATATCTTTATATCAATACCATAAAGTGCAACGTGCAAGTAAATTAATTTCAATATCCAAGTTATACATTTTTTCGTACGATGTTTGTATGGGTTCTGCTCTGCCGACTAGTATTATAACTACATACCAAGAAAGACAGTGTCTAAGTAGGTGTTTCTCTGAACTATAGTGACGTGAGCGTAGTCGATGTGGATTTCGGTAACCGGCTTCCCGCGGAATTATACAAGAGGCAGTCGCGTTCAAACCGACAAGCGGTGTAGACGTTGAAGTTTACACAGGACCGAGCGGGTCTGAAGAATGATTATTCTGTGTTCGACACATTATTTCGGTGGTTTCAGTAGAGGCCGTATAAACTATCGAGCGTTTATAAACACTCTTATATCAGTGGGTGATGTTCAGTGCGTGCGAAAAAAACTTTCCACAACAGTTTAAGTTGTTGGTGATATTTTGTGTATCCTGCAGATTTGGATTACTTACATTTCAGCTTTAATTGGTGAGTACACCGATACCTCCTACTATAACTCAAATAATCTACAGCCGGCGTAAATTCCACGATTACAAAATGCCGGTACATGAAATATTTTCTCTAGGTTGAAAGTTATTTAAGTGAATAGTAACAATTATTATATGTACCAATTATTCACACATAGGTAAGACTCAAAACAAGACTAAGTCGAAGTTGCTTTCTTAAGTTTTTTTGCATGTTGGTTGTAGAGAAGCCATTCTCAAATTTTCTAAATTTCTTAGAACATCAAACCAGTATGTACCTTCTTAGTAAGAGCACAATTCATATGTATAATAATCATTAATTTTGTTTTCACTGGTTCTGATAAATAAATAATTTTTTTATCAGTAATAGTCATTTCCCACGACACTTCCATTATAAAAAATACCTACCTACCTACGAATCTTATTTAACTTTGGGGGAATTTTAACTAATTCTTATGCGATGTTCAAAGATGATAATCAATTCACTTATTAAAATCGAAAAAAAAATATTCTTTAACATCGAATTCGAGGATTACAATTAATTTTCATTACAATTTGAAATCTTATCCCAGTGTTTCTAATAAGTTATAATTAATGTAAACCCATCTTTAAGCTCAAGATATTTTCAACATAGTTATTATTTCGTTGTAATATCTTTGTAACATGGAACAACAATTCTCGACACAGTTGCTACATTGAAACCTTCAAATTAAATCTAGCACTTAAATGTAAAGTTCTAAAAATCTTCAGGCCAAGCCATATTATTGAGGCATTGGAAAAATCTTTAATTCAAGGTCACATTTTTTGTGTGCACGGCATCCAAGGATGATTGTCTTCTCGATCGGGTCAAATTATTTCGTGGCTAAGTATGAAAAAAAAAAATCTCCAGACAAGATATCAACATAAACTTTATGTAGTTGTTTTTATTGTCTTACGGCGAATAGTCACTTATTGGTTATGTTTATAATCAAAAGTCTGATTATTATCTAAATATAAAAAATATAACATCCTCACTTATTAAAGATTCAATTGCATCATCAGCGATTATAAATATCTCACCTAGAATCAAAATGGTTTTATCATTATTTAAACATGTTAAAATGAATGAAGTATTCTGTGAAATTATGAAGTATGTAATATTTTACTTGGTTGAAAAAAAATTCACCGAATAGTGTGCATTCCAATCCTAAAAGTGGGAAAGACGGAACCTCCAAAATACATTCTTGTAGATTTCTTGAATAACGCCTATGTCGAAAGTTTCAACCTAGAAGTTAGAAAGGAAGAACCTCAATAATATAATAATTTAAATTCTCATAGATTTCTTGAATGTAAGGTCGACGTAAGTAGCGGAAAATTTAAGGTTGCGAAATCTAAATATTCAACCTAGATATAGTTACCTATAGTTAGAAATAAGAGATAAGAAAGATGATAAGAAATATGCAATATCGACGACTAGGTAATCAGTATTATTTAAATCGGTCACTAACATAAGATTTACATTAATCAATGATTTATTTAGTTGTATGCTACAAAGTTGTGAATGTTTATTTTATTTACTTCCTGTGCACGCGAGATTCACATTTTATGAAAATATTGTAAGTGTATATAGAGTTGTCATTAGAACTCGCCGGCCGGCCGTGTACGTACTATATTGCACAATACTATGAAACGTTTCGCGCGGGACGTCAAAAAATTTTTTTGTTCCTTCCACAGTGATTTATTTATTTACATTCTGCAAAGTTGGCGCGAAATCATGTTCGAATTTTGAAACTTGTGTCATCGCACATCATTACATCGTAAACCTTCGGACGGCTTGGTTGTCATTACGTTAAAATTGTTTACATTTATTTATTTTCTCTATAGTGTTCAAGTTATTAACTTGAAAAATTCTAAGGTGACAATAGTTTTTTTTCTTTTTCCTTTTTCCTTCTATTCGTGTTTTTTCGTTTAAATATTTATTATTACTTTAAATATTTTTTAAACATTCGAAAACATTTCATGCATCGATGCCGGTCGTCTAAATTGGAACAATAATAATCAGTTTTAAAAGTTCTTAATGAACTGTCATAAGTAATATTTTGCTATTAGTATTATATGGCAATTATTAATTTATTTTAATATTCGCATTTATATTCAACATATTTTATATATTCTTTATGCTTATTATTAACGAGTTTTCATAGTATTTTATGGTTTGTACTAGATCGACGAAAACGAAACGAACTTTGTGCTTGCTTGATTAGCGTCAGTTATTGTTTTTCGGAAGTTTAATGTCCCATTCGAAAGATTGAATTTTATCGTTTTACCAAAATCATTCATCTGAAGCATTTCGATAAAATTTTAAATCGACTGTTTGGTTTGTTTCAGGGGACGCTGCACGATACCTGCTTAGCTATCGACTTTGGTAGCCGGAATAATTGTGATAAAAAGTTCTCGCGAGACCGCAGAGCAGTGAAGACATTTGTGATATGTATAATTTATTTAAATAAGCCTAAAATTAAGATTTAACCTAAAAATATTTATAACAAAGAAAAAACATTATTGACCAGTAACGCGTGATGAGGATGTTCGGACAGGACATCGAAGAAGCAGCCGGAGATACTTGGGGACTTTCAAACTTGGGAATCGTCGAATACGGAGCCGTATTATCAGACATGGATGACATTTGGACCAGCCTCGACAGACACTCCGATAAATTCGAACTTTTTGAATTGGGGGGAAGTCTTGGAGAGTTCGCGCTCGACGATGCAGAACTGGAAAGTATTCTCGACTGGAGTTTGGATACAATGGAAACAAACAAAATCGTCCACCACGATTGCATGTGGGCGGGGACATGCATAGACAAATACCACAACGGCCCCAACGCCTGCACCACCGTGCCGATCCTCGCCCTTCCGACGCCGCCCGCGGTCGTCCCGGCGGCTCCCACGGTGCAATCTTCTCTGCCGGGGCGAAGCCTTCTTCTGACGGCCGCCAGAGCTCCGCCACGCGTGGCGAAGGCCCCGCGTAAAACCATGGCGCCGGTCGCTCACACCAGACCCGACACACCTCAGAGCCTCGACGAGGAAGACCACCCGCCTTTCAAACACAATCTTGACATTGCGGCTTTCGCGCCAAATCAGACCTCGCCAGAAAGAATACTCAAAGACTACGATTTCGATGACGAGGAAGACGGCGAGGAGGAGGAAGACGAGGAGGAAGAAGAGGACGACGAATATGAAGACGACGAGGAAGAATACAAACATGAAACTTACGAAAGACGGAGTCGCGATTCTAGAACTTACCGCGAAAATACAATCGCTTCAGACCACAGTTACACACTTTGCAAAACTTCAAAACAGACGAGATGCGACAGCTTGGGAGTTCAAACACCTTCCGATTCCGGTGAGTTATAACTTCCTCACACCAATTTTTATATCGTTGTTCATTTATTAAGTTTCGATAAAAAAAATCTGTATTGTTTGTGACAGAAAAATTCCGTCTGAATTTCAGTGTTTTTAAATTACTCACAGTAAAGAGAAAATTAATTTATATCGACGTGCGAGTGTCGAGCACCCTTTGCGAAATAAAACCCTCAGGCGTTTGCAGAGTTATTTGTGAAAGTAACCATTCAGGTTAACATATTATTTTACTCTGTATAACGTTTAGAGATCGCCATCAACATACTATGCTCTCACACGATCGTCTTTTGCTCTTTACAAAAACAACAGTGACAATTTCTGTTATAATAAATCCCTTACTTATTCGTAAAACGTTTGATATTTTCGTCGTAGAAAAGGTAAGATGAATTTTGTGACGGTAAAATTGCCTTATATCACGTCAATTATTAATTGCTTTTACTGTTGGTCTTCAATACTATCATTGACCTTGGCTTAGAAAATTCTATATTGTTTATCTTTTTTTACCGCGCAACTTTGTAAATAAATAAAAGTATATTTATTTTACTGTGCAATATTTGTTTACTATTGCTTCTGTAATTATTGTTTATTTATTATTATCATTCATATTTCGAATAAGATAAGAGATTGTTATCGAATTGCAGTTGATTAATATATGTATCTTTCTTCTGTATACTATTTACTATGTTTCCACAGTAAATTCATTTAATTACGTATTTACCTAACGCTTTTACTTAGCCCAGCATGGGAATTTCGACATGTTGCGAAATACTGACGCTACGTTAGGTCACCTTATTTATGTCGTACAATAATTGGTACGTGAATTGTATAGGCCACCCACTTTTTTTCGTATCAAATTGACCATGTTAAAGACTACTAAATATTTCGACCAATATTTTTCATCGTATGTTTATTCGATGTTGCACAATCTAATCTAAAGTTTCATAAATATTGCGAAATTCGTTGACATTTGATTGCCCTTGTGGCAGCATTGCACGTCCATAGTATCGGGCCACCACCGTACTCTGACACGAGTACCTAGTCACCGATGCTTGTCGTGATAATGTCTGCGCGTGCGTCGCGACGCCATCGATCCGACGCTGGAAGGCTTCACGGCGCCCCCACTCCCACAAGTCTGCCCCCCTTATCTGCCCCACCCTATCCTTGTCCGTCTTCCCGAGACATACTACGCAATCATTCATACGGGCAGACTAGTGGAATTTCACACGGTCCGCGCATCGTTTTACAACCCCTTGCTTTGGTAATTGGCATCAACCCCTGTACTTACGGCCTTGGGTAATCGATTCGAAAATTTGAATCTTCCGTGGCAAAGCACTACAGCCACTACGTCATTTCTTATTAGATTCATATCTAGCTTCTTAAAGAATTTCATTAAACATCTATTACTTCGATTCGGTTACTAAAAAAAATTGTTTTATGCCTCACGGCACGGATTTCTTTCGCGGCACACCAAATAAAAATGACTGAATGGATAAGAATGTAATGTACCTTATTAATGCATTGCTTGCGGAAAATCTTAATGTAAACAACAATACCCAATATTGCTTCATATACATAGGTGATGTATAAGAAGTAGTGAATTATTAAAAATAAATCGCTGAGAATTATCTCACAACGCCACTCTAAATTTGATAAAACGAACATGTAATTTCTCATCTATTTTAAGCCGCTCCCGTTTTTTTAAATTTCATTTTCAAAAACCTTTCTGAAAAAGAACTGAGTTTTTAACTTGTTTTGACCACAGTTCTAATTTGTTTTCATTTGTCGTGGAACACATGACATTTGCGGCACTGATACTGATCTCATCTATTAATGAGCGCATCCTCATAAAATGCAAGCGATTGCATTATATAATATGACTACATATATAAATAACTTAGCTTATAATATATTTAATTACCCAGAATACGTTTAGAATCTACCTATATATTTAATAAGGTCGTTTGCTTCACACGATTCGTATGGCTGCCTTTTTGAATGTTGACAAATAATGTCGACCACATACAGTTTGTAACAATATTCCAAAAACATCTGCCACATATTTATTATTGTCAATTTTCCCGCTCCTGTATTCTGCTAAGTCTCTTTCTTTTCTGAAGTTTAACGCGCAACCCATAGGCGCTTCGTAATGAGGCAAAATTCGCATCCAGATTGTCGAATGGATGGTCAGCTTTATGAAATAATACTATCAGAAGTGGAAACCTTTTCCAATTAGAATTGGTTGTCTCTGGTCTAAAAAAAATTTTTACCTTATGATTTTGGTTCGGCCTTTTTTCTATGAAATTTGTACCATCGAAATGCTGAGGAGAGTGAGTTTATGTGAGACTATACAAATAATTACACCAAAAACTTCAGGCACGGCTATGTTATGACATTTTGTGTCTAATTTCATATTAGAATGCACTGTCTTATGTGCGCCCCTGGGCAAAAGGGGCTTAGTAACAAGCGACCGGAACCCATAATTGCAGTCCCTTAATAACTAACCTAGCCTGGTCGAAAATGTAAAACTCGAAACCTGTTACCTCGACGTCTCCTGTATAAAAGATAAAAGGCAAACTCGTTTCTTTGAACGCTTCATTTCCTCGAAAGTTTGGTCTGACGAGTGGAGCCAAACAGTCCCTATTATCGAATACTTTGATCTTGAATTCAGTATCCTTACAAAAAGACTTCCTTCGAAGCGGACATACGCTTGTTTTCAGGGGCAACTTTTTTCAACTAATAGCTTATTTATTCCGGCCTCTATTATTTAGGTTTATATGTATTGGAGGCGATGGATATTTTCTAAAAAATTATGTTTATTTTATCTGTATCATTTAACTGAATTTAAATATTTTATTATTCGCCTAGTCTTCAATTAAAATTACGAGCCATAACATAACGTATTATTGCCCTTACAAATAAGATTTAGTTATCAGATTGCCAGATGTTGTCGTTCTTGTAAGATTCTTTCGACAACGTGTCTTTTTAGATTCAACTCTCATGCACCAATGAGATTACAGAACAACCGTCTGCTGCAGCATGCGTCCCTTTACACCCCAACCCTCCCTTATGTTATTGCCCCTGCAGTAGACAAAAGATAAAAATAATATCGGTACTTAAATACATTGTATACTTAATTGAACTTAATCAACTATACATAGTCGCATTTCTTATAATTCTTCTTGTAATAGTGAAGTTCTGCTTGTTTAAGTAGAAATAATATTTACAATTACTCCTCTTCGAAAA
Source organism: Himalopsyche phryganea (assembly GCA_022494535.1). NCBI lineage: Eukaryota > Metazoa > Arthropoda > Insecta > Trichoptera > Rhyacophilidae > Himalopsyche > Himalopsyche phryganea. The sequence continues at coordinate 763,668 of JAGVSL010000175.1, forward strand.
TAAATTAGCATACTTGTTTTCAATTGTCATAACCGCACTAAAATCAAGATTTGTGGTCAAATTGGTATGTGCCAAGTGAATAAGACTTATTTATAAATAAGTACAAACCACAAGATAGGTAGTTTTTTATACGAACAATTTTATTTTAATTTAAACAAAATTCTTCGGAATATTGTAAGTCATCGAAATATAAATGTTTCTAGTTTGGTTACTAAATACGATATCTTGTTTAATTCATAATAAGTATTACTTACCTCTATCCTCGTAAAACATGTTACAAAACACGTTAAAACTGGATTTCTTTCGAAGTCTTTCTATCGTCACTTTCATCTTTGAAATACCAGAGATCATTTTAGGTGTATTGACATTCTTCGAATAGTAATTTATTACACGGGCTGCCAAATTTTTATCAAATCTTCCGTGCTCAATCATTCGATGAGAAATTCTCTATATATTTTGCAATGATATCATCGCTTTCTGCAGAAAGAAATGTGTGAAATTTTCTACATAACTCATACTTACCTCTAAGCCAAATTAAAAAGTATATATTTGTGAGAATTAAGTGTGCATTCTCAGCTGTTCTCAGCTCAACGGCGGAGCAATTTTTGTTTCCATAAGGACTCATTCCTTACGACGGCTGAATCATTTCTGCCAATTTGGAGAAGAAGGCGGTTTCCTACGTAGGTCACCCCCTCGCCTCGCGATGTCTGTTACCTCCACTCCTCTAGCGTCTGGATTGCTGCATAGCGCCAAATCTGCAACTAACGTGGCGCATCTACCGCACAGTATATTTATATAAATATTTATTTATTTCAACACGTACATCTTATATTGATTTGGCATTGCTTGAGGTAATTATTCAAGAAAAAAATATTACTCGGCGACATCAGCGCCATCTGTTGGTCGCGTTCGTCAGTTACGGTGTTCATAATAGTGTTCTTTTTCCGCGGTATAGCAGCTATCAAGTTCGCAGTTCCGCAGGTGGGTTTTCTTTCATTTCTCATCGCCGCACTGGACGCAGTCCGTCAGACAGTGCGATTGTAAGCTTTGTGAGACGGTGTTACGTTACTGTATCCCCTCGCCCCTCTCCGACGGACGTCTCATTTGCGTGTGTATTGTTTTTTTACACATGCTTTTCCCGCGAAATCCCATTCTGTAAATTAGCGCCGCCAATTCGGAGCGCTGACGCCTTTCAACGAAAACCTGTTTCAGGAAGCTTTAGTTTTATTATTCTGATTATCACCTATTTTAAACCCTACTGGTCATTTAATTACAATTTCCGTTACTGTACAATATCAAAGTGCTGTCCTTTATGAATTTAAAATCTCAAATGATTTATGACGTATTAATGACTGCAAATTAATATATCCAACATTATCATTTATATTCAGTATTTATGAAATGTAAACATTACATTGTCTTGCATTTATAATTCTGACATACCCATGTTTCATATGTTATGTATGAATTCCCGTTTACATCGCAATAGAAAAGGTTAAATTCATTCGGGGCCAGTCTCAAAACGGCGTTCCCTGGGGATGCGATTCGCGCGGCGGTAAATTCGGCGTCCATGTGCGATTCTTATTGGACGAGGGGACAGGTGAGGCAGAGCCCTGGGCCGCGGGTCCGAACCGGTTCTCCCGCCGCTCGCTGAATTCCGAAGATTGTTTCGGAGCGGAATGCAGGCCGCTGTTTCACCACATCGCCAGGCTTCGTCATTTGTTCGCCGCTCGGTTATTAATCATGAAGACGCGGTCGACATTTGAATGCTTCACTCAATCGCACATTGCCAACTACCAATAAAAGCGTACTAAAACATTCGGGATATATTTCTTCACAGTTTTGATAAAATCTAAATATTAGCTGGGCTTTTATTATTGACGTTCGAATGCACCAATTAATCCAATCAGAACATTTGTATAAATACAGTATTATCATTTCTACAGTTTGATATATTTACACATACCCAAAACTATCCCCGATTCTCGTATGATTCAAACATTCAGCTGGAGTTCATCACGATGCGAAACCTGGGTCGTAAGTGACGAAACGTATAGAAATGTATAAACTTTGAACGGTTGACATTTAATCATTCATTGCAAAATATTAAAACCGGTATTGGCTCAAATCATTACAGTTATCTGATTATTAACTGAATGAAATGTCCTATACTTTTCAACGTTTGTGATAAAATGCACAAAACGTGCGTTATATAAGTTTTTAAAAACTTTTTACTAGAAACATGTGCAACTGTTCCCTCGTGACAAGCATATCAACATTTTAAGTTAAATACGTAGATACATTACAAACCTCTGCTCGATTTTCTATATTACCTTACCTAGAACTGCAATCTATCGCGGGGAAATTCCCAGGTGTTGTGTAATTTCATTATTAAGTATCATTATCACCTAGGCGCTTGTTTATCTGTATTTATTTTTGCAATGCTACATCAATACAAAATGCATTAGCCGTAATAATGTAAGTTGACAATATAGAAGCACGGTATACTACTGAATCATTTAGTAATGGTATTTTGAAAGATGTAGAAGGAGTAATTAAATTTATACAACTTCCTCATTTCGTGTTTACAAACAGTGATATGTAAATATTATGTATTTACAACTGACATAATGGAAGCCTTTGCAATATAATGGAATTTTCTAAGTTGAGTTATGATATCTCATGGTTTGACACTTACATGACAACTTCTTTCTTATTAAATTAACTTTATTATATTATAGAGTATTGAAAACAGTCTTAAATAAGTAACTGTCACATTTTTATTGACAACATTTAGGCCGTTTAATCTGCGTAAAAGCTATTTATATTACGAATTACGTATGCAAAGCTGATATGACTTTACTGGGCAATCTATTTAGTATTTGTTTTACGATTTCTGGGGGGTTTTCTATTACCCCGCACGCATCTCCGCTGTAACTGATGCATGGTTAGTTGGTAATGGGGGTGGTCGCCTACCTCCCCTAAGTTGTTGGCATCGAAGTATTCGGGCGGAGGAGGCAATAATCCTGGCTAGCTCTCCCGCCCATTAGCATGATGAATATGTCTAGAAAGTTATTACCAAAGAAACGCTTCTTTTTGATGACCGATCCGAGCCATGAAACATGGATCACTAAAAAATACGATGGTTGCTCATTTTAAAATAACTATGTGGGGGGTACTGATCAATACATGACGCAGGACTTTTTTTGTAACGACTATCACGAACGGATATTATGATGGAACAATTTAGTCTAATGTAATTCTCCACATTCAATATTTTAACATCGAGTTATTGAACTAACCAATAATGAACACAATTAAAAGTAGCAAGTAGATAGGGGTGGCGGAAGTGTCGTCATTCAAGAGGCGCGATGTTATATACTGTCTTTGAGGGTAGTTCTTATTTTTACGGTCATTATAGAAATTCTAATTAAACAATCTTTTAATTTTTTTTCATCCGCTGTGTACGTGCAACCGTTTCCCATCCATTTATCTCATTGCTCCCTTGCTGTCGGATTGGATGTTTATGTTCGTCATCATCATTCAAGAGATCATGAACAGATCGCGTAATGGATGATAATAATTATCTTTTACACATCTCACGACGTCGGCATCTATCCCACTTGTCTAAAGGTTGGCTTGATCGTGTGGACGTGAAACACGAAGCGATAAGAACTGCGACGACTCCGAATGATATATAGATCAGTGTTCTCCAACCGGTGGTCAGCGGCCCAGTGCCGGACGGCGAACAGTATGCCAAATTTCAAGTAATTCGCCATGCAAAAATATTAAATGTAAAATTTTTTCGCCTACAGAAACCCTCCTTTCGCAGAATCCACAATCATAAATCTTCTCAGGTACACTCAAGGAGAACGAAAATATTTGCTCTTAGTGAATCCAGATGGAAACCCCTATCTAAATATATTTCCAAAAATTTCATATGTATATTTGTTAGTTATAGTTATTTCCATCTGTCTCAACATAAGATTTAAAAAATATTACACGAAAACACCATTTTTATGTCAGTATTAGAGATCCGCGAATTCCTTTTCCTTTTCTACCGTTCCGCAGGTGTAAAAAGGTCGGTGAACACTGTTATAGATTATGGAGATGTTTTGTCAACACAAACTTCATATCCAATAAAAAAAAAACACAAAAGACAAAATCTACTTTAGTAACTTTTTGTAAGAATAGTAGTATTGTGTACCTCAAATATCTCAATATAAACAAACTCCCCTCGTCTTAATAAAATATCAGTTTACCACTGTTAATTGGTAAGAGGAGTTGCTTTATAAACGTTGTAAGGTCATTTTATATTTGGTGAAACATGATGTAAGTCTCATCAACTTCGTATCTTTTAAGTTACTACAAGTTTAAATCTACTCTAGCATGAAAGTAAATATTTATAATGCAAAATCGTCATAATTGTACTGCGTAATGAGATCTCGATAAATTGTGAAATCATCAGTGAAATACTTACAAGCTCAGCCATCTGAAATGTCTTTGAAGAACCTCAATTTCTTTACGTTACAACCTGGATCGTACTTCATGTCGGTTGACTTGTCCAATTATTTATTTCTCTGAAACCTTTCATAGCACCTGTCACATCGACAGTTGCATTGCTAGACTGTAGTTGGTGTTATTTATTGATTCAATATGCTTTTCTCATGTTAAATATTTTTATATAATGCAATTATTAAATTCAGAAAAGCATTAGCAAAAAAAAAATACGTTTTGCTACTCGATATTAAGAGTTTAATTTATTTGTAGTGACCGAAAAATAAGTACTTATTCCGCATTTATTTCAAGCTGTCTTGGCGAATTTAAATTCATGATTTGCAAATTGCTTTTGATTCCAAGAATACGTAATTCTATATTCTTGGAATTCTGAGGAATAATAAACTGAATTGATCCGGCTTCCTGCAGACTCGTCTACATATTACATTTCATTAAAATGTATTACTGTATTTATTTTTGTTTTTGGATTATTGCTACAAACTCCACTGTTTAGGTTTTTCTTTTTTGTAGAGATTTCCGTTAGGACTGATTCTTGTATGTTTTTATTTACTCGTGATTCGTCACGACCAGAGCTGAAAAATCCTTCTAATGCCACTATATCATAGGTTTTTACAATATGTATTAGTAGCATTTTATTGATGGAAGTACTGGCACTGGAACAAGTGTATACTCCAGTCCTCGACGATGGCGTTCTAGCGCGATTTAGCGCCTAACGACAGCTTTTTTTATGTGGGAATGAAAAATTTGTTGTATTCGCAAAGCAGTTGTGTCGAACCCTGCCTAGACTGAATAATGTCTGTTACGTACTGATTTTCTTTATTTCCTTTTCGTTATCGTATTCCTGTCTGTGTTGGTGAGGAAAAAATGAAAGAAAAACAGTTATCTGGCGCGTGCTCATAGTCCAGTCATAGACAACGCCAACAAATACAGTTGTACTGGTTTTTTTTCATTCAACGTCGCATAGCAAACATGTGCATCTCGCATCATTTCAAGTATACATTGCTATTCCGTCTTTACGCAGAGTCGGCAACAAGATAATATTTTCGATACAGTTTATACTATCAAAAATATTAAATTACAATACATTTTATAACTTCCCTTTATCGTCACTAGATCCCGCCACTGCTGCATTTAATTGAGTTAATTTATTTTTATAATGCACCAATTGAAACCTATTCAATAAGACATAAAGTGAAAATAATAGGGATTGTTACCCTATCTGAGTTAGTGCTGCCTATTTATGACCGTTATCCACTGGTCTAGAATTATGTTTCATTTTAAAGATTATTCAACGCTGATTTAAATAGATCTAAATGAACGAAATAATACGGGTCGGGTCAATATATTATTTATTTATCCAAACTACTGAAAACCGTGCTAAATTTTGTTTTCACTACTGGCATTCAAATATATTTTCCCGTACTGCTCAGCAGATAAAGGTTATTTGTTGGAAGTTATGAACATAATGCTATATAATAAATTAGAAAGTACTTTATATAAATTAGAGATCTAAAAATGTACTTATAGTAAAAGTTATTACACGACTTCTAAATTAAATATGAGAATTTAATGTCCATTAAAATTGTCGATAAGTCAATATTTCAAATTACATAAATACAATATTATTATTGGATGCATATTCTTATTGTGTAATTCAAATATACATTTTGAATTATTTGAAACATGTTTTTATTGCAAATCCAATAAACCACATTTAAAAAAGCACACTTTTTACTATTCAATTGTTGGTAAATTTTGATAATCATATATGTAACATAATATTATGGCTTGAAATGTGCCAGTCATTCGCAGTGCCAAATGAACAAATACGCTAATTTTACAATAAAAATATCAGATAATTAGTTTGGTCTTACGATGGACACAGTTTAACACGTTTCAGGAACACAGTTACTCAAAATAGTCACTAAAAATGTAATAAAAATATTAAAATTTCTAATGCGGATTTGTTTTGATCCCTGGTGCGTTGTCGGTGGGGGTTGGTTTGGCGCATCTCGTGCGACATGACTGTTGACCCATTGACCGCTGCACGTAGGGCAGGCGATGCACTTGACCCCCCGTGGGGAGCTTTCTACGTCCGGCATATTATTATCAATATTATGCAAGGTGTTTCGGTATGCACGGAGATGGTGCCTCCGACACGTCTGCGCTAGCTGAATGAATCTCGAAGGCGTTGTCGATTACTGCAACAGATTTTGGTCTTCAATTAATAACCCTCTCTGCCACATCAATAAATTCATTCCTCCCCTAATTTAACATATCCTAGTTACAATACAAACGTAAGAAAGCAAAAATATCGAACCTATCCTGTCCTTAAATTCTAATCTGGTTCTGTTCTGGCTAATATTCATTTGGAATATGTTTTCCAGAATTTAACAAAACTAACAATAATGTCGACTCGGTTACGGATGTTTCGGGTTCAAATCCTGGTAGGGACAACTTCGTAAATTGATTTACTCAATCGATTTATGTATTTATGTTCGTAGTCATGAATGTTTGTGTGTCTAACACTCCCTCCCACCGCCCATCCGATCTTAAAAAATGGGGCGTAGCGAGAGCGATTATCTTACCACTAGTCCTGTCCTAGCCCTATCCTTCTATCCGTACTCTATTCGAAAAAAAGAGAGGTTGAGTAATAAGCAGTTCTGTTAAGATACCGCCATTAGGTTACCTCAGAATTTATTGACTAAAATGTTACTACAATTCGTTTTTTTCCGCTGTCGAATTATTCCGTCCCGATAGTGCAGGTCTGGTGCATTCGATAATGGGCTTTATTTGTCAGTACATCGGCACACAGGTGGTTAAATAACTTGGCGGCGGTTTGACGTTTTATCGAACACGACTAGCTGACATTACTCGCCCGAGAGTACCGTGGGAAATATTTCAATAGCGCCTAACTCGACACCCGATAAGCGGAATATTAAAATATTTACGACTGCGAGTATACACCTATTTCACACACCTCCATTATGGAGATTCCACAGAATATAAAAGCTATACATTATTTATTACAACGAGCTTGTCAAAGTTTATTTCTGTCTTTATTATTTCACTGTCATTTGCTTTTAATTGTAATGATAAGCAATATTTACTGAATAGATAAATGCAACATAATGTAGTTTTTACGCAAACGAATACTATTAAATAAATCACAATTTAAAATCCTGGCATTTTTTTCATTCGAATTTCAAATAGCGTTTAATAATAACATCGTACAGGCAACCACTTATTTACCATGTTACAAAATCGTTAAATTTCGTTTCGCTGCAATAAATACACAAATATTGCATTGATTCTCATGATCCGCATTCGTAAAACATGAAGTTCAAGGCGATGAATGGCAGCGGACTTGTAAGAAAAAGGCTGTTACGGCACGAACAGCGGCAAGGGTTATCGACTGCATAGTAATAATAATTTCAATAAATTCCAATATGCAACAATAAGAGTTGCCATTGCATAATCGGACGAGGTCATTTTTATCTGATTCATTATTTGTTTATTTCGCCGTTCTCCGTATGTTGCTTATGATTTTTTGTGGCCACGTTAATAGGCCTAATTTATTCCCACAGCTTCATAGACAAAGCCAAGCCTATTGATTGTCTATTGCCAAAATAACCTTATTATTTTAACTTGTAACACGTAATAATATTGTCTATGCAATATTCCCGCGGTTTCCGAAAGGTTATTTGTTTATATATATTTGTTATGATATTGCGATAGGCGGTGTTTTTTAGTCATGATACTCATGATTCCCGGAACATATTCATCACGTCTCATTATGTATTTATGATTCACGTTTGATTCACGGTACTACAAGATATAAACTTTTTTTATATAACTTCGATGCTAAATTATCACTATTTCTAAACTATCTTAAAGAAAATACTTGGTAGGTTTTAATCAATTAAGTTTTTCAACTGCGTAGTCTAAAACCAGGTGCTGACAAATCGATGAACCGTCGCATTAAATTTGAAGATTGTCGTCAATTTCACACGCCACTTCACTTCTCTCTTGCTGAATTACAGTAAGAGAATTCAGCTGACAATAAAAAGGCTCTCTCTGTACAGTGGTAAATAAATTCGGCAATCGGATTTTCCTCCGCACGAAAAGTGTAGAACCACAATTATTCTGTTATCGAATCGAACAACCCTAAGTATTATTGGTACACACGCTCTCAATAGTTAGAATTCCTTTCTTATTGCAACAATTTTTAATGCTGCAATAAAATTTAAATATTGATTTTCTCAACGGCATGTGATCGATAATCTTACAACCATAAATAATATGCTAATTTAAAAACCTGTCTGTAACATGTATGAGATTTGTTTTGTTTTTATCTTATCTTCAGGTAGGGCACACGGTCCATTGATTTCAGTGACGTAAAAAATCATAATGATATCTTGGCAATTAAAGCAATGTCTTCTGTCGCACAATACACACATTTCAAATGATAATTTCTGTTTTCAAAATTGGGATTAATATATCAGCTGTCGTGAGATGATGAATGCTGTATTAGCTTACTTGAGGATCTTACTCATCTGTATGGGATGGCACTCTTTTTGTATATACTATATAATAATCACGATTTAATAAAATGGCTACGCTTGCGATTTTTTCGGTTGTTTGTTGTGTCTCGAGAATGGTCGCTCGGCTGGCCGTCGACCCTGCGAACATCTTACGTTGGCAATCAAAGCACCAGAGCTATGACTTATTGAAATCTAGTCTACCATATACATAATATATGTGCTATCGTTTTGACATTATACGATAGAATCTCAGAATTAGTTCCTTGTTTCTATTTTCACTATTCTTCGTTTGTATATTTATAAAACGATGAAGCGACAAAATCTGACCACATTAACTTGAACTCTGTTACTTAAGTTTGAATTAATTAGTTATGGATTAATAACGTCAGCTCTGTTTTGAATCAGCTCTCTTTGGCAGACGTATACAATACATATTGTGGCTCCCCAACGTGCTACAACTGCTTCTCTACTCTTGGGGCGTTTTTTCTTTTACATTTTTTACCCACACACCTGTGGCGAATGTGTGGCGTCGAATCTACACCGTGTGTCAGACGAGACATATACCAGCGTTGGGTTTCAATCGGTTAAGAACATCTATCGTATCCTTCGTTCAAACTCCTGATTTGAACTAATCATAACATACATCATTTGGACAGTATCTTGTAGTCTTCATTCTAAAGAACCTCGCATCACTGATTAAGTCAGTCATCAGTAATAGTAATCAATTGTCCAGAATCGAAAAATCGCACGACTTGTCATTGTCTTGACTTTAATAAAATTGTATAAAAATATTCAATAAATATTATTACCCTTCTTCCTTGATTAATAAATATAATGTGATTATTCTGTCACTGTCACATATAAAGTCGACTTCATAAATTCAAATGCACTTATTAAGCAAAGAATGTTAATTCACATTATTTATTGCACGATACTAACAATAATTGCTTAATTATTTTGTTCATGATCTTGGAACTGAGTTATAACAATGGCTTACAAAAAATTGTATCTGAAATAAATTCAATATTCCGCGATTTTTTGTTCTCATATTAATAATAATATAATTAACTCTCTCCTGTATTGAAATGCTGCATTCACGTTGTGAGAACTCGCGTATATTCAAAAGGTCTTATACTATACGCTTAACGTATTAAATTTGTACAATTTACATACATAACAAATTATTTTACCTAAAAACCATAGAATTTTTATTTATTCTATAGTAACACTGGTATTATCAATAAATTGCGTGGAATTATTGTATCGCATACGTCAATTCGAAATTTAAATTTCGAAGATGTGAATTATTATTTTATATGGCTGTTTAGATATGTAACTAATTTATTAAGACGGAAACCATTACGTAATAATAATTTATGTATTGATACGCATTGCCTGCCCTTGAATATAATGATTAGCGCCTGTTAGTAGTTTATTGACCAACGGTTGCGACTGGTTAGTATGTGTGCTATCTAAATTCGCCACTTGGACCGTTTTACATATTTCGAACGTAATTTTTAGGTATGCCAATGAACCTATTCTTACGTGGTTGGTTGAATATTATTTTTTTTTTGAATTAGTATGATACGTAAGAAATCCTTGAGCTTCGTCGGCAATAATTAAATTATATATACTATGTTATTCCTTGATCTTGTAAGCTAGTTTCATATTCTTATTTTAACATCATTTCAAAAATAAAACAGAACAAACGAAAACTCTTCGCTCTTTCTTTGTTTATGATCTAAAGTCCATATTTTATTTTGAAATAAGAATGTTTTATCTAATTTTATGTTTTCTTTTTTTGCAGGTAAGTCTAGTTTAATGGGACAATATTACGCAATAGCAAATACATATTTTGGATGGGTAAGACATTTTAAATTCACAGTTGATCTATGGAAACAAGACGTTGCTCCCAAGACCGTTTTTTTTAAATGTATCGTTTCTCACCACACCAGGCCACTTACCTCTGAACCTAAATGAAATATTCTTCACTTAACATTGTTTATTTACGAATTAGAGGATTTTTTCTTATTGACTAGCGTTATCGACGTGCAAAAATTCCAAACTGCTTCGCCTAAAATGTAAGACGCAATAGCCACCTGTTCATTGACATCTTGCGAAACATTGCCGCAGGAAATTTAAAATATTTTCCAAAACAGGACCGCAGAAAACACGACCAGCTGTTCAACTTATTAATTGTATACGTTAAAAAAGTTATGATTCTTTATTTTTTTTTTGCAAAAAAATTGGGATGATTTCGTACGATAATTATATATGTATATAAAAACCTAAATAAATTCGGATTGCTCATTTCTTGTCTCGTCTTGAAAAATAATAGTCCAGATAAAGATTCTATAGTGACGATGCATAATAAGACACTGAAAATGTTAATATTTTTTAAAAAATACATACAATTATCCGTATTAAAAGTTTGGTATAACTGTTTTTAAATTTGCTAAGCTTCGTTTTGGTAATCTTCTAATTGCTGATTATTCCTAATGATTTTGAAAGCCGCCGAATCTCTTAAGCCAATGATCCGAATCTCGCACCGGAAAAATGAAATCGTTTTCTAGTACCCGTTCATTATTTCATTTATTATACTTTGTTGATTGATCAAGTGAGTGTGACAAGATAATCGAACTAAGACAAAATCGCCTGTTCTGTTTGATCAATTCAAAATCGATTCCGCTACGCAGTTGCCGATTTCCACCTTTGAATAAAATTCTGCGAATATGACTCCACCACTGGTAGTTTAAAAGCAATATAAATCAATGCTGTTCATTGATGCGCTTCGTAATTTCGGTCTGTAATAGAAATTAATCCGCTGTAATTATAACCCAAAATGCAACGTCATTTTTCGAGCACCCGAATATAGTTTGTTTTTTAAAAGTTTTTTCGCATAGTAGAGGAATATATCGTTTATAGATTATCCATTAATCCTCTAGAGGTTGAATTTACGCTACATTTTCTCATGGGATATCATCACGACGTTGAATGTTAAGTAGTTTTTATCAACGTGACGCTTCGAAAGCAATTTATTACTACCTAAAAAAATATTAACACACATTAAACGTACGTAAAACACACGTTTAAGCATTCGCTATCACGTTTATCCGATAGATTTCACAAAAAAATATATCTAATAAAATCATCTTGAACGCATATATTATTAATTTCATATCCTTGTTTAGTGCTGTGTTCATCATCTTACAGGCGGCAATTAAATTTCCAAAATTATCATACTAGTTCGTACTGATTGTCCTTCGTTTCGTTCATTGCCTTCTTTGACCTGACTGTACTTCAGTATCAGTCAAGTTTTGTTACGAAGTATTAAGTAATATATTTTTATTAATGCTAATTAAATTCGTTACGCTAGAGACAATGACTTTATACTGATGAAAGAATCATGGGAAGGCCTTCATATGCGTTACTATATTTCATTGCATATTAGCTCAACATTTATAGAAATATTTTTTTTTGTTCTTATGCTAGACGCATTTAGTAAGGCAATTGATACAAATATATAAATTCAAAATTCAGTGTTATTTAAAAGGTTACACGACAAACAACATTACAAAAAAACCCATTTTATGTCTGCGCCAGTTTTGGTGTCGAAACATTGTAAGGATTTTTTATTTCGATAACTAACTAGAATTGAGCACCACAGTGACCCATATTTCACAAAATTTTATTGTTGTGTTCGAAACCGGTTCCACTCATAAATATATAGCTAACCGAATGGTATCTGCGGTGGTCTAGTTTCACGCTTAAACATCTGATGAGATCTTCATCATCGTCTCTCGTGTGACGACACTGGCGTAGTTTGCGGTGCGACGGTGGGGGCATCGGGGAAAACGGGCCCCCGAATAACCGTGAACTTCCGCGCGAACTCGCACAAGGCCGGCGCCCGCGCCTGGTGCCTTTTCGGGCGGCCCCACGATACCGAATATGGACAAAACATTGCCATTTTATATTCACATGAATATACAAGAAAAATACCAAGGAAAAATGTCTAGTATTGAGTATAGCCCAAACAAAACATGTATAAAATCGTATGCATTGTGATTATCGAAAAAAATATATTTTGAAAAGACCGAGGGATAAGGCCTTTTGCCTTTCTACAGTGGATATATTATACATTTATCTATAAATATAGTGTATTAGCACGTTTTGTGTGGGCTGCGTTCTTTTTCCTTTCCACAGTCGATATGTTAAAGTTCTATCATTATTGAACAGTGCATCCTTATCGTAATATTCATAGTATGAATAGCCAATTGAAATGGCAACTTATCAATTCCTTGCAACTGTTAAGCAAACGAAATTATTGAATTGGCATTTACTTGATCGGACTCCGTTATAATAGGATAAAATCGTCAGAACTATTCTATAGTAGACATCGTCGCTGTTCTGGAAGAAAACACTGAATCGAAAAAATTAGATTGAGTTAGTTATACCGAATTGTTCCGTATTTCGAACTCTATCGTATTACATAACAAACTTAGTTTTGTACAAATAAACAACATGAAAGAGATATGACATTTTAAACATTTGACGAACTTTAATTACTCAAAACTAGTATTTTTCAGCTAGTGTCTACTACAGAACAACGACGATATATAGTTCTGACGATGGCGTTAAGCCAAAATATTTATCAACTACCTTATAAAGTTTTGTAAATCTAAATACTTCGATATTTTAACATATTATGAAAACGTATTAACATTCTAGTTGAAAAAATACCGCATTCGATGTCGACAACTTGGTCACCGCAAGAATTATAATCGTAACACCGCGAGTACAGAATAATCGGTTACATAAACTTAACAGATGTCGAGCGACACCCGAAAAAATGCGGAAATACTTGGAAACTAATAGTCACAAAAAAAAAACACTTAGTCGTTATAGCATTGATCTATATTTCCCGGGGAAATATAAACAACAAAAGATCTTTTAAATGTTTCCAATTTTTTTCGCCTATTACATTTTAACACTTTCGAACTGCAGGTGTTAATTCTCTTCGTTTTGTTTATTTTATTATACAGGTGAGTGCACTACTTTGGCATGTACTCGTTTTTTCATTACTGCCTTACTAAAGGCATGCCCAATTATTTTTCCAAATGTCATTTTTTGCGTTACGTTTTTGTTTTATATTGTAGATCGAACGTTGAACTCGTCCAACTCGTGTTCTTGATGAAATTAATAAAAGATTAATCAACCGCGATAATTGAATAATAATATTTAATACCACCAATTATGATCAGGCTACACATTTTTAGATGACACTCAAAATACAACAGCTCTAATAGCATTGTTCCTTTAAACGCAACCTTTCAATAGAAAGTTCCCGTAACGAAAAGGAACGTAGCTTGTCAAGTATTGCAACGTTTGTCGCAGGTAAAATAATAGCAAACCTTACTTCACGCGTCGCCACCCACCCGCACTACGTACTCTATTTATTTACCCTTTGATTGTTTATGTTTACCTGTCAAGTTTCTCCCGCCACAGGAAGTGTGTTCATTACTGTCTAGGGAGGTTTAACCTAAAGCGACGGAACATTATTTAATGTATGTAATTAAATTCATTTAATATTCATTGACGCAGTTTTTTCGTTTTTAAAGAATCTTAGCCACATTACTTATCATTCTTTTTTTGAAAAGCGTGATTTACATATTATGTAAAAATATTGAATCATTGCTCGTGTTACCAGGTGTACACCATATGAATTTACTACAATATTAAATTATATTATGAGTCAGTCTTGAGTCATTTCGATCTTGAAGACAATTTGTTATATTGTTTCTACTAATCAACGCTTCGCTGCTTTCTTGGTTTTAAGTGTTCGGCACATATTTATTATTAATAAAACAATACATTTTATAATTGAAACAAGGATTGTTGGTAACAATTTGCGAAGGAGAAAATTTCCTACACGGAGTATTCATCCGTGTAAACATTTAAACATTCATGGACTGCCATGGCCGTTCGCTAATTATCAAATCCATGACGTTCTCTGGGCGGAACCCTGCGCCGAGGGTTTCGTTCGCCTTTCCACCTTCCCGCATCGTCGACTCCCGACACTACAACGTCGTTCTTCCGTCTGGGTCTCGAACATGCGTCACGCGATCGCAGCAACCGCCCATACCATGCTACGTTATAATTGCATCACATTGCACTTTTTCTGCTTCCAACAGCGCTCGGGAGATATTAGATTTCCTACGTCACTCAAACTATGTTGATAGCATTGATACCCAAGACGTTATCATCGGTAACATTGCCTAAATTATGTTTTCTTGGTCTCTCTTTATTTTCTTCTCGCGCAGATTTCTTTTGATTTACAACGATTTACCATAAAACCAAGTTGAACATTATCACTGCTTTTGCATATACCCATTGATTTTATATTTTCAACTAATTTGTACGTTTTCTTAATAACTTAAAAATAAATATTCGTTTCATTCATTGGCGTAGTAAGGTTTTTTTTTTAATTCCTTCACATCTCAATATCTCACCGCGAATTTTTCCTTATCTCGTGACTCTGAGCGGTAACTGAGCGCGCGCGCCTCTACCGATCAGGAATTGAAATATTTGCATTTTTAATTAAAAAATAATCACACCATGAAAAATTCATAGACGCCGACCGTGTTTTAATTGATTCACTTATAATAACCGGTAAGAGCGATTTATAAAGAAAGATAAATTTATTCATCAGGCTGATTGTGCTTTGTCGTCGGCAGACCGAAAGAATCCATCATAGTCAATTAAAAAACCATTGACTTCTCCGTGACTCTGCCTATAGATTTTTTTAAATACGTAAGTAATGTTCCAATATCATTTTAGCCTTTCTCGAGTTGATGAACAGTCACTAACTATCTCATGACCGGCAATAAAAACGACCTAAAATATAGCTGCCACAAAGATTGTCAAATTAATTTCATAACAATTATTATACGAATAGAAATAAATTTATTTTTGGGTAACAATATACGAATTCATAGCACTCTTAATTAAATCGATCCTACCTGTAACACGTCGTAATTTAATCGATAGTCACTGGGGAATATCACTGTTCAGGTAATAAATTCTCGGTAAACTATTCTAGATTCGCGACGAAAATCCCACGCTACATTCCATATCATCCAGCGTTCTATGAACCTATGAAGATGACGGTGATGTCATCTCCGTGCATTCGAGATGATGAACGATATGTGACTCACTGGGCGGTTATTCTCATCACTGGTATCAGCTGACTAAATTTTTCCACGCCGGGATCCTCATAATTCCATGTTTTATTGTTATGTCGTCTGAATTGGTCAGCACAGTCGGCGTCCTCATTTTTATTGGCCATATTATTCCGACTCTCTAACCTCTAGTGAGCCAAGCATTGTCTGGAATGTAAATATGGTATCTCTATAGAGGTATTCAACGACCACGATTGATTTTCATTATTGGATATCGATTTTCTTATTCAATTCCTTTCGGGGTTTAAAAAAAAATTATATGCCCACCAAATAGTACACAAATGCTTTCGATTTCTTAAATATCAGACGAAGATTCTTTTGGACCTACTCCGGTATTTAAATAAAAAATGAATACGAAAATTTTTCCGTCTACGGCAATGACGATGCGTAAATTTTTTAACCAGCTGAATTTAATAGTGTGCGTATTTTTCGTGGTGTGTATCCGCAAAGGCGCGTGTGTCCGGTGGGCGTCAAGGTCATCTCCAGCCGTCAAGTGGCTGACGCGTGTAACCACGTGCGCGATAATGCCCGATTCGCCACAAATGAGCTACAATTACTAAGCAAGTTACCAACCAAAGGGGTTCATATTCACTCCACTTACAGTAGTGTAATAATAAATAAAGATTACTAGTTAGCATTATTAAAAATTGAAGAGGTCAATTTTAATCAAGTGCTAAAAATGCTTTTAATAATAAACAATGTCGTTTCGTTTTCATTTGTCTACGTAACAATTTTGAAAAAAACACCGGGTGGAATATTTTTATTAAACATTTGCTTAATGTAATAGTCCTGCACCAAGCAATGCAACATATTCTAATATTAATATCCGTAACCCATGATTATAAAACTATATTTTTTGCAGTTTAAATGTCAAATTCTAATAAGTTGATTGCATTTTTCTTGTTTTCTTATCTAGATCAATTAAATGCTTTTGGCATTTCACTTTTATTGCACGTATCGATTGCCACACGCCGCCTACATACTAGAATGCACTGTGTGACCGTTAATTTAAGTTTTTTTTCTCTCATAGTATTGGTTTTACGACCTACTTAAACATAGAACCGGTTCTAGTTTCAACAAAAAACGAACTAGACTAAAATTTCACAATAAATACCACAATACAAAAAAATATTCCTTTTTCGTAATCATGTACCATTTGAACTTAAATGTGGCGAAATTATAACGAAAACTATAGTAAATCAATATTGTTATTATAGAGTTATTTAAAAGTAATTCTTCATACAACTAATAATTATAGTTAAATTAAAAGCATCCGGTTATTATTGAGACAACATAATATATCTTGTGCTGTAAGGATGGTGCAGAAGGTATCAAAGATATGTCACTTGTTTATTATTTTTTAATATCAAACAAGTAAATATATAGCAGTAAAATATTTCTATTGATAGATTGGAAAATATCCCTCGCGATGGTGATATCTGACAAGACCCGTTGCCATTTTACTGTTTTCCCAGGGGCTTTTGGCAGTGAGAACTCGCCCCCAAACTCATAAAACTCGTGCGTCAGATGAAAAGGCGGTATTGAACCAGCCGTTGGCGTAAAATGCGTCGGCCTTGCACCTTCTCACACCCTAGCCCGGCAAGGGGTAACTCAATCTCTCCGCCGCTTCCCTTATCTCTTCACTATTTCACAGCTGCTGCTGGGCGGACCAGTGACGGGTATACATAAACGCATGCGATACTGCCGTAGACATTCGAGAGCGACATAAAGTTCATTCGATACTTTTGATCTGACAATTATTCCTACTTATTAGAAAATTTTCTTTTACGTAGCTTTTCATTTTTCTAAAAAAAATTTTAAACTCAGTTTCGTCATTTATTAACAACTTTAGTACTGATCAGGACCGGCATGATCATCAGTTGATAATGCTCGTGATGAGCGAAACCGAACCCGATCGTTATTAATATGTGGAAGTAGTACAAATGAATTGTGTTTTATTTTTGTCTTTCCACCAAGAATTTACAGTTAACACATTAAAAGTAATTTTAGTACTTGTAAAAAAATTGTATTTTGCGGTTTTTTACACGCCACTGATGCGCCTACCCTCAACCCTTAATACTGCCGCCGTAAACCCCGGATCACGAATTTGTGTACATCTTGGCTTTACTGCAGGGTTTATCCTCTCATAACTTGGGGGTAGTTCATCTGCGATATCAATAATAACTGTACCTAGGAATAAAGTAAGAAACTAAATATTAAAGCTAAGTCAGTATTAACGTGCCCTATTCCAATTTGTTTGTGTATACATAATGAAAACTATTCCAAATAGAATCAATTATCTTTCCACAACATTTATTCGCAAAAAATAATTTTGTAAAAGGTAACGAAACAATAGTAAGGGGCGCGGGTCTAACCCACGCCTCTTCAACTCGACTACACAGCATAGCCTTGCGTCCGCCCCAAGCAAGCAAAGTTAACCTTGCACGCTTTGCCGCTCCTACGTCACAGGGCACTGCCTCTGATCGCATACCCAGCCGCCCCTGGTGCTTTCCCGCCGCAGAATTTACTATCTTTTTCGCTGCGGATCTGACTGAATTTACAAAATAATCGAATACTGCAATTAATTACAGTTTTACATTAGTCAATAAATATTCTCGTCACAATAATTATGTGAAATCAAACACTTTTAATCAAGCAAATTAATTTCGCTTCTTCTTCATTACGTATAATTACTAAAATATTTGGTTTATTTGTATTATTTGTTTCACAGCTTAATGATTTGCAGTGTCGTCATTTATGAAGTATTTTATTCACACGTTTGTTTTTAAGACCATAGATTTCGGATACTTTATTTTATTTCTCTTCTTCCGCACACTTCCTCTGCTGTTGGGCTGTTGCTAACCGCCTTACCATAGCTCGTTTTCGTCATTTACCATACACTATCGAATTTGTTGTTATCACATACATTTCATATTAGATTCCCTGTGTAGTTTGAAATTTTCCAAAACGAAACCAACTTTTCCTAACTTATTTTACAACAATAACAATTGCTAGAGAAGAATATGCATCATTACTGGTCTACTGCGTTTACTTGTTTTAATTTCGGTACCAAAATAAATACGACAGTGTATGATTTTATATTTCATTCGATAAGGACAATCCGGTTTTAACTCGTTCGAACTCGTATGTTGCCATAAAGAAATTTTATACTTTTCTGTTTATTTGTATTATGTTCAAAGCGACCTTTCTTTTTCGGTCTCAAGTATCTATCCTAGAACACACGACTTTTCTTTCCTTTTGCGCGTTTATATTCAGAATTTAGTATCTGTTTACAGATGCACATTTTCCTTGTATAAACTACTCAGAATATCAATAAGCTTTTCTTAGAAACATGATGTCAGTACGTATGTGGACGTATTTTTATTATCGAAGGCGCTATATTTCAGTATTTTATTCGTTTTTTTTATGAATAATTTTATATTTAAATATCTATTTCTTTCGAATCCCGCTCTAGTGCATAATTCGCTTACATAAGTCCCTGGCTCCCATAATGGGATTAATACTTTGGCCCATCCGAATTCTCAAAACCCGTAGCCACCGTCACCTCAC
This sequence comes from Himalopsyche phryganea, assembly GCA_022494535.1. Classification (NCBI taxonomy): domain Eukaryota; kingdom Metazoa; phylum Arthropoda; class Insecta; order Trichoptera; family Rhyacophilidae; genus Himalopsyche; species Himalopsyche phryganea. The sequence continues at coordinate 783,538 of JAGVSL010000175.1, forward strand.
GTTGTAATAATAATTATATTTCGCGGAGTATTGAGTAATATACAGAAAATTTAATGTGCTTTGTTTGCAAGGTTATGAATACGTCTCGTAAGACCAAAGAATCGGGCGTATCGTCGTGATAATCAGACCATGACGGCTGGCATGTATATACCTGGACAGGGATAGCCAACTTGCACTACTATTTTCTCTAACGACAAGCTAGAAAAAGTCCATGTTGGCAAATAATCATTAATACAATGCTAAATTTCTTCTTAACGTATCATTATATAATTCGCATGCGGTGTATTGATAAGGAAGGCTATAGAAAGTGAAAGGCATTGCAATTAACGGCAGCTTAAATTTAATAACTTCTATTAAATGGTATCATGCTTCGAACAGATGATAAAAGGGAGTGTTATACCGTTCCCTCCTATAATAATACTACAAATATACATCTATTCACAATATATTACGAAATACATAAGTCTATATGTAAGCGATTGACACCATTAATAAAATAATTGCAATAACCGATTTCCGCTATATCATCGTTAAGTAATATATTTTCTTTTACTCTCTCTTTGCAATGTTACCAAATCAATTTCGCGAATTACTACACGATCGTAATTAGTTGCTTAGTTCTCGTCACAGTATTAAAGATTGTGTCTGTCTATCTTTAGTTATTGAAAACCATATAACGTCTAATGAGGCGCATCTGTTGTAATACCGGAGTAATAGAACTATAATTTTATGTAATTTTCTACGATTCACAGTATCGTTTGGCAATCTTTTGCTTTTAAAATCATATATCGAAAATAAGGCACGATTTGTATAGCAAGTTAGACCTATATTCAATCCAGTACTCGTTGATATTGCGATGAAAGTTGTTGGTATTTTGAATGTGCCAATCAAAAGTTGAATTCTTTCTCGCGATTTATCAATATCTGCATGACTTTCATCATCATTATTATAATTGAAATACACTCACTTGAAAGGTGCACGAATTCCATATTATAATTATCAGATTTCCATCTGCATAATTCCTAACTATTCGTATGTAATGTGTAAATTTCACGACATTTTAAAATTTACACCTCATTTGGTTCATTTAATCAAACTATTATGAGTGCAACATTGCAGGCGTTGTTCATTGGTATATTCGTATCGCTTTCCCACTTCTCATCACCTTCGCAATGTAACTTGAATTTGTGGCGTAAATGCAGAAAGTCAAGGCGATACTACCCAATAATCATAAATGGCATAGTAACAACAGTTCGGAAAGTCGAACGGAATAATTTTCATAGGTAACATAGTTTCTATGTTTATAGGTAGTTCGAAATAATGATTGTTATTAAATGTTGCATGATTTCTTACATATCGAGTGAATATTATGTATTTAAAATAAAATCTGCATAAGACAATTCTTTTAATTTCGCTGTTTCGTCGGTAATAGTTTTATTTGGCAATTTGTGATATCAAATTTAGCGTTTAACAAGGACAGTCCGTCACGGACATGGCCTCCGTATTTTTTTACACTGGCCATGTTTTTTTTTTAATACAACAACCGCTTCTGGTTACAGGTGAAAATAAACAAACATGTATATAATGGAAGGGTGATAAAATACTCTCTAAGGCGGTCTATTTTTTTATAAGTTATTTTCTTTGGCACTCGTTATATAGAATGTATTATTCCAGGTTTTATGTCTGATCTACAACAGTATGTTTTTGAAATTTTGGGCTAGAACTGAATACGACATCATCCATGCTTTCGATATATTTGAGATTAGAATATATCCAGTTATGTCGGTCAAATAGGTTGAATGATAAAAGCTATCTACGTGCGGCAGACGTCTTGTAATGGTAGTGCAAGTAATAATCTGATCCTACGCCGTTTTCAAACTGCGCATTCCTGTTTCTTCCCACTGTAAAGAGTTCAACGTTTCTTCAAACATTCCTTCCCCTATAAAGATTATTGCTTTTAATCCTCGACATTTTACATTTTTGACGGTATAAAGAAATTTACGCGCCAGTTGTATATGCGTAGCTCTTTGATACCTTCATCTCATTAGAGACACGCGCGGAAAATATGCCCTTGTTACCTGTGCCAAATAATTAACCGCGTTATCGATTCTGCGCTGCCTCTCGCAAAAGAAGCCTTCGAAACGACAGATAATGCGAAAAAATAATTACAAATTTGGTACTCAAAGAGCGATGTAAGTCGTTTGTAAACACACTTCTTGAATTTTATTAGTATTAATATATGTAACCACTGCAGCCGTCAACCCTTGAGTGTTTATATTTGATAAATTAAATTATCTTGTAACATTTACCTAGCTGAGTTCGTTCCTAATTTTTTTCGTCAGTTAGGCGGATTCTGTTGACCCAATTCCTTAACACTTAAGTCTGTATTCTGTTACCGTATTAAAAAAATGTTAATTTAAAACCAAGTCGTCGGCGATTTTTTGCTTCAAAGGTTTAATATTCATAATTAAAGGTAGGCAGTTTTGTAGTTACGCCGTGTTGTATTGTATTATTAGCGCTTGCGTTATTGAATATAAATTAGGACGTTTTTATTTTAACATTCTTTATCATAATTATTACTTTAAAGCTTAGCGGTGTCTACAATATCACTATACGAAGGATTTTTGACTTTCGATTTATCTTTTTTTTTTTTTTATTTCGTTTAAAGCAATTTATTACTTAACACCAAGCCCCTTTTATTTTCATTTTTTAATTCATGGAATTTACTTTCTATACTATCAAAAACAACATAAATTTCTATGACTGACTTGTTTAAAAATTTTGAAATAAAAAAAGCATTAATATTATTTAATGCCCTGTGAAATTTGAGAGACTAGCGTCTCAATAGCTAGGATTCTTGATGCACACAGGAAAAACAATTGCAAAGCAAGGGAGGCGCCCGTGTTGGCAATGCTATGATAGCATTAAGTCAACCCCGAACGCGTCCCACAGTTTAACTACCACTCAAAAATCCTGCATTTTATTAAACAAAAAAAATAAAATTACCTACGTATTACGGAGTAAAAGGGGAAATGTGCTTAATCATACATTTGTTATAAATTTTCGAATTCGGCCACGACGCCAGTGAAGCCGGTTTTTTTTTGAAAATGTCTAGTTACGTAATTTGGTTTGAATTTGGAATTAATTTTACATCAGCGCCTAGAGTCACAAGACCGGGCTATCTAATGTATACCTCGACAATTCAAATTATATGAGCGCTTTTAAAAGTATCGAATTTTCAAGTTAATCTAAGTATTTCTATATTCTTAAGTAGGCTTCTAGTACGTTTAAACTCGGGAACAAGAAAGGTTGGTTCCGTATTTTCTTGGTTATTTATATTGAGTTCCATCAGTCTGTTATATAATATGTACAATATTTTCATAGTAATATCACGTCTAGCCGATCCCTTGTGTGAAATATACGCGAAGGTCGAATTCTGAATTCATTACGGATCTTCGCCAAACGTCGAAATTTGTATCGGCAACTGAGCCGTGTGTTACTATTTCGTTATCATTGGCCTGGTGATAAAGATCTTTGACCTTCCTAGTCATAACTCTGCAACGATTTGAGATTCTATCTAGCAAAACTTGTCTGTTCACATTTTTTAATGTCTACCCAATGTGGATATTAATACAATCGATCGTATCTATGGTTCTTTATTTTGTGGCAATTCGATCAAAGCTGTCGACTGTCACGTGATTTCAATTATAATTGTATAGTCAAGTAAAGCACAAACGTCAATTATTTTGTTGATAAGTTCCGCCATTTTAAAATTAAAGTTTTGAACACGAAACATGTGAACACCGTATTGTGATCGTCATAATTCGAAATTCGAACGCTTGGCATTTATTTTATAGATACCAAGTAATTTATATTTGTTATAATAACCCCAATATAAATCCCAAATGGCACATAATATTTTATTGAATACTATTGTATATAGGTACAACGTGAGTATTATTTGTACTTCGAATGAACTGTTTCGTCTGTTTTGGCGTTTATCTACATTTTATCGATACAGTTTGGCACACATTCGTTACTTCTTGTCGAAATGATAAATCAGTGACTTATTTTTTCGGCGCTAGATGGCACTTAAGGGAATAATTTGCCTCGTGCCCGCTCAGACGCCTACCTTTCCATTGGCGAACTTATTGTTTCACATACGACCTTCACCGCAATGAACTCCGAACTGACACGATTTCCATAGCCGGCTTACATTGCATGCCATTATAGGAAATCTGCGATCGTTTAATACAGTTAAAATGAACAGTCTGGGCAGTAGGACAAAGATTGTGCACGAGTCTCACTGGATTTTTAGCGCTGTCTCGTTTTGCATCGTCTGCCGCAGTCTCCAACAGGGACGTAGAGAACTAGAGGACTCCCAACACAAGACTGTCATCAGGTTAAGATTCGCTCTACATTTACTCGTCTTTCTATCGTTTCCACTTGTTGATATCGAGGAACCTAACAATTTAAAAATATCTGGCGTATATTGGCAATAAGATTCTAAAGCATCTTATGTAAATATTGTGAAATGAGGAAACGTATGTATTTGTGGTTTGAATTTATTTAATCGTTCAAGTAAAATATAACAATAAATAATTGAGCCAATCTTCTGTACGAATATGATCCATACCGACAGAACTGATAGATTATTGTTATTTTAACTCGCCTTCCTAAATGTTTGTTACTTCGAGAGTTTCACTATTCATTGTCGTTAATGACATTCAGCACGCCACTGGCAATCCGGTATCCGGTTTCCCGCAGATCCGCCCTCGAAGCCGTTATTGCTTTGTTAAGTTGCCGGGGAGTTTATCGGCATCACATTATTCATTATCGTGGACGCGGTAAAAGCTGCATGAATCGAGATGACTTTAGCGGTAAAACTTCTCATGGGAGATTCGATACGGCGGTCGTGTGTTGTTTCTGCGCTCTTGTCATTTATTCCGGCTTTATTTATGGCCGCTCTGAATTTACCGGGATCTACATTACCGACGTTTCTTTCAATTAGTCTACGATTGACAATAGATTTATTACAGGATTATTTACCGCGTTCGAAATTCAAACGTTAAAATGTATTCTAACAAAACAAATGAATGTCTTCCATTGTATTTATGGCAATATATTAATGCAATATTCCTTGTTTCAATTTAAATGTCGATACATGGATAATGTATACGGAATATTTGACCGGTGTTGTCATATGATATTATCGATTCGTTGACCGCTCGCCGAATTCCAATGCCCGTCATGGAATTTAAAGTGGGGGCAACAAGTGCTAGGCACACCACCACACCGCTCACTTAATATTCTAGTTGATATGTCTAATTAGCATATTTTCGCTGATTCATAGAAACATCGCGATGAACTCCAATATAGTAGGACCACATGGGTTTTCCGCGTAATTTAGTATCATCCAATTGCCAAGTCTTAAAAAACACTACAGATGTCTCTGCGAGTACTCATTTTTATTTCTGGAAAATTCAATCGGGAGGTAACCTAACGGCACAAAAAAGAATAGATCGAACTAAAATTTGAATAACAAAAAAAATAATTACAAGCTGATACCGGTAGAGCAGGTTTATTTTGTATTGTTATCAATATATTATCTTTCGTATGGTTCATGACATGAACGAAAGGCGTCTTGCGGATTTCTGCGAAAAAAAATATGAACCGGGCGCGGATATGTCTTGCGCAGTAAACTAATGATGCGAAAAAATAAGATCACCAAAACATACTTTTCTAAGATATGCCAGATATGTGGATGACTGAAGACATATTGTGTGGGCAACGTCAAATAATTTGCATAATTCTTAGAAGTAACATTAGTATATTTTATATAAGTGCTCAGCAACCAGGTCTCGGCACACTGGTTCGCCGCGAGACGATCACAGGTGTGCCGCTGCGCAGTGCCTCAAAAATAACACAAAATTGAGTTTTTTTTTTCGGAACTAAAATCGGATTAAAAATCCGATTAACACACAAAAAAAGTTTATGCTAAATGTCTCAGCACGCTGAAAAGGTAAATGGAGTTTATTGTCATTTATCAAAAAATATATAAGCTACTATTTCAAATTAATCACCTAAAAACGAATTTATTAATTGTACGCTTTGTTAATGAAATTTAAGTATTTTGGCTTGTGCCGCGAGATACTTGGTGTGAAATAAATAGAGGTGTCGTGGATGAGAAAAGGTTTCGGAGAAATGTTTTAAATTAAATAAACACCGGTTTTGTACTGTATTGGAACAATGGTAGTGCAAACGGATTTGATTGGTATCTGATTATTCATAAGAAGAACATTGGAAATTCCTTGATCAAATCACAGGTAATATAGTGAGTAATAGTGAATACTTAAACCGGCTTGTATTTCTCAATAAATTGTTTTCTTAGTAGAGTCATAATAATAAATCTCGCACTGACCACGCCCGAGATCCCAAGAAAGCTGATATCAAATCCAACGTACGGTTCTATTCCTTGTGCAACGTATTTCTCGACGTACGCCTCCGTTTCTATTAATTTGATTTAAAATCCTGAATGAGCGCGTATGATAAGTAGAAACGTTATTATAGAATTTAATTGGTTCGGCGTATCACAAATACATAATATATTGCGAGAGGAGCGGGACAGAGAAAGGTATCTGGCTTCCCGTCGCCTCGGGCCGATCGCTCTAGATATCTCTGCTTTGCGCTTAAGAATGCGGATCATTTCATAAGAGAAGTCATGGGCTTCCAACTGGTGCAGTAATTTTTTTAATAAATTTATGTGTCAAAAATATTATACTAGTGTTCAGCAAATTAATGAATATATAATCCTTTCCAATTCTTTGTGGCTGGTTCTACAAAAGCTACTAATAACTTTAAAAAAATTCTAAAATTTCAATTATTTCAACTATAAACTAAACTGTCGATTCTCAAAAATTAAGAGTAAAAGACAGAGTGACAATTTACATTAGATTCTTTAAAATTAGACATGTCGTTTCTGATGTCTATATTTTACATCAGTTCTCGATGCGATGATTCAAGTATGTATTTTGACCTACATTGGGGTTAGACATTGGTATAGAACAGATAATGCCTTGCCTTTTTTATCGATACAAGTCCAATCGATTGGATTACTCTGCTTCGGCGTGTATCATTACAATGTTACCGTACAATCGAAGAGTTGTCCGTGTGTGCATTGTAATTTTATACGCGCAGACACCGCCGAGTGTGAGTGTGTATACCTCTGGCTTGGGCGTGGTCGTCGTCCAGACTTACCGAGAGTAACTTTCCTCGGATTCAGTGGCTCGCAACAATTTAGATCGCGGTCGCCAAATTCCGCAACAAACCATTCCGCAGCTGCTGAACGCCTATCAAAACGTTTCGTAACAAGTTCATACACAATGGCCACTTTTTATGTTCTGTAATGGACAAAAAAACCAGCAGAGAAAACCTCTTACTGCCTACCAGTAATCGTTCAATCTTTCTAGCGAGATATTCAAACCAAACCTATTCGTTCAAACTTCTTTTTGTATAGTTTTTCGTAAACGAATGCAAGATGTCTACTCTTTTGTTCTTATTAATCAATCAGATTTGATTGATTATGTTGTTATACAAAAAGAATATTATCATTGTTCATTTTTTTACGTCTAATGTTTCGTTATTAACTTCTGATTTAACCTTTATTGTACCCGTTTTTTCTTGTTTATTCTTACATTGCGTAGTGCATTATTTTTTGCGTAGACAATTATTTTGGAAATTTAATCAAATGAAATGATGCATTTCTGTCACCCTGTTCAAGAATGCGCTCAGTGACTTCAACACCCGTACATATGCAGCGTGTATATTATATTATGTACACTATGTGCAGGTACACGAAGCTTTATCGCAGCCATTCCGCACACAAACGTAGAAAGCCGCAACAGTCCACTTTCTAGAGCGAATATGATTTTTTTTTATTAAATAATAACATCGTCTGATAACAAGTCTGCGCATTTTTTGTGTGATACTTTCGCGGTCGTTATTGATATGGTCATACGTTTATGGCGATCGTGAGTGGGTACCAGTTATACTGTGGTCTCAAGGGGCGCAGTCTCTTATCGTAGATTATTTTAATCAGCGCTCTGATAAAAGCCGGCGTATGACATTCTGGCAAGACCCCAGCGGCATAATTATTAATTATAAACGCCAACTTTCACATGTTTTGATTAATTTGACCATATTTTATAATACTTTCCATAACCTTTTTGTATTATGATCTCATAGCTAATTGTTTTTTTTATCACCACTATTATATAAGTATAAAAGTACCATTTAATCAGTATGACCCTATTTTGTTGAAATACAAAGATACACAACATAATAATTATTAATTGCGCAAGAAACGAATGTATTAAAAAGATAACATTACAAGTCAATCCGTAACGTAAAAAGAATGAAGAGAAAACTAAATAAGAAATGCAATTTTAACCCTTTCTTGCCCTACACGTTGAACTGGATTTATCCTATCAAAATTTTCATGAATTTTTTAGGCAGTGATATCTTCAATGCAATTTTATTCGAATATCCCTCTACATGCCGAATATTTTGTGATGCGTACATAGTCCGTAGTGGGCGTGTGGGGTTCTAAACTTAATCTCGTATATATACGGCATGGGCAGCGAACTGGTTAACAATGAAATACGTATCAAACTCTAGTAAACATGCTATTTGCGTGTGTATTATTTTAATTGCTGCTGGAATGTGTCAACGAGTTGGGTTACTGAGAGTCACCAAAAATAGACACATGAATCAGTAATTTTCAAACATTCCAGTAGATAACGGCTTCCCAAACTTTTCTGCGATTAAGCATTCACAAATCTTGAAAATTTGAAAAAATGAATTGAAAGCATTATTTATTTATTTTTAAGTAGTTTGAAAATAAAGTGAATGAAGTTCTCAATGACTCTCTAGTCGCCACTGACAATAGATTCCAAACACAGAAATGATTTTTCGAAAAAATTTTGTAAAAGATTGTTATAATATATAAGTTATAAAAATAAACAATCGAAAATTCTTCATTTATTCCAAAATTCATTTAAGGCGAGAATCGAAACTATTTCGTGCAACTGTGGAAATCTAAAATTGTAACATTTCAAGCTAAATCAAAAGATTGCATGATTTTTCATGTATTCAAAATTGTGATACTAAACTTTCGCGGGGAACACCTAGCGACGTTATGCGGAATATAGTTTGGGATAGCCTGCACCTGATCACTGGTACAGTTCACTTCCTTGAGACTCATTTAATTAGCACAGCTTAATTAGCGTGGCCTAACTCTCAATTCTTAAGGCTCACAGGGACATCGGATCGTTACGCAGAATAAAATTACCTAAATAATTTCTTACGTAGTTTCAAAATCTCTTGCGATCATGTGCTTTTTATCATTTTTTACAGTGACGTGTATCGATTAAGGGATGAATTTTAAAAAACCAACAATTTCTTTCCTCTGATTTAGATTATGAGGTTATTAGACATTATGAGGTTTTAATTTCCGCTTGGTATGATTGGATTGTAAGATTTTCTGTGATGATTTTCGTATCATTCGGGGATCAGGGCGGAAAGAGAATGCAAAAATAACACAAATTCGTCTATTTTGGGCTCTGTACGTATTAGTTAACTGATAATATTAGTATTTCATGGTATACAACAAAAAGCGACAAATGTCAGTCGTCAACGCTTCACCTGTAATGCGGAGGGAGGCACTATGCACTCAATACTATGACATTACAACGTTACAATTCCCACAGCCGTGAGTAATTACTGAGATTTGAATTTGGTGCATTCGCCTATATCACCCATGTCCAAATGTGACGCATGCGCAAACTTGGCGAAAATTTTCCCGCCAAACCTTGCCGCGTTGAACTGGCCATGTCGAATAAGTGGGAGCGGCGGAAAATCGACCGGCGACGCCGCATTTGTTGCGTAAGGCACCGTAAAACGCGGGGCGGGGGAGTAGTGGCGTCGACTGCGCCGGCGTCAAGTTTTGGCGCGCGATGACGTCACGGCGTCTGGATCGATGGGTGCAGACGCCCTGACGCTTGTCAGGGGTCGTTATCCCCGATGGTTCGCTACCCCCTCCGTCGTGCGCTGTGGACAGGCGGATTTGCAGCGCGCGGCCTGCGTGAAGAATGGGGTTAATTTGTCGACCTATCAGTTAATTCGTTATAGCTTTTATTTTGATTGTCACTATCAATCTTCGCGTTGATATTTCATTCAGGGCACAACAACCGCTTGTAAAATTTAAACCTGGTCATATTACAATACCATGAATTATATCTTCTGGCACGTTTATGCTCTTTCCGTGGAACCATTAAATAAATCCAACGATTTTTGTTTCTACTACGCGCATTCATTGAACTTAAATTTTTCTGGACCAAAATAATTAAATTATTTCCGTTTTTGTAAAATAACATTTTGTTAACAGATAATTAATCCAATATTTCAATATGTTACTTTCTAACAGTGATTTTAGATAATAGAAACTACTTGCATTTTCACTTGACCGATTGAATGCTACTGCCTACTGCGCCAATTACAAACGCTGCCTTTGGCGAAATTTTTGTCAAGCCAACTCTTTTTTCTTCCGTCGAGCTGAACTATTATAATAATAACTTTACTAAAATTAAAATGGCCATGGATATTTTTATGTCATATCATATCATTAATTATGACCGTCAATCAAATTACAGTGCAATTGAGACTCTTATCCTTTCTAAACAATAATCCTAATAAATGTTTTGACTAAATACTATCATTAATCCGTATTATTTTCATCAGTGTAACGAGATCTTTGGGCGAGTATTAAAATATTCGAATCTCATTAATACTTTGATCGTTTTCCTCGTCTCGTGCTATCTTCATTAAAATTGCTGAAATGTGACTTGTTCTTCTTGTATTACTCCCGTTTCTACGTGGAGGAGTAGGTCTAAGTCGTGACTCGTCGCCTCCGAGTCTGAAATTCTTCGTTTCGGCGTAGTATACCGCAGGTCCGACACAGTTTTCTGCGGCCCCCTTCCCCGTGTCAACCCGCGCCTGCCTTGTGACCTGCGCCACCGCATTCCGCTCCCAGAGATTCGCAGACTAGTATATCAAAAGACGGCCCGAGTCCGAAAAACTGGTCGTTCGCCGAATCATGCCCGAATTGAACGAAGCGGCTCGGTCTGAATTCCTAGCCATACACAGCGAGACCCCTCGGCGCTTGAGGTCCACGTACCCCATAACCACAACATTAAATAAAATTATTTCTAAACTTTTTTTCCTCTAATATCGACATATTTCCGAGAAAAGCCTCCCAGAGCTGGCAGAACTTTTGACATTGGTTTAAACATCATTTAATTTCACACATACTCATCCATCAATTTAATTATTTTTACTTTTAATTAGTAGTGCATTAACTGTCAATGATTGTATTTACATATTTATAATATATAAATATTCAAAAGCCGTCGGGAAAGTCTTCCGTTTGTAGTCATGCATTTTTCCCTGTATGGGACTCGCTTTGTCAACAACTTTTTTGTCCATGTATTCGACATCAGACAGACCGCCAAGAAAGAACGATGAAATAATTATACTATATTAATCGATTTGAATTTGAAGAATACAACTCAATAATATCATCAGTTTTAGAAAGTCTGAATAATATTTCAATACTTCAGTGGAGTGGCTATTTGTATGTGTTCCTATAATATTTGTTCCTATAATATTTGTTTTTGCTGTCTTTATTTTGACAAAGCAAAGTTTGTGTTAGATACACTTTTATTATCATTACGTGCGATTCTATTATTATTCCTTACTCATTCTATTTGCAAGGAATAACAATAGAAGAAGACGTCATCATTGTTGATGTCTTTTACCGGTTTCGTTTTTATAAGAAATTAAATAATGAATCATGATTCATGACGATGCACATACATAGACACTTTCTATTTCATGCACTCAATTGCAATAAGCCTTGGTGATAACATCTCGGTAAACTACTCTTACGCAGCATTGGTGAGGTGACATGGGTGCGGTAAAACAAATTTGTATCCCAACTGACAGTCATTGCGAAACTCGTGCAATGTCGGGTGATTTATATTCTATAACCATTGTATTCAATCTTAAAGCTCTTTCTCTGCAAATATATGTAGTTAACTGAAGTAGGATTTCTTGTAATGTCAGACAATTCTTAGTATTACTTTGTGAAGTGCAATCGGGAATTATTACCTCAGGCGTCGTTCGCTTGCATTTGAGATGAATGGGCGCGCGGTTATCAGCCATGTTAGAGTAGGCTGCCCTTATACGGGCAAACTTGAGAGGTTGTGACATCGCAATGAGAGGCAGACCGTGTCGCGAGTTCACACAATTAGTGATGTGAGTCAGCCGTTGGACGCCCACGAAGACTTCTCGACTTCGCGCAGTAACCGTTCACTTACTTGTATGTTAAGTGGGAATGCACTCCGTCATTGGATTCGTTCGCCGCATCTGGGTCTAGGAAGTAATGTCGCTACGAAACTAACTGTTAATGGCAAGAATGAAGTGAAGAATCCATTTCATTGAATGAACTGCCTTTCGTTTTGTCTTTTTCCCATTCAAAATTTTGATACATTAAGATTACTTTGTGAATGTAAAGAACCGTAATACTAATTATTTTTATTTCTTTTTGCCAACAGAAGAGGAAGAAATCGATGTCGAATCATTGGGAGAAAAACTTTCGCCCGGGGCACGCGCCGCCGTCGCCCTACCCACCAACCCTTCGGCTCTCGATCGTCACCAGCTCCAGTGCGCAGTGGCATCCGCCATGGTAGTTAACCGTCAGCAGCGACCTGTTCGACCTTCTCCTTCTCCCAGACCGAGAAAGCGGACCCGTGATCATTCTCCCCAACAGCAATCGTCAAAACACAGAAAACGACCAAAAATTAGCAAATCGCATAGTCCGCGACAGTCACCGCCCAAACGACGCGGCAATTCCTCCCCCAATTCCGACTCGGAGGCTGACAACATAGAAAAGCGATCGCTCCACAATGATATGGAGAGACAGCGAAGAATAGGTTTGAAGAACCTCTTCGACGAATTGAAACGCGAAGTACCTAACATCAGAGAGAAAGAACGGGCCCCCAAGGTGGTTGTTCTGCGGGAAGCCGCCGCGCTTTGCATGCGGCTGCAGCGGGAAGAGCGCGAGCGAGAGCAGCTCCGCGCGAGACAAACGAGGCTTCTGGCTCGAGTCCGACATCTCCGGCTGGACTTCGCGGCCCGGAGACCCAAAAATGCTTAAGAAACCGAAGACCGCCCTCTAACGAGGGAAAGGTTTTCGACGCTGCGAGGCCAACATGCCTCGCGCACTCCACGGAAGCGACCCCCTGCGATAGCCGTCGACGAATTCGGAAACGGAACGTCGTTCACGGGCGCCTCGCGGATAGCCGCAACTTCCGGAGAGCGATCGGGTCGCGGAGCCGGGGACCAACCGTCTTCCGAAGATCGTCGACGTTACTAGTCGCCGATAGGAACGGTGTCTCCTGCGCGCCGCGCGGCAGATATCTCTCGAATAATCTGTTAATTTTATTATGTATGATAGTGACGACATTGTATATCGTTAGACTTAAGATTAGTTTGTAAGATATCGAATTGTAGTTCGTTCGGCTTCCGCCTGAAATATAAATTTGTCGGTTTATTCCGAATCCTTTTGTTTTTATGTCGGAAGATTCGGAGGAGAATTAGACGGGAGCAAAAACGAGGCCATCATATATGTTTTTCGGCCATGGATAATTTGTTTTGTTTTCGGTTTCGCATTCAGGCTGTTATATGTAAATAGAAAGTAATATTATGGTATTGATTCATTATGGATATTGGATATGCTAAACGTTAAGTTTAATTAATGCTTTACATTGATAAAATATAGCTAAATATGCGATATATTCTTATAATCAATTAAAACAGGCTAAACGAATTTGTGACTGTTGAAAATTATTATAAAAAAATTCGCCTAGGAATATTTGATTGATTTATACAAACTAAATATTTCACGAAAGAGAATATTTTTTTATTTATAATAATGCAGGCGGCGAAGTCTGGCATCTCGTCACGAATGGACTTTCACAATATATAAATATGTTCCTAGAATTTGTTACGATTTTTACCGCACCCCCAGGGATTGCTAATAATATTATATTTTATATTAGCCAAAAGTTCAACTTGTATTATATTGATAGAAACTTTTTATGCGATAGTAAAAAGTCAACGTTCCTCCGTTTGTCCGTTCGTGAGATGAAAGTCTGCCTGATCAATGCTACAGGATAGTGACTTCAATTTTGTCAAAGCCGAATAAATATCAACGTTTTTTTCACAATCTACAATAACTGTTTTACAATACATCAGAAAAGAATTTTAATTTCATAATTTGATCAGAATTAAATTAATTTTAAAAGTGCCAAAGTTATACTTGCTATTCATGCTGATATTAATATTCATTTTAACATATTTTTGTACAAACTATAAAGTACATATTTAGAAAAAAAACCAAAATGAAACATTAGCTATGTAATAGAATTCTTTAAAGTTTAAACGTATTTACTAATTTTGTACTTTTGATATAAAAAAATAGTAACTGCTTTACTATAAAAATCATTTTACGTGGTGAAAAAAGATAAATGTTGATCGAGCAAGCTGCGTTCAAAATTTAATTCCCTATCCTGAAACCTCAAATTTGATGGAGTTTGTATAGAAATAACTAAATGTATTATCCTAATTGCTTAGGATAGCTTCACTTATATACATATTATCGCGTAAAATCTGATTGATTTACGCATCATATATTTTGTAAGTGTGTATTGTTTTCTTATTACTATTTCTAATTGGATTTATAACAACCGATTTGTTACTTGCGTCAGCAAATTTTTTTTTATTAAGTGTATGATTATATTGACGAACATCGAAATTCTTTTTGAAAATATATCGTGCACGAATGACTGGAACCTTTAATATCTGAATACAATATGACAACAAGTAACAACAAGTAATTTAACCATTTGGGTGTCCACTAGCGTAATATTGATTAACTTTTAAATAACTTCATTATGAAATGCTACTTTGGTTTAAGGTATTCATTTATTCAAGGGTGTGTTGTCACCAGTCTAAGAAAACAAATCACAATTTATGCATGCATGTTTATATACTAAACTAAATCGAAAAAATTGTCATGTAAAACTTATTATTTTAAATATATACTTGGTCATTTACTTTTCTGTTCTGTCACACGCCCCCGCGCAGGGAGATATTTTTATTTTTGAAGGTTAAAATGTTTTATTTTAATGATACTAGCCTTAGGGCGGTTCTTCTTCCCGTGGTGTATAAAATGTTTCGGGGGAGGATATGTTGAGAACATTGTAAATTTTATGTTAGTCGGAGCCGCTTAGAAGGATTTTCGTCACTTTCGATGTTTTAAAAATAACGATTAGGGCGGAATGTGCCTTGTGATGATGAGAACGAGGAAATAGTATTTTATATACTCGAATTCATTAAGTAAATACCATATATATTTTGTAATAACTATGAAAAAAAAACGAAAAAATATCAAATTCAATTTAAAATAAAAAATGCTATAGGACAGATATTACTAAAACAAAAAAACCGCTTTGACTTCCATTAAATATAAAAGAAAATGTACAGATACGGACAGAAATTGAAGAAAGATGTACGTTATATTATATTGTAGTTTGTAGTGGGGATTTCGTTTGATTATGTAGCTTTTTATAAAAACTTTTTTAGTCTACGGTTAGTTTTTACTGAGAAAGAACGAGTCGATTCTCGAATATTGTACCTGCATTTAATTTTCACGTTTATTTTGTTATAATCTACCGTGTTAGTTATTTAATATTATAGTAAAGGGCGGAGGAAAATTAATACGTATTTTTTGTGAATATTTTATGAATTACGTAGCTTCTATACATTATTAAATGATGGAAGTCACATTTTTATTTTCTCTTGATTGAAAGTCATTGTGTAATTATTTGAAGTCTTAAATTTTATTTTTCTTCTGAGAAAGAAAATAATTGCATAATTCATTCATTATCAATAAAAATATGAGGATAATATTTTTTGGAGAACCTCAGTTTATATTTAGGAATCAAATGTATTCGATATTTAGTTGCGAATTTACGCCTTTAAATATACACGACTTCGCAGTGATCGAAATGTTAGAATCTTTCATCGTTTAATTTTGTATATACACTGTGAATACCGCCGACCCTTTAAGAGCTGATATTGCGTTATTTTATTTTGTTTAGGCGTTTCGCGAAAAAATAAATCAAGCTACGAGGCACATTTCCAGCACTGCCGAAGCGGAGCGATGGTCAAAATATAATTATTATTATGCCCTTGTTGAAAGAATTGAAAACTTTTTTTATGAAAGGTAATGCAACTCGAATATGTTAGTAACTTTATTAGTGCTTTCCATTTTATGTTCAAGTGCATGTCAGCGGCTCTCATTGGCGAAATAACGTCTTCGTTTTTTTCAAATTTTTTGATTAAAATCTGCAGCAATTTTATTGCTTGCTCAGAGTATTAATAACATGATTATACTTAAAATAAATAATATCCCGCTAAAAGAGCAGCTGAAATGCATTTAATTTTTTTTGTACTTACATTATTCTACATGTTATGTTATCTTTAGAGAGGTTATTTTGGTTTTTGTTCCTTACTTACGTGTATGAAGATTTAAGTTTACGAATTAAAAATATCCAACTCATTTACGTGTTTCATTTCCATACAACCCTAATTCCAAAATCTGTATATATATATATGAATCTGTGTTTGGCTGTCCCGTATGCGTTCCTATACCATTTATCCGATTGCAATGAAACTTTGGTGAGTTGTTAGCGCACACCCGTGAAGGTTTCTGAAAGAAAAACAAATAAGTCCAATCAGCGACATTTCGGTTCGTGTGTGACATAACGAGTTTTCAATTTTAAGGAGAATATTACTGTTGCCACGCATTAAACGTCCGCAGTTTACGGTGTTAATCGCATTTGCCATGACCACCAATAAAGCACATGTACAAGTGTGTGGACTAAATTTGGAAAATTCATACTTCTCACATGAATAGCTGTATGTGGCGTGCTCACACGTCGGAAAACCTTCTGATTTATTCGTGTATACACTGGACGGTAAACAAAAAATATTGTGTATCCAAAGGTACCTCAAGAAACAGAATTAAAATACTCTTTCTTTTAGTAGCATTGCAATGCATGCCGGGTACCCGATACTATATTATAAAATAAACACACTAATATCTTATTTGAAAAACAACAGTACACAATTCAGCCGTCGTATGGTTTCGTTTTTCGAATATCAGTTTTAACGAAATTGATATCTAGATACAATACCTCCCTCTAATAAATAACCACAAAGCAGACGCCCCAAACAAAAAAAATATTCTGTCAACCCTTGTATCAATGTTAAAAACTGAAGTAAAAGGTATTTGTATTTTTTTCCATGTCCGCTCCCAGTGTGGAGCATATGGTCTCCTAATGGAGGTATCTTGACAGATTTTTTCTACGAGAACTGCTTGTTACTCAGTTGCTCAACCTCTCTTTTCTTTTTCGAAGAGAGTAGGGATAGAAGGATTGGGCTATGACAGGACTAGTGGTTAGCTAATCTCTCTCGTTACGCCCCGTGAGGATGGGATTGGTGGGAGGGAGGACTCAGACTACGAACAGAAATCCATGAATCGATTGAAAGATCAATCCATGAAAACCGTCCGCACCGGAAATTGAACCCGAGACATCCGTAACCGTAGCCAGCGACGAAACCAACCCCACCACGGACGCCGACAAATAATTTGTATTTACCACATAATAAACAAACATCTTAAATTCGCTGTAAGAATCGCCTGCTGCGCCAGATCATCTAGTACAAAATGACTGAATAATATCTTCAATTTATAAATCATGTCTTGGGGTAGGCCGTATTGAATTACGTTAGTATGTAGCAGGTGATAAGAAATATTACCAAAGCAAATTGATGAAAACATCGTCAGTGTCATAATCTGAGTATATAAAATTGAATGAAAATTGTACGGAGTAAATATTTCCAGGTATGGAGAATATCTGCAGTCCACAAAATACATTATTGTATGAAGCCCGTAAAATCTTTTCTAAGTCAGTTTTCTAAGTCAATATATGGAAAAATATTCATATTATTCTGTTCATAATCGAAAACATTTTTGGAATATTTAATTTAAGTACTGATGCATATTATATAAATTAATTACCACACCCAATTGTGTTAGGTCACATGAGCTTTTAAATTAAAACTATGAACTGATAGCTCTTCATAACATTTGGAGCGAACTTTGTTGGTCAGAGGTTGGATTAAGCATACTTTGGCTGTTGGGATTGTAAATTGCAGTATGCGGCTATGGCTTGAGGAAGTTTGCTGAAGATCGATGTGTACCTGATGCAAGAATATCTGGACCAGCCAAAACTCACTAGGGAAAAATATAAAAACCTTAACTTAGAGACTAGACATTTTTTTTTATTTTTTCGCCGTGTTGGGTATGATACCTAAGTAATATACCTAACTCCTTATCTTTTGACAACTCTAATGTAGGCAAAGTAACCCCAAAGCATAATTCTATTTCGTTTACTACTTTGTCTGGTGACTTACGTACTATCAAAACCAATCAAATTCAAAAAAAAATTTAAGTAAAACTAAAATTATTCCCAAGATATCAATAAGATACGTGATAAATTATCTCATAGTTTTTTTAGATACAACATTGGTTAACACTCTTCAAACTAGATTTTCGAAGTTCACTAAAATGGCGCAAAATTTGTGTGAAATGAGATTAGATTTACACAGTTTGCAGTATTAAGTGGTTCCAGCCTAGAACCCTTTGTAATATCATACATGAATCATTGATATACACATTAAAATAAGTACTTTGTGAGTAGTTTTATAAAAATAAAATGGACTAGGCAAAGACACCCATCGGTAGGCAAAGTAACTCTATTTGACGGTATTGCTAAACATTTTGAAGGAAAATATAAGTAATCCGGATCTAGATTCATACTAATCGCAAGAAAAACCTGAATATGTTCATTATTGAATATTGTTGTTTAGTAATGAGTCAAACGGCTACTAAATTCACTAAAATGTATGAGATAAGTGATGCGAACGGTAAACAATATTATTTTTCAAATCCTTACTATACCTATTAATATTAATAGTATTATAGAAATAACTTGAAATTTACAAAATTAATAGGCGTAAAGATATAGTAAATGAAACAGGGAATAGTAAAAAAAAAACGTCAACAGTCCTAAAAGAAGTATTTTATTCCGCAGATGTTGCAAGCAATTATAGAAGATTAAAATCAAGCATTTTAGTAAAATAATAAATTATCTATGACGACACTTAGTTTATTTTGTTTCAATGTTACCGGATTTTATTTCTCACCGTTTATCGCATCGGTTGGCTGCAGTGTCTAACAAACGTGAAGTACGTCAGAGTAGTTTTTGACAGTTCTTACGTTAAAAATGGCTCTAAGTAGGGCATGTTTATCGCCGCGAGTGCCTTTGATTGTTATTTTAGGTGCGACTGGAACAGGAAAAACAAAATTATCTATTGAATTGGGTTTAAAATATAACACGGAGATAATCAGTGCAGATTCTATGCAGGTAGGTGATGTATTTGTACGCTCTATTTACTTCCTAAGTTAATGACAAGTTAGGTTATGTATGTTTCTCAACAATGTTTAAAGTGGAATATAAACCGTAAATAAATATTGCTGATACTAAACGTCATGTAATATGAATTCGATAAGCCATATTGGTATATTTTAGTGGTCACATATTCTATCAAATCTTAATTGCACAATTTATCGAACACTGAACATTGACTTCTAACCTAAAAAAGTATCCATGTGACCACTGTTGTTTTTAAAAATATCTCGACATATTTATTAATAGTGAATAAATTACATAATACAAATAATTTGGCGTAAAAGTTTATGTAACTACTTCGCAGTCTGAACTGGTTAGATATTTCAGTGTCAGTAGTACTAAGAAAAAATAGCAAACACAGCTAATCAAATTGTTGACAAACAAATAGATTGTCAAGCCAGGGCGTCAGTTGTTATTCGCAACTTTTCATAATGACGAAATGTTTCCGTTTTAATATTTTTTACGATTGACATTAAATTTAATCATGATTAGGAAACTTAATGTATAATGCCCATTATTTCTTTTTTGTAGTAATTGTATTACATGTTTTTTACAGTCTTAGTCTCTCTTTCTATCTATCAGTTTTAGTCTATCTTTATGAGCGTATTTTTCTCGAGTTTATTTTAGAGATGAGATGAAATTACAGGTATGTTCTTATTGCTCCACTAAAAACATATTGATTTATTTGATAATAATATTGTAGTGACTGTGTAAAACAATATTGCATTTAATATTATAATTGAAATACGCCATGGAATGTGTCACGAATTCAAAATATAAGACATTTAATTTTTGATAACAAGCGATGCCATTTTGCGTCAACTTGACACCTATTGCGCGCCATTTTCAATTAGCGTAATGGGAAAATATCGGAATCAGCGTAAATCAAGTCTGTTTTCCTTGTTGTAACGTAATAATCAGTAAATTTTATTAATCGAAACTATTTGCTGAGGTCGGATATTAGTTTTCTCATAAAATATGAACGAGTTAGCAAAAAATCTTGGCCACCGAAATGAGATACAACAAATTCCTATTCAAGAATTTGCTCGTCGAATTGATATTGAACTCCTGAATATTATGCTTTATTGATATCGCGAAACGACTTTATTGAATGGAATAATAATACGGCTGCAGTTTTTGTTATCAATCACAGTAATATTAATGTTTGGTATTTATAATATATTACAATATATGTCATTGATGCATTTTGAAATATATTATGGTTAAAATAAATTACTTGTAGCTCGATTCCGCTTTCAATGGAATGGTGCTCTATTCTGTATTGTAAAAATCTATAAATAAAAATAAAATTTTACTTAACTGTCAACCTGTCAGTCCTGTCACTTATTTTTAAATCTTGAATTTTCTAATAATTGATGACGCACCGATCGAATAGCATATTATTTAAACCACGTAGTCTATTTCCACTTGTTTTTTTTTATTAATTATTTGTTTCTGCCATAACTTCATCGAATTAATGTCGCGAATGAAATGATAATGACTTTTTAAGAAGCCCATGTAATTACGCATAATCAGTAAAATTTCGATACACTTATTTTAACGACTAATTAATACCACCACGTAAGCTCCTTTTCTAAAAACACAATTAGTACCTTGAATGATTTAATTTTAAAATAAACATTATGATGTGTGAAAATGTGGAATGACATAATATTGTCTATCTATTCTAAACAGTATATATAGCCAAGCAAACATAAGTTTAAGTATAGTTCTGACGATGGCGTAAAGCCGAAATAGCTATCAACTACCTAATTGTTTTCAGAGCTAAATGTTTTGTTATTTTATCCTATCGTCCTATGGATAGTCATCAATGGTTGGTAGAAGAGGCAGGCAGGATTCAGGCTCCCCTGGGGCATCCGCAGCACGTGTCCAAGCCAGGTCCATCGTCGCTTTTTTATTTTGGACGTAATAACAGGCTGGTCCGTTCTCTCTCTTACTTCCGAGTTCCTGACAAAATCAATATAATTATTTTTTATATAATCAACATAATTAATTTTTGTATTTATCATAAAATATGGAACAATATTAGGTATATCTTATAATATTTTTATGACATTATTTAAGGTACATATGTACTTAAAATTAATGATTAAATTTAAAAAATAGTCTTATTACGTATTCACGGGAAAGAGCCAACTTATTTTTTTTCAGATGTGGAAATCGGTGACATGGACATGAAAATATGTGGCACATAAAAATACATATGTGCAAGATACTTACGTTGAAATTTTAAATGAATGACAAAGGAGGAAAGTTTTTTAAATGGACGGCGGATATTATTTTAAAGTCGAATCGGAGGAAATTTTCTCCTTTTGAATACCACGAGGTAACTTTTATCACAGTGGGATTCGTGTTTTATAGGATTTAAATCAAAATTTGCCTAATGTTAATGCTAAAAGTGGAAATGATGTTATTTATAAATACATGTCGCAAATACAAAAAGGTTACCTGAACTGTCTTTTTATCAGGTCAAATAAAAATTTTATATTTTGTAAATGTATGCATAAATTTTTCCTTTTTTTCATTCACTTCGCTCGGTCATAAAAATCTACCGTTTCATCGCAATAAACGATCGTTTTATTCTAGTCAATGTTGTTTTTTTACTGTTGAAATTGTTGTGTTATATTCAAACTGTAGTCTTTAATAATAGTGAAAAGGAAAAAATGACTAATACATAAGATATTATCTTTTTTGTATCTCAACTCAATAAGCACAACGAAAAAAACGACCACCATGTCATACTATGAATATTCTGTAAGGTTAGTTATTATTTAGTGAAGATGGTATTAAATACTAAAGGTAAGCAATCGTTGGTTATTTCAGGAGATTAGTTGACTGCATGCTATTATGCGGAATGCCACCGGTATACGCTGCTATCAAAATTTAAGTAGAGCCAATTCAGTCAAAACTAATTTTTTAAGCAACGACCTGGTTTATTTATGCAAAGTATAAATATGATAATATAATACCTAATTTTTGTGGACCAGTTGCTTTTAGCTTAACTGCAATTTTCTGAATATCCGTGTGTAATAAATACCCCACTATTTATCAATAAAATATCATGAACTCTGTCATCAAATTAATTACTAGATTTCATAGAATGATTTATCCAGATTGTATAATATCGAAATAAAATATAAATATAAAATAACCCAAATTAAAAAATATTTTTTTAAAATTTGGAAACGCTTAAAAAAAATCTAAAATCTCTTAAAACTTTCGCGATTTGAAAAATAAAAAGATTCGCCCAACGTGGGGCTCGAACCCACGACCCTGAGATTAAGAGTCTCATGCTCTACCGACTGAGCTAGCCGGGCTGTTGGTAGTAATGACGATATAAATGAAAAACTTGTACAGTGATTTTATAATTTATCTGACAATTTTAACAGCTTCGGGAATTGGTTGTTTTCACTGACGTCATTATAATAAATATATTTACGTAAATTTTCTTGAGTGAAAATTGTATTTTAAATGCGAAAGTAAATGAGAAAAACAATTTAAAAGACTTAGTCTTTTGGGGAGAGTAATTTTACTACAAGTTAACTAATAATAAAGATGGGTAAACTAATAGAATCATTGTCACAGTGTCGAATATACCGCCTCTCTTGTGAAGACTGTCAAGCTTCCTTTGTAGGACAGACACGTAGAAACTTTAATATTACAGTTAAAGAACATACAAGATGTCTCAAAAGTAATATTCCAGAGTTTACTAATCATTTAATTGAAAATAATCATAATTTTAATAAAAATAATAACGTAGAAGTACTCCATCGAGTAAATAAAAAAGGTATTAAAATGAATGGCTTATAGTTTTTAGATATTAATATAACCATTAACAGTAATGGAGGATAAGTAAATAACATTTTAAATAGAACAGGCGGCTCACCATTATTAAATCTCTTTTCCTTGGGGTTTTCACCATCAGTTTTTTGTCTTACCCCCTCCCCACGTCCAGTAGAATGGAATAAAGCCACCCCATCGTTTATTATAGAAATTAGAATTAGAATCAATGTCAACCTTAGAAATAAATAACCTTGCGATATGGTTAGTCTGAAGATGCTTCTTAAAGAGGCGAAACGCGTCACGTTAGTGATAAACCAAGTGGAATAACCAAGTTATTGATTTTAATTTTATATGAAAAATGAACTTCCACAAAGCTACCGCCGAATCCATAGAAAATATTACTACAAGTGTGTTAATTTTTTTAATCCTATCCTATTGACAAAACATAAATTCTATAATCGAAATGTGTAAGTGTAAAAATACATTTCAACTGTTTATAATTATAGTTTTTCGCGTGATTCTCTTTTGCATGGCTTCGAAATAACAGGGTCTAAGAAAACGGAATATTTATCTTTTTAAAGTAGATTGTTTTGCTCGGAGGGGCTAAAAAAGATTTTTTTTCCATATCTTGTTATTGTCAGACAGATAAATTAATCTTTTGTGTAAAAAAATA
Organism: Himalopsyche phryganea; assembly: GCA_022494535.1. Lineage (NCBI taxonomy): Eukaryota > Metazoa > Arthropoda > Insecta > Trichoptera > Rhyacophilidae > Himalopsyche > Himalopsyche phryganea. The sequence continues at coordinate 807,733 of JAGVSL010000175.1, forward strand.
TTTACGCTATCACGTGAAATGCATTACGATTTTATTTGTATTAAAAATTCACATTATTAATTCTTGTACGACCAGTGGCGGACTGGCTCTAAGCATATTGGTTGCCAGGAGTAATCCAAAATTTTGCGGATGGGGTCTCCTAACCTATATACTAATTGCTATATAATATTACTAATATTTATTTGATAAATACAAAACTTCACATCTTACGAACATCTAAAACAGACATAGAGAATAAGTATGTAATCATGATGAAGTATTAGTTCATTGTGTATATCGAAGAAAACATATATATTTGTACTGATGAAATACCAAAAGTGCTTTATCTTGTATATTTTTAAACACGTAAAAGGAAATAGTCAAAAAGTTACATATTATTTTACTGAGGGACCCTAACATACAGCGGGGCCCACTTGCCATCGGGCAACCTGGCTTGTATGGCCATTCCGCCACCGTCTTTCAATCAACCCGCGAGAGAATGATTTTACGTCTTACTTTCGTATGTTTGAAACATCTTATTACCAGTATTTCAAATAAAATGAGTAATAATTCCAGGAGGAGTTTTAACTCACCGTTGTCCTATCCCAGTGATGCACAAACCGCGGCCCGTGGGTCGCATGCGAGACAAAATGGAATTTGTTTCAGCCCAAAAACAAGTAATTCACCAAATTTTTCATTAAATATTTAAAAATTGTGTGTTTGATATGTGAACAAATTATGCAGTAGCAAATCTGAATCGTCACTGACAAAAAACTTAATGCTATTATTTTACAGGTAAATATTTGCGACCGAAATACATCTTTGTAGAACGAGTCACACTGTCTGCGATGCAGGTGCAGTCTATTTTTCCCATCAATGAGACCGATTCATCTTTGCAACTAGATCAGCGTGTTTTTTTACAAATGTCTTCCTGAAGAGCAGTTTTCCACCCTACGTTAGAAGGATGCGCTTTGTCTTTTCGAAAGCGCCTACGTTTGCGAGCAAGCGTTTTTCTTATTAAAACTTAACTAGTGTCAACACAGAAACCGCTTGAACAATGATAACTTCAGTGTTTTACTGAGGATAGTAAACACAAACATTGAACCCGACATCAAAATGCTTGCTGCCAGCATGAAGTGTCAGAAAGCTCACTAAAGTTGATACCACTCACTGCAGCTGAAGTTCCATCCTGCAAATATGCACGTAATTTAGATTGAAGAGTGATTGAATCAGCTGATAAAATTATGTAACCATTAAATTAAATATAATAAAATGCATATCTCATTTTGTATAATATATCATTATTTCCAACACTTTTACCCTCTGGGGCCCGTGAAAAAATAGATAATGGATGATCTGGCCCTTCTTTCAAATAGGTTGTGCACCACTGTCCTATCCAATCGTAAAAAAAACGGGAAACAGCAGAGAAAATAACTCCTTTCCTCCACCTTTCCTAATGCTATCTTCAAATTTATAAATTGCAACAAGATCTTCTGAGATGCTTCATATAATTGCTTTTACGCTGCTGTCCGCTCCCAACGTGGAGCTTATGGCTTCATAATGGAGGTATCTCAACAATCGTTTTTGAAGAATTTTATTTATATACGCAATACGAAAATCTCGAATTTTTTTACCATTCGAAAGAGAGGACCTCCAAATGTCATTGCGCCTGGGGCCTCCCTGTGTTTAATCTGCCACTATCGATGATAATTTGTATTTGCAATACTAACAGATAGCGCAGTATTTTAACAATTTCTACGATAAAACAACACTGTTTTTTTCCTAGTAAAACAGCGGAATGCAATTTTCCAGATTAAGATTTTCAATATCACAACTAATAATATCAAGTTCTTTATTATTGGTATAGTTTATTTTTCAATTATTAAATGGTGTTGTTAGAATAGATTTCAAAGAAACTCCAAAATAATTTGTCTATATTAATGGAGTACTTAATATCCAAATTCCTCACGGCACGGAATAATGGTAGAATTATTACACTTCCTATCGGGCGATGATCGCCAAATTCTGAATACACTCAGTGCAACGGCCAAAGTCAAGGATCAATTTTTTCGGCCGGCTGCCCCTTTTGTGTGAGAACCGAGAGGTTTTTCTTTTACAAATAAATCGTTTCAAGCGCCGTGGTCCGATAGCCATAATAATATGTTTTTTTTTTTTATTTTATTCACCTTGATTTTGATAGACTAGGGGACTTTCACACGTCACAGATAAACTATGTCAGTGTATTTCACGACATAAATCGTGGATGTATTTTTTATTTATTCTGTAGGATTTATTAGATCTAAATGATTAATTTTAATGCTTTTTTTTCACCATGTCCGCTACCAACGTGGACTCATAATGGAGTTATCTCAACAGAAGTTTTCTTCGAGAAATTTTATTGCTTGTAACTCAATTGCTCAACCTCTATTTTTTCGAAGAAAATGGGGATAGAAGGATTAGAAGGCTAGGACAGGATTAGTGGTTAGTTAATCGCTCTCTCTGCCCCGTTTTTAAGGTCGGATGCGTGGGAAGGAGTTTTAAATATCACAAACATTCATGCCTACGAACAGAAATCCATAAATCGATTGAAAAATCAACTTATGAAATTGTCCGCACTGTGGCTTGATCCCGAGACAACCATAACCATAGCCAACGACGTTGACCACTGCACAACGGAGCCGAAATGTATAGTTTTCTTTATTTATTGAAAAACCGTCGTTGTTCTGGAGGAAGACACTAACTGAAAAATACTAGTTTTTAATAATTTGACAGTTTGACAAATTTTTGAAATGCTAGGTTTACCTTTTTCATTTTGTTTGTTTGTAGAAAACTGTTTTTAAGAAAAAGTGTAATTTATAAAAATATGTGTGTTTCTTCCATACGGTAGAGCAGTGTTCCGCAACCTTTTCTCACCCACGGCACATCTAAGCATTCATAAATATTTCGCCGCACACTACAAGCCAAGATATGTAAATTTCATAAACATTACTTACAATTTATTAATTAGTTTTTATTTGATGAATTGGAAATAGTGGCTAATATATTTTTTTAATAAAAGCCGATAAAACTCTTTTAGCTTTTTAAAGTGATGAGACACTTTTTTTTGAAAATCACAAATTATAAAAAAGGTATTTGTAAAAGTTGTAACTAAAAAAATAATTCAGCTTTACTACAAACAAATATTTAAGCTGAATTGAGTGGATAAAAGCACTGCCCATAGTTTTGTTTGACCAAATTCAAAATAATCTTTCTGTTTTCAATGATAGTCTCGTGTTTACATTCTGTGCGAAACAATTGGGATTGATATTTTTTCAAACACAAAATGCGTATTTAAGGCTGTTGGTTTGACAATGTGTATAATTTTGATATATTCGTTCATTGTTTGTAATAATTCCACTAGGAAATATTTCTCCATTAGTGCTTCCCAATATATGCAGACATGTGTAATTTGTACGGTATTTGTTTTTGTTTTACACGAGACAAATCCCTTTTTATTCCTCATCAATACCGTTGCACTATTCATACCAACACTAATACAATTATTGCATTAAAAAGTCAAAACAATAAAATATTTCTTTCAACGAGAATAATATTAACGGAGATCTTAGCAACCGACTGGTTCCAAGTTCTACTACGCAATTTTTTCTCATTTTTGAAGCTTTGCGCCGCGACACACCTAGGATCGTCCCGCGGCGCACCAGTGTGCCGTGGCACACTGGTTGCAGAGCACTGCGGTAGACTTTGAAATAAAGAACATTTTGGTATAACTAACTCAATGTGTAATTATTTAGATTTAGTGCTTTCTTCCAGTGTAGCGATGAGATATAATATCATCATTTATTCTATTTCAATTTATTAAGAGGTATTTTCAGTTACATATTAATATATAACATCATCTCGACTGTTTTTGAGTTTGTCAGTCAAATTTTTCTTGATATAGCTACCTTTAACAAAAGATTAATGATACCCACTAAAGTAACTCAGAATGTTGGTAGTTTTTTTTGTCTTTATCATGTCGTCCAGAAGTTTAACTTGCTCAGTGTTGCAATCTCTGTACACTTTTTACAATGGTTCCTTTATGTGTTTTTTAGATCGCATTTTGTACGTGCAGTGCATTCACTGCCACAGAATTAGATTTTTTGCGTGAACAGAATGAAACGAGTAGGTATTTTTTATGGCCCCTTCTAAAGATGAAACAACTATTCACTGTACCCGTACGAAACCGCTTTCCATTGATGTGATCCTAATACTCACACGTGTCAAATAATGAATACCTCTCATACTGTATAATCAAATAGTATTTTAATGATGCCGCAGGCGAAATATTTTTTTTTAGTTTTATCTACCATGTCCGCTCCGATTGGACTCTTATTAGATTTGTTGTTGGATTGATTGGACTGTGTCGTCCAACCTCCATTTTTTGGAGAAAGTAAGGATACAAAGATGGGCTAGGGCAGGGGCGGCGAACCTTTTCCTGTCGGAAGGACGCATTCACTTTTCTTAAAATCAAATAAGGCCGCATTTAAAACATAAATACATAAAAATGTATGTATATTATTTTGTAAATGAAGGAAAATAATGAAATTTATTTATTTACATATTTGATTATTTCAGTCTAAAGCCCGCACTTGAGACTCTAAAATACCTCAGGTTCGCCACCCCTGGGTTAGGACATGATTTGTATTTAACTTATCACTCTCGAAGGGAATTTAGAATTTGTTTACTGACATCCATCCATGGTGTTTTGAACAAAAAATATCCATTAATAAATCAAAAAATCAGTTTATGAAAGATTCCGCATTGGGATTTGAATCCGTGGAAGCCACAACTGAACCGGGTGACGTTGACCGCTTGAGTATAGTACTGGCACAGCTGTAAGTATTATATAAATATTAAGATTTTACTAAGAGGTTACTATAAAAAAGAAAAACTTCGAATATAAAACTCTCAAATATTGTTGTGATATAGTGTTTATTTATTATTATTTGTTTATCAGTATAATGATGTCACGTATTTCAAGAGTTATTCTATTATAATTTTCCCATCTAAATTTAATATTTTGTACGGTATTTTATGCATTCGTTTTATTTTTGTAAAAAAATTGCAAAATTCATGATTTTGTTATTTTGTCGTCGTATGAAATACTTTGTTATCAACAATATTGGTCTATTCTTGCAGAACTAAATTCATTGTTGTATTTTAAGCGTAATAAAAAAAATTTCCACCGAGAATCGAAAGCTTATAGCAATAAAAACGGTTTTGTCTGCTTTGTTAATTTATATGCATACTATTTATAATGACCATCTTTAAAAATATTTTGATTGAAGGTGGTTGATTTACCTACTCGGTATTATGTGAGCTACATTGACATTTAGGGCATTTTTAATAGTTTCTAATAACTTCTCCATTATTTGTAGGTATTTCAAGTTTTAGAAATCGGTGAATTATCTTTTATAATGGGTTATTTGGGACGCTGTTTGAAATGTTCATTTGAGGATTTAGTTGAACGCTTTTAATTTGCAGCATAACGATCTAGATACTTTTTCACCTCATTTAAATATAATATACTAGTGAGTACCCGGCATGCGTTGCAATGCCACTCAAAGGAAGAAAGGGTTTGTGTTTTAATTCTGTTTATTAAACTGCTTTTGGATTAGAGGTCTGCACAGGCCGAAATTTCATAGACTTACCCAGTTCGAACCCATCATCTTCAGGTCTGGCCCGAACCGAACCCGAGTTTCAATATCACACTTGTTATAACACAATATTTTTGTTTTTCGTCTGGTGCGTACACGAATAAATCAGAAGGTTTTTCCTAGATGTCGCTGAATGTACGTATTTGATTCTTTTTTTCAATTTTTTTTCTTCAGAACCCTTCACGGGTGTGTGCACAACAACTCACCGAAGTTTCATCGTAATCGTATGAATGTTAAAAGAACGCGTAAAGGACAAACAAACATTTATTTTATATAATATTCCCCGGCATTATCACAATAAGTCCTTCCTGAAAGTTTCGTCGCGATCGGTTGAGTAGTTTAGGAGCCTATAAGATCCGGACAAACCAACAAACCAACAAATAGATATTCATTTTTATATATATAGATTTCCCGGCATGATCACAATAAGTCCTTCCTGAAAGTTTCGTCGCGATCGGTTGAGTAGTTTAGGAGCCTATAAGATCCGGACAAACCAACAAACAGACATTCATTTTTATATATATAGATGTACTTTCTTTGGACGAATAGTAAATCTATGAAATTGTGTTTAATGCTGCCGTTGAAGAAGACTGGCAAGATGAAGTATAAACACAAACAGTATTATTTATATGAAGCTGACGACTGGAACTGACTGGTTCACATGCTTCCGGAGACCCTGAATCTCGCTTGCCTTTTCTTCCGATCGCTGGGATTCAGGTGTCCTGGACGATCCTATGGTACTATCCATAGAATGTACTCGACTGAGTTGAGGGTCTCGGACGTGACATGGGAGTAAGTAAAGCGATTGGCTGATGACAGGGAATTATGGAGGAAGCGAATATGGTCAAAGATGAAAAGTAAGCTTACGACGACAAATTGTTGTAATATTTTATGTACCTATAATGAGATGTGTGTTTCAACTATTCGTCATTTACTTTCATGTCGATAAAATCCCAGTATAAAAAATAAATCAAATAGACAGCGATATTTGCAAAAGTTAGGTTGGATTAGAAGCGTTTAGTATCTTAAGCAAATTGATTTGAATATTCATCATCTAGTATTAAGTCTTATGCTAGGTTTTTGTTTTCTTGTTAGCGATATAGACATCGGGTTTGTTTTTGAATCAAGAAAGTTTAAGCAGAAAGCGAACAGTTTTGTGTTTCATCTTCAAAAATCTTCGTAAAAATACCAAATGTTAAAATTCACAACCATTTATGTATGCTATATTTTAGATCATCATTAGTGAAAAAATATACTGTCGGTGTCGGTGCAGGTGCAAGTGTCGGTTACTATTGATATAAGAAATCTCACGGTCCTTAAAGCCTGCAAATGAAATATTAATAAAGATTTTTTTGAAATACTGCGCCATCTGTTAGTATTGCAAATACAAATTATCATCGACAGTGGCAGATTAAACACAGGGATGAAATTTGGAGGTCCTGTCTTTCGAATGTTCAAAAAATTCGAGATTTTCGTATTGCGTATATAAATAAAATTATTCTCTATTTTTAATGTCTTCTTATCTTTTCTAATCACAAATATCTAATTATTATTGCCGAAGGCATTCCAATGAAAGTATAAACTGGAAAATATGTACATATCACATTTATTATTTATTAAAAAAAACAACTTTTGCGATATTGTATGAATTGCATGTAAAATAAAAATGGAACAGAATTGAAGATATGTTGACTGTATATAAGAGTCGCTAAACGTGCTGCCGAAGATTTTTTAGAGTTTTGAGTAACTCACGAAAAACTGTGTGTGTTATATTGTGTCTTCCGGTGTATAATGAAAAGTTAAATATTCTTTCGTCGTTTTCTCGGAGTGCGTCGACCGTGTAAAACGGGATCGAGAATGTGTAAAAAAATAACATTTTCATGTTTGGAAAAAAATGAATTTCAAACAGGGGACGAAATAGAAAGACAATTTTAGACTTGCCACTAGAAAAATTGATATATCTATCGGTAGAGCGCATACGTACATTAAAAACTCATTTATTGAAATATCGCCAGGAGCGTGTTTAGCGACTCATAATATAAGATATTTTTGAGGCCCTAATATTCGAAAGCGCGCGTCATGCGCTTATGGGGTAATACGCCTCTGGTCATCGATACTAATACGTTATTGGGACAATATAATTTTCTTCGTAATTTGGAAATATTTTTTCAGCTCAAGGTTACAGAAAGAACAGGTTGTTTCCGTATGATTATATTATATACATATCGTCAATGTTCTGGAAAGAAACAGTAAATCGAAAACATGACATACATATTGAGTTAGTTATACCAAAATGTTCTTTATTTTAAACTGTATCATATAGAAGAACACACTTATTTTTTATAAATTATACTTTTATTTAAAAACATTTTTGTACAAACTAAATGACAGCATTTCAAAGATTTGAAAAACTTCAATTAAAAAGAAAAACTCCAATTACTAAAAACTATTTTTCAGTTAGTGTCTTCTACCAGAACAACGACGATAAAATATATACCTTGTTTTAAAGTATGTATTGTTATTTTATTGTAACCAATTTATACAACCTGGTTGGGATGCCGATTGCTCGCGGTCTTGCCAGGTGTCAGCTGTTTTTTCCCCCGAACAGTGTGGAATGCGCCATTTTTCTCCGGGCGCACAAAAAATCTGAATCTCTCGATAAATCTTCATCGCTGGTTGTTTAATTAATGGCAAGATTTACAGCGCGAAACAAACAGGTGGTCTATAGAGAAGTCCATTGATTGAATTGAAAAAAAAAGCCAAAACACGGCAAGCTTTTTTCATTCGCACGACTATTGTGCTGGGTATTGGGTGCATAAGCTGTCGCAGAAATATTTGCATTATTTTATTCAAAATTCTTAAAAACAGTAACTGCTTTAGTAATAAGGAAAATTCACTTCAGAATACACGTGACGTCAAATGAACCTTCACGTACGTATAGTACACGCCGTATAACCTTGCACTCCGGCTCTAGGATTTAGAATCACGAGATCCATACACGACTCAAGGACTAATACACTGACACATTCTGTGTAGTATACAGAGAGCGTATCAGTGTAGTAAGAAGTGCAACGTTATACGGCAGAATACTCTATGAAATGCCCGGTCGAAAGGGGACGAATGGTTGGTTACCGGTGTCCAGGATGAAATAGAGGTGTCTCAATCAAAACGCCGCTTCTGCCCGGTTAATCTCCTTTTACTTTGATGCAGTGGTTAATACAACTAGAACATCGAGGTTATATTTACGGTAACAAAATTAGGACACGTACAAAACCACATTTTTCTTAAGACAAATTAAAAATGAACGTTTCGTTGGCAAATAAATGTAAGATTGCCCTTTCCGATAGGGCGAACAAAAACACGTGCCTTTACCTAGCGAAGATAAACTGGATACTGACGAAGCAATGATTTATAACAGTTCTAACATTGCCATATGTAACCTTTTTTCGGGTATACGGCGGTTTCGCCCCGAGGGGTATATTTCGAACTGAATGTCTTTCAAAATGATTTTACCGTTACTCCGCCGATTCAAACAAACGAAGTTAAATAAACCCTGCCAAGATTTACTTAATGTACAGTTTTGGGCATGTCACAACGGGGGTGTATCATCTAATATACAATATAACGCCCCTACACATACATATCCGTAGATGAAAATCCCCCCCTTATGTAGTAAAGGCTTTGAATCTACAAAATAAATCATTTATCGGGAAAACCGCTTACATACTTTTTGGAGTTAATCGGTAGTTACCACATAATTTGTATGAATATAAATTATGCAATTGGCTTATAACCGCTCTTCGTTCATCTATATTTTTGACATATTCAAAGGTTGTGACTTTTTTTGGGTATTTTACATAAGTATTGCAGTTTTTTTAATGTTCAAAAATCTTTAGTAGTTATTCAAAAAAAATATGATATCCAATTTCTCCCGTTCTTGACATTTTTATAATAATTGTTAATGTAACCCTGCACTATATATTCACTCACAGAGTGTTTTCACTACTTTCAACATTTATTACTTTTACATTAGAAATTCCATAAGCTTTAAATACCCGGCTTCACTCGTAATTTTTTCCTCAACGCATAACTCGTGAAGAAATGGACATTAAAAGGACTGAACATAGTCACTTCACTCACTTCCATACGGATTTTGAACTTACTTTTTGTATCATTTTCAGCCGTGGTCGATTCATTGCTGGGTGAAGACCTCCCCCAGCTCCCTCCACTCTTCTCGGTTGCTAGGTTTACGCTGCCACGTACTTCCACCGAACCTGACAAGTTCGTCAATCGAGCGGGTTTTGGGACGCCCCTGAGGCCGCTTAATGCCCCCGGGTACCACTGAATGACTTTTTGTATAACGGACTATAAAAAAATATTTCGAAACCCGTTTTTTTAAATTATAATTTAGCAATATCAAGATCTTATGGAACGAAAGCTCGAATTTGAATATTAATCTTAAATTTACTCGAATTTCCATAGGGAACATTTTTGAAGCGCACTGTTGTCTCTTCTTAGTGAAAGAATAATTCTTGGTCTGTGAACTCCATCGATCGAATACGGTGCGTTTTTTCTTTTTGTGTTGCAAATGTATCATAAATGCACGTATAAATAAAGTTATGGCTATTACTCTTATAGAGAAGAGATACGTTTGCAAACGATGAGCTGGGTAAATTTTTTAAACAATTTAATTAACACTTAACTTTCTTTTTAACCTTTCTAAAATTTCTTGTGGGAATGCCTCGTTCATTATTTCGTGATCTGCTGGTGATCCAATGAGGGTTTTAATCAATTAATCATTTTTTATGAAGGAGCATTTCTTAAGTGAATTTTGTACGTGTGTTTCATCAAACACTATAATAAAAATAATAACGTGGAAATACTCCATCGAGTAAATAAAAAATGGTATTAAAATGAATAGCTTAGAGTTAATCGAAATTAATAAAACCATTAACAGTAATCGAGTATTAGTAAATTTTTAAATAGAACAGGTGGCTCACCACTATTAAATTTATTTCCCTTGGTACATTCACCTCGAAACACTAGTAATTGTATCGTAATTAGTACTGTAATGGTGATTATTCAATCGGTGTTTATGTATTACCCCCTTCCCCACGTCCAGTGGAATGGAATAAAACCCACCCTACCCTTTATTTTTAATGTAAGAATTAGAATTATTTTGTCATGTATAGCCTCGGAGGTAAGAGAGAGAACGGACCCGCCCCTTATTACGTCCAAAATAAATAAGCGAAGATGGACCTGGCTTGGACATGTGCTGCGGAGTTCCCAAGGGAGCCTGAATCCTGTCTGGCTCATACATCAACCGGATGGATTCCGTTGCCCTGGAAAGCCGCTGACGACCATCCATAGAATGTACTCAGCGCAGCTACAGGTCGCTGAGATGACCTGGAAGAAAGCAAAAAGCCTGGCGACGGACACAGAATCTCTGAAGAACCTTGTGATGGCCATATGCTCCGAATAGGGAGCGGATATTTTGTTTTGGTAAAAATTGGACTTTTATTAATAATTTAATTCTTGAAAGAGGGTTTTCTAAATTGTTTTCCTCACACAAAGCCTTTAGTTTACATGACAGTTTTTTTAAGATATATATACAAGTTAGTTGCCCCACCTGGTTAGTTGATATGGTTAAAAAAAAGTGACAAAATACAAAGACAAGATGTTTATAAAATAAATTGTGCACAATTATGTTGATGAAAACGTTTGACAAGCCTCATATTACGTCCAAAATAAAAAGGCGATGATTGACCTTGCTTTTACATGTGCTGCGGATGGGCCAGGAGATCCTGAATCCTACCTATCTCGTCCACCGACCTGATGGATTCCGCTGACGACCATCCATATGGTATGGTGATGTACTCGGCGCAGCTACGGGACGCTGGAAGGATGCAAGAAGACTGGCTGCGGACAGAGAATCTTGAAGGAACCGTGTGATGGCCAAATGCTCCGAATAGGGAGCGGATGTGGTTAAAAATAAATAAATAATCGAGTTCTCAATCAATATATCTATTGGCATAATTTAAGACATCGACTGAGGGTGCTTGATGTAATTTCAATATAAAATTTGGATTATTGAGATTCAGCACACTTCCGTTTCGCCTTTCGGCATCTTCAGGCATTCGAGCGCACTAATGGACTCGAACTGACAGACAGTAAACAGTGTCTAACCTTTATACAGAAGATACAAATACGACAAATATTATTTACGAGATAAAATATTATACGTCTAGGATCCGGGTCGTTAGTGACAAAATACATGGAAGTATACAAAATCTCAATAATCCAAATTTGGCATTGCTATTAGTTACCTCAATACATAGATCAATATTCGAATGATGTTTTTATTTATGCATTTACTAAGTTTCTTAAATTTTATTACTCCAACGAAAATAAACGACACACCGATCGATTGATACGACTCGATTCGATTTGATTTAGTTTTCTTGCCACACTTAGAGGCGCCCGATTTTAACTTTGGCGATTCACATTATTATTATTATTATTGTTGTAGAAGGCATTGGCCGTAATTATCTATTCTGTGCTTTGTGCTGTGCGGTTTACTACATTGTAACCTTGACCGTGCACGTTTACGTATTACGTGTATATTAGTTCGATCATTAACTTATTACTACGTCACGTGACCATCGCCTCTCAGACTATTATTAAAAAATAACTCGAAACTTAATAAAACTGCACACAAAGATCATACATTGTTTTCGACCATGTGTGTGCTCTCAATTTGTAACTAGCAGAAAAACCTATCTTATATATAATAGCCCAAACCGCTATACAGACGTTTTATTGTTATCACATATTGCATGTAGGTATGAAATTTTCTCATCAACTAAGCGTTCGCGGTGTATCTTATATATATATATATATATATATATATATAAATGAATGTCTGTTTTTTTTTGTTTGTCCTCTATGCGTCCCTTTACCATTCTTCCGATTACGATAAAACTTTGTTGAGTAGTTGAAAAAATTTACAATCTAAAAAAAAAAGAATCAAATATGTAAAAATAGCGACGTTTCGGAAAAACCTTCTGATTTATCCGTGTAAGCACCAGATTGTGTCCGGGTCACGAGTCAGCCATAAGGCAATATTATTCATAACTTAAATAATTTATTTCACATGTGCGATGAATATCATTGGAAATATGTAAACAATATCACATATTGTTTGAAAACTATAAATGGATTACCATATTAAAAACAAATCGAGCTTTTTTTCGGTTGAGAAAAATAAATTTGGGCTTCGGGTCGGGTTCGGGTAACAAGTGTGATATTGAGGCTCGGGCCGGGTCAGGTAATTTTATGAAATTTCGGCCCTTGCAGAGCTCTAATCCAAAAGCACTTTTCAATAAACAGAATTAAAACACAAATCCTTTCTTTCTTTGAGTGGCATTGTAACTCATGCCGGGTACTCACTAGTAATAAAATAAAATGTTATGCAATGCACACACAGTTTCAACGTACTAGCTGCTTTAGACATTCAGTATTTCAATTTCGATACCGTTATTTATGACGGGTACGGTAATACTAGTAAATAATAACAACAAATGACATCTTAGATTGATCAAAATTTCGATTAATTAAACATATTTCTAAAGACGGCTCCGCGATTTCAATATTTGTTGATTATAGAATTTTTTTTACCATGTCCGGTCCCAGTGTGGAGCATATGGCGTCCTAACAGAGGTATCTCAACAGAAGTTTTCTATGAGAACTGCTTGTTACTCATTTGCTCAACCTGTCTTTTTCGAAGAGAGTAGGGATAGAGGATAGGGCCAGAACAGTACTAGTGGTTAGCTAATTGCTCTCGCTACGCCCCGTTTTTGAGAATCGGATGGGTGGGAGGGAGTTTTAGATATCACAAACATTAATGACTACGGACAGAAATCCATAAATCGGTTGAAAAATCAATTCATGAAACTGTCCGTACCGTGACTTGAACCCGAGACATCCGTACCCGTAGCCAACGACGTTAATCACTGCACCACTGAGCCATTTTTTACCTTTTAAAATGGAGTTGTATCAATGACATCAATGGTAAACTGCTTTGTAACGAACTCCTCCCATTTTTCAATGTGTTGCCTGTAAATTTTTGTTGGTAAGGCATTATATTGTTTTAAAAAGGGTTAAAATTATTTTTATTTTATTATGATTTATTACTTTTATTTTATTATAATTTATTGAACTTTTATTTCGATAGTTTTCACTTTGGATTAGATAGTATTAACTTAGTACACTCAAACTTTGTTTTTAATAGTTTCCACTCAAAAGTGGATTCTTTTAACTTAGTACCATAAACTTTAATTCTTTTTAATTTTCACTATTTTGATAATCAATATGTATCAAATATTTTTAATATAATACCATCATCCTGATCTATTTATTTATGATCATATAGTAACGGCAGAAAAAAATGGCCTACACGTTTCAGTATATATGCAACCGAATTTATGTATTGGAATGGCGTTATCTATGAGAAAAATCATTCAGACTTTTTGTGTCATTCAGTGAGTAGCGATCACCAAACTTATATGTAGAAAAAATATATTATTATTACACTTGGTTACGTTTTGATAAGTATGAAATGTCTACGAAAATATAGCGAGCAAGTTGAAGGACCTCCCTCACTTGTGGTTAAATTTATTGCATTGTGATGTCTACTCGGGCTTTACTTATTGATCGTATCGAATTGTCTGTAATGGCAGGAAGCGGTTATGACCTATAAAAAGACAAAAAAGATTTGCCCGAATACAACCCATCTAATAAGATGTGGAAGTATTATTTCAGTTTCGAAGTGTCGATTTTATGTGAAATTTGCAATACACCTGTATATAACCAAACATTGACTCAAAATTAATATTTCTTACAGGAAATCTTTAAAAGAAATAAGGATATTAAATGTAATAACATTATAGTATGATAAGCTCGAAAAATAACAAGGTGTGCTGATGATGATGATGGATGTACTACCGATTTTAAGCTTTCAGGGTGATTGAAACAGTCAAAACACGCCAGTTCAGTTCAAGTTATCGTTTATTGCAGTAATTCAGTACACAACAATTTACAATTACAAAAAATAGAAAAATAATGCTTACAAATTACACGAAAAATAATCAATTCGCATAAATGTGACTTTCGGTCGGTACGGGCGTGGCAGATGCCTGCACGGATATGCTTCCATGGACGGAGACCGACTGCTAAGTAATTTCAAAAGTTTCAGCTTCTTTTTGTAATACTCCCGAGTAACTGAAGGGCTAGGGTAATTTCCTTCGGTCCATATAACACTGGTCGCTTTTGAAACATTCCTAAATAGGGTTGTTATTATTATTGAATTTGAAATGAACGACTTTACAAATTGAGTCACCTTTCCATTTCACGGCCTATTTTTCTTGCTGATTGTCTTGGTGAGAAATGATTCGAGAACAACGACGATATCATACATCTTACACAAATATTACCATGCTAAAACCGCTAAAGTGTGTCCTTTACTGCTAAATTGTAACTGCTTAGTAAAATATTTATTCGATACACAATTATCTGGATAATGACATTGATGTTACATATTTATATTCAATAAAAGTGTATTTTATTTTAAAATAACGGTTAATATTTATTATTTTATGCTTTAATTGAAATCACCGCTCACCTATAGTAATGTGCATTTCGTTTGTAAATTGGTCAGTTTACGGCTTTTATAAAACAAGGAATGCATCGTCCCAAACTCCCTCCCGTGCTTCTTTCTGTGCTAAATATATTTTTAATTATGAGTTTTTAATGGAGTTCCGAAATTTCGTTTGTAAAAGGAATGGTTATAATGTTAATGGAAAGAAAATGTTGAAACGAGACGTAGAAACATATTTATATCACTTTTAAGGTGTTGTTAACTGTCAATTCTTGGTGGAATACAAAAAATAAATATTAAAATATTTTAAACAATTCCAAAAAGTTTCATTTGATTTCATCCACTATTTCTATAGTTATAACACTTTTAGTAAACGCATAACAAAAATGATATTTCTTCAAAAATGGGCCGGGCACAGGGGTTGGTTTTACCTGATTTTGGCCGGAGCTGATAGAGTGCATATCGTAAGTCTAACAAAGAAGGGAGTTAAACAATTTTAACCCTTATGTATGTTCTGTTGTGTTTGAGTGTATAATCTTTGATACGACATTAACATAACGTGTGTGCTATTAAATTGTAGAGTGAGGTAGGATTGAAGGTGCACTCCACCTGCCATCGTCTAGTATCAAAAAAGCGTTACTAAGTTTTATAGTTTTCGGTGATCCATTATGCGCCCGCCCGGTCATTATCAGTCTACTGAAACAGTCTGCACGCACACTGAAGGCCGACACCCTTTCAACTCTTTTATAGTTCATTATACACAATGCTACTAGAGTCATAATGTTTTGTCACTCATCTTCAGGCCTCAAGTGCAAGAATTGTCTCCTGAACTGATGTAAAGTAAAAGATTAACATTGTTCATGTATCCCAAACGACCTAACCTTCGTAGTCAATGAAGGTCACTCGTTCTTCTTTACGTATTAGTTTCGTCGCGAATCACTTGCTGAAGCAGGCAGATAGAGAAAAAATGACTCGCCGGGAGGATCCAATTATAATTAAACAAACCGAAAAAATTTATTGATATTAAGATGAATTGAAACATATTAATACAATACCACTAAGGAGATTCCGAAAATCATGCATTTATTAAGATTTCAATGTAAAATTTGTATCAAAATCTCGTCGTTTACTTCAAGTTAAAAAAAATGTAACGTCTTTGCTAATTAGCTAATTTTGGGGAAGGGAATAATATTATTGATAAAATTGTTTGATTTTTGAATACTATTTAGATAGATATTTTGATAAATGATATATACGTACCATCGGCGTGCGTTGGACTTATCACTATCTCTATCGCTCAACCTAATTTAGGTATGATCGAGAAGGATACAAGAGCATGCGTCGCATGCTCTTGCATCCCGCTTGCACCTTCAGTTTTCGTGTGATTGAGTGAGAAACAGATAAAGCCACCGCACGCGCCTGATATGTACCTATGTTATTGTTACAAAATATTTATGTAATAAGGTGAATGGTTATATGTTTTACACATTTGATTATGTATCTCTTTGACGATATAAGAAGTTAATAAGATTATTATAATTAATTAGAGCCTATCTTGTGTTTCATTCAATTAAAAATATTATCTAGCATAATTTTGCAACGAGCGATAGTCTGAAATGATTATAAAAAGCAATTTACAATAAAAATGTATTGAAACTAAATTAAGTGCTCGTAAATGCAATCTAAATGCATAATTTAATCAATTTTGAAACTCGTGATTTATTTCATTAATAGTTAATTAATTTTCGTATCCTACTTACGCAATACTTTTTAAACATTACGGTTTGAGGGTAACACATACGAATATTGGCCACCTACGGAAAAAAATAATTGATTAGTTTTTTTTTTTAATATTTTGGTTGAATGCTGACCGATACGTTGTGATAACAATTCATAAAAGATTCAGTTGAACGGTAATAAA
Source organism: Himalopsyche phryganea (assembly GCA_022494535.1). NCBI lineage: Eukaryota > Metazoa > Arthropoda > Insecta > Trichoptera > Rhyacophilidae > Himalopsyche > Himalopsyche phryganea. The sequence continues at coordinate 824,984 of JAGVSL010000175.1, forward strand.
AGGTACGACAAATAAAATATTTTCAACACATAGTTTATGGGATATAAATATATTATGTACGCGTGAATGCTTCAGTTTGATTTGTTTATCTTGAGCAGCAATTGGCATTCAAGCGGTTTGCCACGCATGCGAAACTTGTTTCTTATTACTACCTTAAAACTAGTTCTCATTAAAGTTGAATCATTCAAAAGTTTCACACTTTTATAAGTTATGTTACAAAAAAGCCTGGATTATGTCACTTTTCGGGCATTCAATATCACAAATGAATCGATGAATGCATGAAGATACCGAAAGGCGAAACCCGGGTCGTTAGTGACAAAACTTATATCTTAAATTGTATCACTTCTCATGCCAAACTGTACATGTAAATAATACAACAAACATTTTTATTTTACGATAATGAATTTGGCAGGTGTGTGCTTTTTATTTTATTACAAATTTAACTCAAAATAGTGATAAGATAATAGTCTTCTTGATTATAATATCATAATAATTGTGAAATAATAAGGGCTTATATAGAAACTTACAGCATAATAACCACCACGCCAAATATCATACAAATTCGTATTGCAAGTAATAATATCCCTTTTTTCGATGGATTCGGCGGTAGTTTTGTGGACATTTATTTTTGATATAAAATTAAAGTTGATAACTTTGGTATTCCACTGGCTGTATTACTAAATGTGACACTTGTTTCGCTTCTTTAATAAGCATCTTCAGACTAACAGTTAGTCTGAATAATATCCCCTTTTCTAGGTGGGATGGGTTTGGAGGTATAACAACAAATTATATAATACATTCAAGCATTTGGGTACACATATATAAATCCATAAATCAATTGAAAAATGAATGTAATAATTTTTCCATTCGTGGGTTTGAACCTATCACAACGCAACCGAGTTGGATGAAAGCCGAAGATAATTAAACACTTGGATACAGGATTATAAAAATGAAAAATATACGCTTTTAAAACAGTTATTATTTTTAATTTATTCTTAGAGTTAAAAAAATAGCCACCTGGTTTATAAATATAGCATTCACCCTGATAAATAATCTTTTGACCAAGTTTAAAATAATGTCATAAATGATTATGTTTAATCGACGTGACACTTTCAATTTCAATGTCAACATTTACGTAGAACAAAATTATACGTTTTTATCTCCCTGTCTAATCGCAAAAGTCGTGTTTTACACAAATTATCTACACATTTTTTATAAACATGGCTTTTCGCGCGACATTATTTCATCGACCTTGCTTAGGTCACTATCTCATCTGTTTGACAATGACCTCTCAAAAGGTCGAATGGTTATTCGAAAATAGATAAACAAAATTTCTCCACTATGTAAATATTATTTCCTCTCTGCCAATGAAATGGTGCCAATATTTCGTGGTATTAGTTACACCTTTAGCGTAATTGATTAGTGTTAGAGTAATTATTACGCAATACCCGTATAAATATCATCAGATTTTATCTTCAAATACTACGTTTTAATATTTGATTTAGGAACGCACTTTTAAACAGACTTTGTAATAGTTTTACAATTAAAACAGCTTTATCAAAATTACATAATAATAAATATAGCTGGAACAATCCTTTCCAATGTGCTGTTCCAAAATCAATATTTAGTTGATAAAGTGTAAAACTGCTGGAGAACGAATGTTAGTGCAAAATTAACAGGAAGACAAAACACACTGCATTAATCTCTAAGAGCTGCGTCACTCTGACGTTTCTTGATACGAAATTCCTATATATTATGGTGTTAACAAGGGACTCCAACTCGAATATTCGAATACATTCTGCTCTTCTTTTAACTATTCAATATTCGAATACTATTCATAATAATTTTTAATGAACTATTTTACGAAATCAACGAAAGATCACATCACAATTTCTCCAGTTATGTAAAAGACGGTTGATTAAGACTAAGAGAAATTAAATTTTCTGCTCTAGTATGATTTTTACTACATTTAGCAATATTAATAAGGTAACTAGCTCCAGCCGCATTTTTATAGTTTGTATTAACTGGTTGGGTATACGATGTCGAAATTGGCATATTCTTATTTTGCGCTGTGAAACGTTTAAAAAAGACACTTTTCTTGTTTTTGTACTTTTAATGTTTTGTTTGTAGATGCCGCAATAGTAGGACAGGCTTCATACTGCCATTTGTCAGCATTTCCCCCCACACTTCACACTTGGGGTTAGGAGTCTTCATCTTCTATGTACGAAAATTCATATTTTATGAATTCATCGCAGTCTTTTGTTTTTTTTTCTTGTGAACAACAGAAGACTGCCTTTTCAGCCGTTTGTACCATATCTTTAGTGCGTCCGCCATTATTGATTTATCTTTCGCGTACCCCTAGCCATTAAACGTTTACCCGGATTTGGGAATCGCTGCTCTTGGGTAACATAATTTCCGAGTAATGAATTGAAACATAAAACCGTAACACAGATATGTCCACTGGTCCATAGTAGCCAACGAATATAAAAATATGAATAAGAATAAACGAACAGTCATTAGTTTCTACCATTCGATATTAAAATCCTTACCAATACAAAGGAAGATTTAAAAGCTTACTGTTACGTAGATGCGGGCAAAGATTCTGCAGGACTTATAGGATACTACTCCCTTCCTTTCTACTGTACAATCAATATAATAATTCTGTGCTTGATCCCTCTTGTTTTATATTATAATCAATGAAGTTTTTTCTACAGCGTCTTGTGTGATCAGGGACGGTTTTAATCGGTCTCTGCTAACAGTTTTTGTATAACCGTCATATTGCATTTGTTCCAGAAATAAGTTAACCGTCTTACAACGTTTGAAGTTATACCTCTCGCAAGGGCTGCCCCAAGGTGTAAAAATATTCTAAATTCAAAAATGTGCACACATTCGCTGACAGTGCGTGTTAGTTCTTTTCTGTCTTTTTCAATTACATACGTTGTAGTTCCTATTATACGCAACACGATATTAAGTTACCTACTCGTCAATTTAAGTAGTTGTGTGCGCACAAAAACGCATCTTCTCGCTTAATAACTGTCATTATGCGCACGCGCTATGCGCCTCCAAGCGAAGCATTTTATCAGCGTCCACTTTACAACAAATTTACTTCGGCCGAATCAACTTGCCGGATAAGAAAACAATATATTATTAAATTATTCGAAACAACTCCGCTGTCATGATAGATTTGTACTTTTTCGTGGTAGCTCAATGTGTCTTGTGATTAAACTTCGGACATATAGAGAAAAAAGAGAATGGTCACAGTTTTGCTAACGTTGGTATTAGTTTATAATTGAAGAAACACGTCATTAGATGTTCGTACATCTTTTCAGTGTAAAATATGACGACGGTGAAAGACCTCCAATTAGCGATCAAAATGTCGTGGTTCAATGCCTGGCAGGTCATACATAATAAATATTCTCCTCGAGTTGTTCAGCATTTTTCCTGAAATAATTGCAACGAATTAAAATGTGACTCGACTCGAAAAATAACGCGGAAAATTACCTATCATTTAAATTTAAAATATTTATAACGGCCAAAACCTCACAGAGAAAACAATATTGTTTTCAGACGAAAAAAGCTGCAAATTCAAACGTTCAATTATTCTAATATTATCATTCTAGGTATCTGGTCTACGTATTCGATCGGACAGTTTTCACACGAAAGTGCCACTGCTACCCTTTTAAATACGAAACGTTTAGGTCAAGTCGGTAATAATACACTCACCGAAGGTGAAAGTACCAATGCGCATGTTTTGTCTCGTCTCGTGAACTCATTAAATAGGTATTCAACCTACAAACTTTTATCATAATACATTGTAATGCTATATATTATCGATGCTCGCCAACGCCTCAGTGGCGTAGCAAGTATTTATTGTGGATATATAGTTAGACTTGAAATTATATGGTTAAAGATATAAAAATATAGGCTGTCTTTGATATATTCCGGTACTGATTTTTGACCAAAATTGGAGTTAAAACATTGTAACTCTAAGCTATCGACATAGTGATATATAGATCGTTGAAATTCGTCAATGGGTAAGCTATTATGGAAGCATTACGTAGTTCTTAAAAAAGTAATCGACATAAGATATAAGCAGATGAATTATGTATTTTTATCAAATTTAGCATATTCATTGCGTAAAAATATTTCATTCATTACCGAAAGGAACTCAAAAATTGTTAACTGTAAATTGATGTCTTTTTATCTGAAACACGCTGTGGAATCTTCTCTTATAAACACCTTAAAACCACGTGGACAAGTGACACGAGAGCCGTGTACAACGCATGGAACTTTTCACTTTGAACCCGTCCTCTTAACAACTATGTGGAACAAAAATCACGCTTAAAGAAATCGTCAAGTCGTCTTCGTTTAGCATGATAGTTGAAAATGCTAACTCGCTAAACGAATCAGGTTTTCACGTTTTCGTAAAATTCGGAATATGTACGATGGGTTTTCAGTATACCAATGGCCCAATTCCATTGAACGATAATTCGACAATTTCATGTTTTGAGTTAAATTACAAATTATATTTGAATTCAGCTCTTCTACAGTTCCACAACATTACAACTAGTAATATATACTGGTTTTTTCTCGTAAGACAGATGTTTATATACTGACCATACTGTAATAAACGAAATAATGTTTACATATTTCATACTGCTAATTTTTGGGCCATTTAACTCTTAATGGAGTATCTCAATAGAAGTATTTTTAATTTAAGACATCGACTGAGGGTGCTTGATGGAATTTCAATATCAAATTTGAGTTAATGAGATTTTGTACACTTCCATGTATTTTGTCACTAACAGTGACACTTTAGTGTCAAAATACATGGAAGTGTACAACATCTCAATAACTCAAAGAAGTATTTTTGTTTGTACTGGTCATATTATAATTCAGTCGCTTAACCTTTCTTAGGAGAGGGTGACGTTAGGATATGGTAGTTCGCTAATCGCGTTATCTTCGCCCCATTTTTACGATCGAATAGAACGTGGGTGGGAAGAAATGTTCTTCAATATACATACAAATTTAAATTGTGTCATAAATGGTGAAGAAGGCAGTTTTTTTGCATCTATCGTATGAAACATCAGTTGCAAACTGATCAACTCATTGTGTTTATAGAAGGCTATAGTCAGCAATAAGCGCCATCAATTTTTAATTTTAATTTGGTTTATCTCAATTAAATTTGTCTTTGTGTTCATTTGATTTAATGCTTTTCACTTTGTCGTTAGTTGTAATGTACTTTTTCTATGGATATATAAAGTCTTTCCCATAAATTAAATACCACTTTGCTGTATCTTAAAATGATTCCAAAGGTAAGTAGCACTAAAATCAGCTCTAAACTTAAAATAAACTTTTATTAAAATTATATTTCGTTGTCATGGGCTACCACTGAACGAATACTGCACCGAAGTTGTACATTCAGTAAAAGCGTCACGCACTGCTGACAAATTTGCCCATACTTTACATGTCAAGATTCTGCAAGGAGTATGCACTCGCCATATTTACTTATTAGTTCAATCCTCAGTCAGGGTCGCTCTTTGCATCAGTTGTTTTTTTGTTGAGCGCACACTAAACTATCCGATAAATATTTGCATACTTACTTATTTCCCATACATTATATATACCGTAGGATAAAAATGTGTCATGGTTTGTTCAATTATCATTTAAGTACTGATCAGATTACATATTATCTTGTGTGTAAACAATAAGTACCAATATTTCGACATCAACAAACTAAGATTAAATATCGTCAATTTTACTTGAAAAGTGTCGGGCTGAAATTTTACCCATGAAAGTTTTAGTATTAGTCGGGTGGTCTAATATTTTGGCCCTGTGGGAGTAAAAGGGTTACATCTACAGTATTCATTTTAATTAAACCTATGAGTTAACAAAAAATGTCATTCAAAGCTGCATTATATCTTGATGTAATCTTTTTTTATTATGTCAATTAGAGGATTGGAGAGGGCCGTTTTGTGAATTGCTCCGCTCCAGCTCTATTAATTTTCGTTATCATCACCTATTGTTTCAATTAAAATAAAATGAACGACAGCAAATCATCCTTCATAGATTTTCTATTCTCTATTATTATGAATCGTTATGTCGTCGTTGTTTTGGAAGAAAACACTAAATCAAAAAAACGACATGCATCGAGTTAGTTATATCAAAATTTTCTTTATTTCGAACTCTACCGTATGAAAGAACATACTATTTATTTTTGTAATTTATACTATTATTAAAAACAGTTTTGCACAAGCAAACAAAATGAAAAAGGTATAGCATTTCAAACATTTGACAAACTTCAAAGTCCAATTACTCAAAACCTTATCAAACTCAAAGTCTTCCAGAACAATGACGAGTACTTAGTAGAAAAAAACGTGTTTTATTAAAAAAAGAAGATTTAATTTTATTCAATAGCCAAAACAACCATTTAAAAATATAAATTTATAGTGTTATATTGTGCACGATGGGCAGTTCTTTGAGCATTAGAATAACTGGTGTTTCGGTATTTTTCAAGTGCGGGCTTTCCGAGCAGTGTGTGGTTAGTTATATTCGGTATTTTACGTCTGAGCGAAATCTTGAACCCTCAGTTCAAGGTAGGCTAAAAACTTAATGTATGTATGGAGGGATAGGAAATGCACGAAGAGCAATGGAAGTAAACTAGTATATAGAATAGTTTACGGCACTATGCTCGGAAAGCAGTGGGTAGACTATATCGCTAGTATTTTGGACAATATTATAGCAATTATTTTTATCTTAGATATATTTATATAGTATAACATAACTTATCGTAAAATATATTGAAGTCAAGGCGTAGGCAGAGAGAGTTTCTATTTGCTTACTTGCCCTCCTCCACCCACTACTGTTATCCCATTCGCTAATTTTATACGGCTGTATCCAGTGGCGTAGAAAACATTAAGCGTATCTACAGTTTTTTTCCATAACAGAGAGTGCCATAGGAGCAACCGTCCAAGACTTGTTGGCGTGCACTTAAGCTTCCAGTAAATCAATCCCTCTGAATAAGAACGAGAGATCTTAATAAAACTAAAAGCTACTATAAAATTTGCTGTACTCGCTCTCTGTATGACGCGGCATTTTTTTTAATGCCTTGTTAAAAATAATCTCTTGGTTACTAGACCTGCGTTAAGTGGCTTAATATCGAAGGCTTTGGCGATCTGACTGACTCTTTTGGCTGGTTTTCGTCATCCTTCGCTAGACGATTGCACCAAGACAAGAAGAATTTCATATATTGGAATGTCGATTGGATGACCAAATGCTCGTCGAAATCAGTTTTTTTGATGTGTGTGACAACAAACCATTGTAATGCCTGCTTACTATGAGATTTCACAATTTATAAATTTAACATTTCTTAAAAGGTTTGCAAATCAATATAATTTTTTTTGAATGTTATGATTTATAATTTTATGTCACAAAAATGTTAACTTCACAACGTTTTGAATGCATATGGTTCTAGAACTGTTTTTTTACAGTAAGCGCAACTTTGTCTACTGCAGTCTGCTCGGAAATTCAAGATTATTGTTTAAAGCCTCTCAAACTAAACTAACTTGCCGAAGAGGCGCATTTCGTCTTCTTAGTACCAGCAAGCGTCCTGAAGTATTTATCAGTTTTGTTCTAATCAATGCAAGGAGCGAAGTTCTGTTTGTTTCTACTTACACAAAATGGTGGCTGATCTCGCAAATAGATTCCAAACATTCCCTGCAGCCACAAGTTATTTGCCACTCTGCTTCCTTCAATGCATCCTATGTTTATTTACTATACGCATTCAATTAACCAGTTCACTTATTCAGATACTCAATATTGTTTGCTCCCTCAATCGTTCAATTGTCTAACTATGAAATGCAGAGGTCCGCAACCGCGAAGCATATTAAAGGTGACCGCACACCACTACATTGAACACTGCCCAATCGTCTGAAGATGGTTTTTGAAAAACAATCCACAAAGGGAGAATTCATCAAAATTCTACCATTAACAACAACGAACAAGAGGTGAAGATATTGTATCAAGGTGATCCGACATATGCATGCGACTCTCTTTTTCCATTTATGAAATATTTAAAATCCAAGTTCCGCCTGCGGCTAACTGATTCACATTTAGACCCCTGCTTGAGAACATGAAATTCAGATTATGTGCCTGATTATGTATGACATATTAGCTAATGGTCTGCAATGCTAAATGTCACATTAATATTATTTACGTATATATGTATACCTATAATTAGATTGCATGAATTATTATTGAATGTTGTAAAAAAATCATAATTGTTTTTTACAATAGGGTTCATAAATACATACATAAATAATGCAACATACTTTTTTCGATAAATTATATATATATTGAATTTTATATATGCTAACAACACCTTTATCATAAGCAAGCCATTTTGAATGTTCGAGCAGTAAAAAGGTTGCCGACCGCTGATGTAATGGGTCGTAGAAGTTTATGTAATTGATATGAAATAATTCTCAAAAATTCACGGTATTCTGGGTAATATATATGTTAATCCAGGTTTCCTCTGGTATGTTTAATGTTTGCGTGTAAAAAGTATAAACATTCCAGAGGAACATATTATGTCTCTAAAAAAGAAAAGTAGCAATATATACAGTAAATAATTTTATATATTTTGATAGGCTCGAAAAAATGTATTAGGCGTATTGATGATGGTGATTATTCCACAGATTTTTTTAATCAGGGAGATTCAAACACTCAAAACACGCCAGTTCGGTCCAAGTTATCGTTATTACAGTTAATTGTTTCAAAACACAGTTTAAGAATTTACAATTTCAAATTACACGACTACAAATTAAACTTGAATAAAACAGTTCGCGTAAAATTGGCGCGCGGCAGTCGAACAGTTAACATTCAGTCACTGCGGATGGCGTCGAGACGCTCGACCGCGTTCCGTGACGAAGACCAACTGACAAATAAATAAAAATATTTAATAGTCAGAAAAATTCAGACGCAGCCCCTCTTCGTCTTTCAAATGTTGCGGAATGCGGCCGGTCAGGACAACCGATTTATTATAAAAAAATTCGCCAAACCACGCGAAAGATGAACGATACCTATAAATTACTTCTCATGAAAGTTGATCGATGGCGGCTTCGGACATATTTTTAATGGCTAGGCTTCGCCTGCCAAGATTGAACCGTATCAATTTATACTACTCGCATCATAATATTTCCACGGCATACAAACTCTCAAGCGATAGTAAAACTACTTTATAATATATTATGTTCAGAGATGATTCAATCTTAATTACTTAATATCGTTTAAATACAGCAAATTCCGACGGTAAGATTTTTTATTCCACTCAATCAAAATGTAATTATATCTGTATTTTTCTGTTACCTTTTTTACGATGCTTAATTCATTATACTCTAGTTTAAATACATGCGATTGATTTCTACAAAATTCTGTGATATCCGGGAGCTTCAATTCTTTCATCTAATTGAAATTGTGGATATTATTTACGTCACAACTAAGCGAGTATAAAAACAATATAACAACAGCAAAATCACTTAAGCCGGTCATTTATTATCTGCGTGGTGTTTATTTATTTCAATGTTTAATTCGCTAATCATTAGTATGAATAGCATTTGGTCGTTACTGATTATTGGACATCGAACACGCGTTAACTGACTGACTTTATTAACCCTTGTTTTAAAATAACAATTGATACTTTCATTATATTGTTTATAATACTAGAACTTTGCACTGAGTTTGATTACAGTATGCATACTGATTACTCTTTGTTATTTCAATACTTTAATAGCTATGTTATTTATTATCAGATAAGCAGAAGTTGTGGCTAATTAGGGGTTAAGGAAATGCTCGAGCTACTTGCTAATTCAAAAATTAAATAAGAATAAAATATTTATTAGACGCGTACCCCATCTATTGTTGAATGATAGCATAAATAAATAAACAAAGATAATATATGACAGTTTTCAATTAAATAAAATGTTTATTTTCAATATTAAAAAAATTAAAGAGATTTTTATTTCACTGATTGTGTTACTCATTGTGACACGTTTTTCGGCCTCTTAAGACCTCGGAAGATGCTTCACTACGAAACACGTGTCGTAATTAGTAACAAAACCAGCGGAATAATATAGTTATAAATTTCAATTTTATATTAAAAATGAATTTCCAACAAAGTTACCGTCAAATCCGAAAATATTTATTTTCTTTTATTTTTGATGAAATCTCATAATAAACATAACATCGAATTGATAGAATTTCAATATAAAATTTGAATCGTTCAAATTTTGTACGTTATAATACGTTTTTTCCCCCCACTAACGACACGGGTTTCGCCTTTCGGCATCTTCAGGCATTCGAATACACGGATGAACTCGAGTGACAAAACGTATGGAAATGTACAAAACTTCAGTTTCAAATTTGAGAAGAACTTATTCATTCCATGTTTAATGACGCCCCTGCCGCCCTCTTCCACATGTCCAGAAAACGGCCAATTAAATGTTACGATATGATAAGGAACACATCTATCATCTGAGACGTTGTCAAAACTCTAACGAGCTAGATTTTGTCAATGAGTCGATTAATATTGTATTCAATAACGTTTTGGCGTGATACAGAGAGCTAATTAATCTCAACCCTTAAAAGCTTTCAAACTATATTGTCCTACATTTGCATTGCAGCCAAGAATTGGCCTCGGCCTCTGAGTCACTATGTACTATTCTATTAAGTCACGGTAATCAATAATACGATCGATAAGATGTCGGCAATCTTGCACCAATAGCCGTACTATAGACATTAAAGTACATTGGCACACAGCGTGTAATGAAGTCAGAAAATGAAGTCGTGTGTCCAATTAAAAGAAGTCGTGATTATAACCTGATGCTTTTAATTTATTATTATGAAGTTTACCCCTCTCTTCGTTTGACGCCCCCTCACTTTTCACTCCGTGCACCCAGTGGCGTGATATATATTTTGATAAATTTTGTATATTTTATCCCGAACTCAGTATAATGACCATTTTAGATTACAAAGAAAACGCTATTTAAGAAACTTCTTGGTTTATTCAGCTAGTAAGCATTCTGAACCGACAACGACAAATTACTGTCGTACACAAGAATTTTTCGTCCCAAAAGTGTAGAACAATGTGCTACCAATGAGAAATGCTTTTAAATTGTTAAGCGATATGGTTTTTTTATATAGAATAAAACACATTTTTTTTTATTAGTGTCACATTTTTATATAATGATCGCGACCATTTCTCATTTTTTTCGTAGAAAATGCTCGCTATGAAGTAAGCCAATAATATTTTCTATGCATTCGGCGGTAACTTTGTGGAAATTCATTTTTAATATAAAATTAAAATTGGTGACTTTGTTATTCCACTGGTTTTATTACTAACGTGACGCGTTTCGCATCTTTAAGAAGCATCTCCAGACTAATTATATCGGAAGGCTATTTATTTCTAAGGCAATCAATGATTATAATTCTTAAATTAAAAATGAAGTGTAGGGTGGGTTGGTTTCGTTCTACTGGAGGTGGTTAGAGGATAAGACAAAAACAATGACAGTATTAATTAGATTAATTGTTGAGATTTTGTACATTTCCATGTATTTTGTCACTAAAGCCCAGGGTTTAACATTTCGGTACCTTCAGGCATTCGAGTATGCGAATGGACTCAAACTGATTTGTACGGATCGTTAGTGACAAAATACATGGAAATGTACAAAATCTGAACAATTCAAATTCTATATTAAAATTCCATCAAGCACCCTCAATTGATGTCTTAAATTAAATTATAAGTACTAATGTTTGGAGGTGAAAATCGCAAGTGAAATAAATTTAATACTGATGAGCCACTTGACGTATTAAAAATGTTGTTTACTAATAATCGATTACTGTTAATACTTGCTATACAGTTAGTCTGAATATGCTTCTTAAAGAGACGAAACGCGTCATGTTAGTGTCAAAGCCAGTGGAATAACAAAGTTACACTTTTTAATTTTTTATTAAAACCTGTAATGATCATTATGTACAATTGTGAAATCAGTTCGTCGTTTGTCGTTTAATTATTTTGTAGCTGGGATGTTAAATTTAATTAGTGTCAAGACTGGCATTTCTTAAGCGAACTTTACATAATCAATGATATTGACATGAATGACGTTCAGATCGATAGTGTACGTGATTCCGTGATTCTATACCACGCTCAAGACTGTCAGTCTGAATGATTCAATTGAATTGTCATTCCGATTGATCATGTAAGTTTCGCTGGAGATTTTCTTTCGTTGTTCTAGATATTAAAACAAAATTTTCCAGTAGTTGTTTTGGGTATCTATATTATTTATATAACCCATAAATAATTTTCGTGCAAACACCTGACGTACACCATCGGCGGCATACGATAATATAATCTTAGTCTCAATTAGTGGCGAACGGTGAATTTTTAATCGAGTTTTGGGATTAGGTAAGGATAAGAGTAAAGTCATAACGCTACTCTAGTAGAAAAAGGCTCTCTTAACTAGTCACCAATAAAACTTAAGAAGGTGTTACAGATATATCGGTTTTTATGCCATATCGATTCCAAATCTCTGTACTTTATCTGTTTCTGCTCGCAATGTAAAGATTTGTACCGGTTTGTCACGTAAAAGTTCTTTGAAATTTACGCAGGGTATGGTACTCTAAAAAATGGAATTAATCCTACAGTACAACCTCGATATAATGGACAAGTGCGGCAGAGAGTGTATCCGTTAAAGCCGAAAGACCGCTGTATAAAAGTATGTTTTCCGAATATGTTTTTTTATTGTAAAAATAAACAGTACAATACAAGGGCAGTGAAGTTTCCATAACTGGATTGAAAATATTAAATATTATATGATTTTAGACAATGATGAGGGGATATGAAAACTTTTTTATTGTAAACGTCAGTGATACCTACGTGTAGTCTGCGAGTAGGACGAAATTATGACTCGAATTTAAGTGCGAGAGGTATGATGTGATCATGCGCAGAACATTGTTTACAATCGGTGACACTTGGATTTAAACATTATATTACATTAACAGGTTGTTTTTTACAAATTTCACTCTTGACCGGTTAATTTGTCCGTTATATCCGAAGATCGTTATATCGAGGGGTTACTGTATTATACTTTCAATTATGTACGTCGTTCTCGAGCTACGCTTTGGGTAATATGAAATCACTTTATCACTATTAATGAAAGTGTGATCCGATCATGCAATATAAATCAGATGTAAGAAAATCAATTGCACGTAAATATAACGAATATTAAGAACAATAAAAACTATACAACCTTTAATAGCAATCGTCAGTAGAATAATGTTACCGATACTGATAAGACATATCGTCACCTGGGTAAACAGGGTTCTATCTGCAAATACTAAAACTTCAGGAGAAGCAATTTAAGATTTCAGAAAATGTAACTTTCTTAATGAAATACACTTACGCATCCACATACGTGAATGAAAGAGACAAGCGCTTTAGAGAATGTGATTTCCTTCATGCGGTATTTCTAATTATTTATGCAGATGGACCCTTGTTGCACTGTATAATTTATATGTTTTTCAGATAGAACTTTTTTCTAATTTGAATTTTGATGGATTTACTGACAATGTTTGTAAGGTTTTTTTTAAATGTATATAGAACCCTATTTTGAATGCGAATAAAAGTGATTTTGTGAAAAAATAGCAGATGGAACCATGTTTACCCGAGGCGACGATATATTGATTCAAGGTAAATGTAAATAGTATGATGTCCTATGTCTTCGCCACTGGTCTCTGTTGGTATATATCTCATATATCTAATCCAAATCCTATGCAAGTAGGCACGTAGGTCGTATTTCAGTTTTACAAACACATATATCATCTTACAGAAGAAAATACTAGACTCCCCATTCATTGATGTAAAAAAAATGCTATGATTTCTTTTCAAATTAATTCACGTAAGAAATCTATTTTGGGAATAAAGGTTTCATGAAAAGGTAAACGTTGCAATGTCCACATTTTTATAAGCATTATTAAATGAGCTAACGAGAAGTGAAGTGAGCCAACTGATATTTTCGAAAAAAATGAGTTAGGTGCATTTTGGTGAGCTAAGTTAATACATTGATTGAATTGGAATTTACTTGGTAGAACTCCATTATCATATGATAAAATATCTAAGTATTTGGTTCGAAATTTTAATATATAATTTAAGATATCGACTGAGGGGTGCTTTATGGAATTTAAATATAAAATTTGCATTGTTGAAATTTTGTGCGCATCTATTTATATCGTCAGTAACGACCTGTTCAGTTCGAGTTCATTCGTGTGCTCGAATGCCTGAAGGTGCCGAAAGGCGAAACCCGGATTGTTAGTGACGAAATACATGGAAATGTGCAAACATTCAACAATTCAAACTTGAAAATACAGGCTGCAAAAATATTTTATTCTATCAGAAGTTAAATTAAATATCGTCTCAAAAAGAAGATCATTGAATAAAAACTTTTAATAAACAAGTTTAACCATTTTATGACTTGCCTCACTTGACTTCTCATTATTCTTCAACCATTATGATAATCTCTTTACATTATATATTCAATATTTTAACCAAGAATAGCTTGAATAACATTTTAATTATAAAATATGTAAGAGTAAGTTACTACACATAGCATTTAAAAACAAAATACATTTTTTTGTTGTAATTCCACAATTTAATTAACTGATAGGCCGATTTCGCTCATCGTGAGCATTTTCAACTGAATGAACCTCGTAATAAGTGAAAACAGTTCTGGACATTTCTGGGAAAATACTGCTTAATTCGTATGCCTTTTCCAAAAATATTTGTGTACAAGTGAGTAAATACGAATAATGTTAGGTCTGTGGCCGAGTGCTCAACGTCGCAGGCTCGGTTGTGGTGCTCATGCGTTCAAATCCCAGAACGGACAAATTTAAACCGTTCTGATCATCATAAAAAAGTTGAAGTAGTAAAAAACAAATTTAGTCAAAGTTTTCTGTTTTTTTTTATTAAAATACCTCCTAGTTGTGGCAGTTGTGCGGCGTCACTGCCTACGCCACACTCCACTGCCTTAAATAATTCAATTAAAAACGAACAATTAGTGAAATAAGCTTTGTTAAAGGCTTGCCGAACTGATTATGAGAAGTGGAAAGGGATGTTTTTTATTGTTTTATTTTTATGAGTAATGAGTAATTTAAACACTGAATTTTTTTAGTGCATACATAGATATATAGGGACTGCATTGCCGGAACTCCATCCTTTCGATTAACCTCGTTAATGACCAACAAACATTAATTCATCACCCTTACTTCTACAGTAAATAATAAATAGTCTGTAACTTATTCGATAAATAGTAAGTATACACCTGGTGTAAGTGATTATAATTTAAGCGTAGTTCTGACGATTACGTGAAGCCGAGACAATTATCAAAAAACTAGTAAATATTATATAACTGAATAATTTGTTATTTTTATTCTGTTATAATGATACCAAGTAAGTGCCAATTCATTAAATAACTTTTTTTCTTATTCGGCGTATATATGAACGATATAAACTATTTACTAACTGTCAGTTCGAGTTCATCCGTGTATTTGAGTGCCTGAAAGATACCGAAAGGCGTAATCCGAGTCATTAGTGGAAACGGCGGAAACAAAACATTGGAAATGGACAAAATTTGAAAAATTCAAATTGGTATTGAAGTCGATTTCTTATATACAATTTTCACGTATCACTAGATCTTTTTCCCGTATTTATATCGAAGTTTTGAACGCTTATAATATAATATTTTTTATTGAAATTTAGCTTACAAGCTTGTCATCATAATTTTGTTTGATATAACCCATAAACCGCGAGCCGTTTTCGCACAAATTTATTTTCAGTCAATTGATCTGTTAAAACGCTCACTTTGGCTAAAAATAGATTAATTTCAACAGTAAAAAATGAAGAATTACTTGAAATATATATTAGTTATCCCAAATACATCAAGAAGTAAACCGTACTCGTCGCATTCTCGTTAAAATAAATCGAGGAAAATGAAGAAGCTGAAAAATATATAATCTACGATTTTGCAAGCAAAATGGCTGCGGCCAGTCTTCATATACACCTCCAACACGCGCACAAGAAATCGCATATCCGCATAAGTATGTGTAATAGATAGGACTGACGATTAATGCTGCGTGTCGGCAGTTTAAAGACGAACGAGAGGTCTTTCCAAAAATATATTTCCTTGTGTTCTACTTGACATTTTCATGATCTGTTGCCTAATTTCTTTACCCCAAAAGTTTGAACTATTTCTAAAAGCAAATATCCTGAAGTGTTCCGCCTAGTTTGGCCAGAAATACGAGATAAAGTTTTGGACGTGTAAACATGTCCGGTGCTTTCATCGGGATAATGAGTTAATTCATAAAAATTCAGCAGTAATTATATGTACATCGAAATAAAATAATTTACGCATACTTCAAAATAGAGAATTACCATCTTAATTTTTGTGTTGAAGAGTCTCCGGGACGATTCCCTGACACGCCTAACGTAAACAAATCTAGTGACTAAAATCGTCACACGTACGATTATGGACTTTCAGGTTAATATACCGTAATCTAGCAGCTAAAAATAGCTTCATAGATATTTGAATTTTTAATAGCTTCAATACAATTAACATATAATTTAAGTAATTTAAGATATCGACTGAGGGTGCTTGATGGAATTTCAATATCAAATTTGGATTATTGAGATTTTGTACACTTCCATGTATTTTGTCACTAACGACCCGGGTTTCGCCTTTCGGCATCTTCAGGCATTCGAGCACACGAGTGGACTCGAACTGACAGACAGTAAACAGTGTCTAACGTTTATATAGAAGATACAAATGCGACAAATATTATTTACGATGTAAGATATTATACGTCTGAGAGCCACACTGATACCTGAGTTAAAATTTCGGGAATCGCCCTAATCCTTATTTTGTAAACACCATATTAACAGAGTGGCGAATTGCCGCTTTTCAACTTCTTTTAGAAATACCAGTGATTTTACAATTATAATAGTATTGTGGGTTTTGACGGGATGCAATTCGACGAATGGGTAAATATATACAATCATTCCACATTTAGTGACATCTGTTAGGTGTTTCAACGTATAGGATATAATAGCGGAGAATTAGGAAGGTTCAGCTGCTCATTCAAAATTGGCAAGGAATTTAACTGGGCTCTATTAATTTCCAAAATTTCTTGATAAAATAATTCATGATCCCCCATGTTTTTATGCAACAGTTTAACCCCATCATCCGCATCCCGTCAAAACCCACAATACTATTATAATTGTAAAATCACTGATATTTCTAAAAGAAGTTGAAAAGCGGCAATTCGCCACTCTGTTAATATGGTGTTTACAAAATAAGGATTAGGGCGATTCCCGAAATTTTAACTCAGGTATCAGTGTGGCTCTCAGACGTATAATATCTTACCTCGTAAATAATATTTGTCGCATTTGTATCTTCTATATAAACGTTAGACACTGCTTACTGTCTGTCAGTTCGAGTCCATTCGTGTGCTCGAATGCCTGAAGATGCCGAAAGGCGAAACCCGGGTCGTTAGTGACAAAATACATGGAAGTGTACAAAATCTCAATAATCCAAACAATTAACATTGTTTTTAATGTCTTTTAAAATAATTGGTCTGGTGTAACAGACAGGTTATTTTTAAACTCGGATTTCGACGAAAATCATGCCCGAAGCATAAATCAGTAGTAATTATGATTTATGAATATCCAAGCTCAATAAAGCTTTATGTATCCGGTGCTGGGTTGTAGCAATAGGATTTTAGCGAAACTCCTGTCGTTTGATCAATAATTAACGCATTGCCAAGTTTTCGTAATTTCATCTGATTATTTTTTCCAAATATTGCTTTCCGCATCGGTGTTTTTATCAAAGTAGGAATGAAAATTAAATCTAACAGATTATATTTACTTTATTATTTAAATACTAGTATAAACGTACCCGTCATAGGTGACGTAACTACTACATCGGAACGGTGTGTCCATTGCATAACATTTTATTTTACACCGCGAAAGCTTATGTCATTCGAAAATGTCATACCTACATGTGATAATGATAAAACGTCTACAGAGGGGTCTGGGCTATTATATATAAGATTTTAATTTGATTTTCTTTAAATCATTTGATTATACACGAGCTTGACTTACGCACGTATGTAATTGGTGCCTGAGAATGTGTGCGAATGTTGACTGTTCGACAGTGGAGCAACATAGGAAAAAACGAGTCCGATGTGAGTTCGAGTCCATTAGTTCGCTCGAATGTCTGAAGATGCCGAAAGGCGAAACCAGGGTTGTTAGTGACAAAATACATGGAAGTGTACAAAATCTCAATAATCCAAATTTGATATTGAAATTCCATCCAGCACCCTCAGTCAATGTCTTAAATTATAGAAAAAAACGTCAAAAAGGTATATTTTAAAATATTTATTTATCAATTGGTATAATAAAGCAGTTGGTAGCGTCGTTGGCTACGGTTACGGATGTCTCGGGTTCTATTCCCGGTGAAGACGGTTTCATGAATTGATTTTTCAATCGATTTATGGATATCTGTTCGTAATCATGCATATTTCTGATGTCTAAAACTCCTCCCTACCTCCCATCCGATCCTCAAAAACGGGGCGCAGCGAGAGCGATTAACTAACCACTAGTCCTGTCCTAGCCATATCCTTTTATCAGTACTCTCTTCGAAAAACAGAGGTTAAACAACTGAGTAACAAGCAGTTCTGCAATTCCTGTTGAGGTACCTTCATTAGGAGGCCATCTGCTACACGTTGGAGACATGGTAAAAAAAATAATGTTAACGAGGCGCATCAGCACTCAGTTGTTTGATTTATAAACTTGCCAAGAGGTAATCAGATACCACTTTTTTTTCTTTTTCTTGATAGAGCAGTGTACCCAACCAGTTGGGAATTCCCCCATAGAGGTGAGTTTTAAAGTTCCAGAGGGTAATTGCTGCCATGTGTTAAAGATTTTCAATTTTGCAAGTTTACGAATTTGAGAAGGTGACGGAGAGAGAGGAGAAAGAAGCGATTGCATGGAAGCACTTAGTTTTTTCCATATTATTCCAGAAATGTGCGAAATAGCGAATTGTGCGAACGTCTAGATCCGCCTGTATTGTTTATTATAAAACTCGTCTGTTTTACAGATAATTTAACGTTATTTTTTCTTAATTAAGGATTAATTCGCAGTATAGCATGTTTTTGGGACACAAACGGTCCACCCCTATGAAACTTGTCATTAAAATAATTTTTTGTCATTTGCATTCGATTATTGGAAAAAAAATGTATGCAACAAAACTGACAACACTGAAAAACCTTCTATTAGATGAGTTCTTCTTCTTTTCCTGCCATCAACGTTTATTTTATTCAGGCAATTCAGTCGTCGGCGAGCCGAGTTAAATTACCCTTAATGGAATACTAATTTAAGTCTTGAAGGAATTTAAGACAGAGAAATAATTAGGATTACAATTAAATGCATTTTTTTTATATCATATTCACTTTCATAAAAATAGTTTTCACTTATAACGAATACATTCTACAAAAAACAAATTCTTCCACTAAAAAAGTGATCCCACCTAATAAAATATATTTTTACATTGAAGAAATATATTACACTTACGAAAAAATATTTTACCATAGATAAAATAGTTTTCACTCAATATAAATACTCACACTTTGAAATCGATAATTGCACGAAGCTGTAATAAAATGTCACTTATTTTTCTACCTTATATTAGACCGCCTATATTGTCTTTGCTCCACGCATTGGAATACATTACAAAAACCAAACCAGACCAACCCTAACATAACCTACTACAACTTTACTCACTTTGTTAAAAGACTTCGTGACTAAGTGGAAACTATTAAAATCAATGTTTGAGTCTACCAAGTTATTGCTATCTAATACAAAGTG
The DNA here is from genome assembly GCA_022494535.1 of Himalopsyche phryganea. NCBI lineage: Eukaryota > Metazoa > Arthropoda > Insecta > Trichoptera > Rhyacophilidae > Himalopsyche > Himalopsyche phryganea. The sequence goes on from JAGVSL010000175.1 coordinate 844,953, forward strand.
AAAACTATCAAAATAAAAGTTCAAGTGTATGAGTGAATACTATCTAACACAAAATGCAATTATTTATAACCCATATAATAATAACTCCCGAGGTATATTTTTAGGAATACCATTGTAAACAAATATGTTTTGAGGACACAATTAAGTACAAAATGTAAATTTACTCTTGAGTGGGTAAAATTATTTTAAAAATATATAGATTTTGTTGGTAATGCCCAAAAAATTTATCCTGAACTCTAGTTTTCATTATTTTCTCGTTTCATAAACTTTCTTCAACATTCAAAACTTCAGTAATATATTGTCGTTGCTTCCTCCAGAACACTTACTGAAAAATACCAATTATAGTTAATTGAACTTTAGAGTTTTTCAAATGTTTGAAATGCTATACTTTTTCCATTTTGTTTATTAGTACAGAACTGCTTTAAATAAAAGTATAATTTATAAAAATAAGTGTGTTCTTTCATACGGTAGAGTTTGAGATAAGGAACATTTTGGTATTACTAACTCGATATGTCATTTTTTCGATTTAGTGTTTTCTTCCCGAACAACGACGATATATAGCTTAGAAACCGTCCGTCATAGTCTTCCAGTTTACAACTGACATTACACAATTAGTTCTTGAGTGTTTAAGCGGTCAGTATTTTTCTAAGTAATAATGTCGAGGAATGTCTTCTCCGTGCACATGCATGAACTTTCTGATGTTTTTATTGCTGATGAAAACGAGTAATAAAAGTTCAAAGATAAGCTTTACGATGTTTCATACATAAAGAGCTTTAAGCTTCAATAAATACTAAAGGTGTTTTTAATAAATCTGTATATGGTTTGATAATTATTTATAGTTTTCTTTTTATGGAAATTGATGTAAGGTAAACGTACCAGTAGTTGACCGTTTAAGAGAAAAAATCAACAAAAATAACGATTAACTTTCAGCATTAGACCAAATGATGACAAAGCAAGTGTATTATAATGGATTGAGAAGACCCTGGATCGAAGAGAGGCGAGCGGCTGGTTATCCGGAGTCCTGGAAAGGCTGATCTCAGACAAACACCATTTCAAATGCGGTTCAAAACTTATTTATATTCCATTCAAGATGCAGTGGTTTAACATAACACAAATATATAAATCTTAACACATAAAATTGATTCTACATTTACATTTACTTAGCAACTGAATTTACTTTAAGTTATAATACAAATGACACAACGAATTTAAATGAAATCCAATGCAAATCAAAAAAAAACAAACAATTCACATCGTCACGTCACCTCCGCCACGAGAGCGCAGCTCGTCCCGCTCGGCAAATCGTAATCGACTGTCTACAAAATTTAAAAAAAACGTTGGAGCTACCCTTTTCCGTAAAAATGGACTCGTCCAGCGGACGTAACCGGGGGCTATTTGAACGCCTGGCGACAAGAAAGAGCCTTTTCTGCGAAATATTGCTGTTGCCGCTGGCTGATTTCAGTTCAGGACACTAATGACACTTATACTTAACAAAAACCAGGGTGTGTCAGGATCAAATATCACTTTTAAGGTGTTAACTGTCGATTCTTGGTAGAAAGACATTATATTTTAAAAAATAAAACACAATTCATTTGTACTACTTCCACATATTTGTAATGATCAGGACCGGTTTCGCTCATCATGAGCACGAAATGATCAGTTGATATTTTTTAAAAGATCAAATATCAATTACTCAACTGCTTGTATACCAGTACATTTTCCTTCAATATTTTAATAAAAATGTGACCAAAAGCTTCCTTATGATAGTATATTACATACACCCGATTTTAACATTGCACGGGGGTTACGTTCCAGAAACTACCGTGTAAAAAAAGATAAGGTCCCCATATGAAAATGGGAAATAATTTTCATTACTTAATATACCCTCAAAATAGCAAATTCTCGAACTCAGAAATATTTTTTTTAATAAATGGACATAATTTGCGACTTAAACTATTCAATAAAAATAAATATTGCTTTCAGTACGTGGCTAGTTGTTTTATATATTGTTTATGTCACTAATAGTACTGATGTTGAAATGCTCATATGAACCTAATCACTCTCTTTTTCGCTCAATCACATGTAAAGTGACGGGTGCGTGCGAGATACAAGGTGACACATCCACGTTGCGCCAACGTGACCAGCATCTTCCCCGAACCACATTTCGCTGCAAATTAATTGTTATTAATAATTGTAAACAATTCACATCAAATAGTCATGTTTACCTTTCACAAAAGTTCTTTGGAATTATTATTCACTAGCTATTATTATCCGACACCGACCGTTGTTATAGATTTCTCTTTCTTTTGTTCCCTTTCCCGTTATTCGGCGGGTCCCTTGCGAACGAAAAGGACTTGTTTTTACCTAAACTGATCTATCGGATCACGGCTGCGATGCCGAGTGTAAGATTAACGGTTGGGGGTTGGGATTCCGGCCTCCACGGGTCGTAAAATTCATTTGGTGTGTTTTTAAATTCGGAACTGTGTATTTTAAAATGTTTATTTTTTCTAACTGTTTCTAACTTCGATAACTGTATTCAACTTTGTACAACCAAATGCAATAAACTATATTGACTTGGATCAAGCTGTCGTGTATGATTGATTAAAACACCCTCGAAGTTGAACTTTCTGATTAATCTTTCGTCTGTTTCTGCAACCCGCCAGAGGCAGTGTATCAAAGGTGAATGCATTTTTTTATCCTACTTGCTTACACACAAGTGCAGTTGTGTGACAGAGATAGACATACACCCACTGCACGCCGATGGAACCTATAGTGGCGAGGACCTCTGCAGTGCTAATAAATAACTTAATGGCATCACATTAATACATTTATTTTAATTAACTGTAAAGGAATGCTAAGTAAAACGACTGTTTTATTTTTTATTACCTATATTAAAAAAGTAAATTCTTGCCTTTTATAACGTGTGAATTGCACACTTAATATTGCGTTAAATAATGTAGTTATTAAATATTTTTTTTTTGCAAAATTAATTCAGATAATTTAAAATATTCTTGAAACAAATACTGACATTACGACTGTAATAAAAAAGTGACTAAATAATACAATAAAAGCGTAAGTTTTTAATTAGGTACACGTAATAATTGGATTATTGTATGCTTGCGCGCGGAATGTCTTATAAATAGATTAAAGATGGCGTAACAAATATCCAGTAGGTAATGTTTTTTTTCTCGTTATAAACAAGTTCGAATCCCAGCGAAGCGTAATCGTGAACAATTCAAATCTCACACTCATTGACCGCTCATATTTTGGAGGGGCGATGGGATGGTCAAGCTTTCCGAACATAAATGAATTAAATTCATTTTAAATTGCCGTTTTATTTCGTTCGCAAATAGTTGCTCATTGAATGATTTATAAAATTATTGAAACCTGGAATATTGTTTTAAAATTTAATATGTACAATGGAAATCGCTCAGTAGTAATAACGACGGAAAAATTTCATGATTTTCTAACACTTAATAATTATCAGGGCCGGTTTCGCTCATCACGAGCATTAACATTATAAAAATGTGTAAGTAGTATAAAAAATGTGTTTTATTTTTAAAATACATACTTTTTCCACCAAGAAAGAACTGGCAGTTAAGACTTAACAGCAAACAATTTGGTGACCACGCCACATCTGGTATATTATTTTGTCATTTTAACATGAGAAATCTTTTCACAATAGGCATTTTTCTGTCTCACGTTAAAAGAAATAAAATAGCTTCGTCCTTCGTCCTTATTTTTCCACGTTGAGCATGGGACAATTTTCGTAGATGTTAAAACTTCTCCAATTCATTTGTAAGATAATATTTTACTTGTCTCTTGGTAAATCCAAACCTACAATATTTTTAATCGATATACTTACTGTCTCGGGCAGGCGTGCAGAAACAGATGAAACATTCATTACAAAGTTCAACTTCCAGGGTGATTCAATCAATCAAAGACGCCAGCTCGATTTAAGTTAATATCGCTTACTGCATTTGGTTGTACAAAGTTGAATAAAGTTATCGAAGCTACTAACATAGTAACAGTTAAAAAAATACGTTTAAATATACAGTTCCGAATTTTAAAACATAACAAGTGTTTTTTACGACTAGAAAACTTCAGGGGCTGCAATTCTAACCCAACTTTAAGCCTCCATCCGGCTTCGAAACCGTGATCCGACAGACGATGTTTAGGTAAAGATGCGGTTTTTGTTGGCAAAGGCCTCGCCCCAACAATATGACCGTAACTGAGAAAAAAATAAGAGACCTAAACCGACCCGGCTAAATATTTATGAAAGGCAAACATTCTAGGGTGACTATTAGCAACAGGATTCTACTTTTATCGACAATTGAATTTAGATGAACGAATTTACAGACATTATTTATATTTGCTTGGCCAATGCCTGTTTTTCCCACTAATTGAAAAGTGAGAGATAATGCGAGGAAGATTCTGGGCACGTTGACGCAACGTGGAGGTGTCAATATGTATTTTTAGTCTATCATAAATCATAACTTCTTCGCGGAACAATAGTGTTATTTCGCGGAATACCCATTTGGGAAACGCTGTTTCGTTACAACCTGCACCAAGTTAGTCAGACGAAAATTCCTGTTATTGATTTGCCCTACGGTTATTAATAAGCGATTCTATCGAATCACCGATTCCGGCAATTGATTCATTCATACACATTTTTTAGCTAGCCCAGCCTGAGGAACATTTCCTTATCACGATTTTGGTCGAGTTTAATAAATCTTCGAGTATTTTGGCCTGAAATTTGCGCCGCTCTTTGGTCCGACAGGCCTTGAATGGATTCATCGACCGCCTTGCACTTGATCGCAGCATTAACTCCAAAGGTATATAATAATAATAATAATATATTATATACTTATATTGTAATGGCGCTCGGTTTTTGAGTTAGAACCTAATTAATAGGCCGGGGAAAGGGCAATTAGTGTATTTTCTGTGTGTGATACACCGATTTCTTGGTAGCGTGTCAGATTTCATTATCATATTTTGTTTATTTTTATCTCATTCATTTTTTTAATAAACTCGCTATTTCCGGTGTTATATGAATTCTCAGCGGTTGTAATTAATGGTAACCGAACACCCGGCGCACAGTCTCGTTAAAATATTAAATTTCATTACATTATGTGAAGATGCAGTTGCCTTAAAATATTTAATGTACTATTTGTAATGTGAAATAATCACTTGAAATAGCAATTGTTTATGGTATTTACATTTACGAAGTATTCACTCATCAAACGGTTAGCCAAACCTTTCATCACTTGACTGTCGATTAATTAATTTATTCGCAAACATTGCTGAATGCTAAAATTATTATTTTTATCGTATTTAGTATTTTGGTGAATATGTAAATACTGCGGCTATTAATCCATTTCTTGAATCAATGTGTCGCCCCTCCAGTATAAAACAACCATAACTGCAAATTCATAGTTTTGAGAAAATAGCATTTGAAGTTTTTCATCCATTTTAAATACTCTTCAGATCAAATATCTCAGGTATAAAGATTTTTTTTGTTTCCACAATAAAATGGTGTGTTTTAAACTGATTTCAACATAAATATCTGAAAATACCGCGACATGTCGTTACCTTTCTTTGAAAAGGTTCTAATTGCACTTGAGCATGTTTTGAGATACGAAAGTTTGAAATTTTGACTAATCAGGAAATTAAGGAAACAATGTATCTTTAATGAGTGATTTGGCAAATTTTTATATATATAAATATTTAACTTACTTTTTATATAATTTATTTTAAATAAAGCATTTATGTTAGGAAGTAATGTGTATCAAAAGCTTTAATTAGAAATGACAACAATAGTTTGTTTGAAAAAGTTTTATAGGATATTTCAATTTTACCAAACAAAATGTTCTGATTTTTGAAATATTTATTAATATTATCATGACTTGCTGAATTATATAAGCTAACAATAATATTATAATAAACAGAATAATAATACATATATACTTTGAATGTTTGAACGAACTCAGCTAACTTTCGTCAATGACCACATCGATAGAACAATAGAAGTAAAGGGAAGAATGTTCGACATGACGTTAAAGTCTTATCAAAAAAACTGTGATGTGTATTTTTTTCCCGTGAGATAATAATAAGCAGTTATATCGATACATAAGACCGTATAAAACAAATTTATGAAAAAAAATGTGAATAGAACTCCGGAATCCTGCTAACTCTCTCATTGAACAATATATGACTCTGAAATCAACGTATATGGTAGAATGTGACTAATAATACATTTTCCAATCAGAAGGTCATTTTAGCCTAATATGTCAGTTAGAACCTTTTCAAAGTAAGGTAACGATGTATTGTTTTTGATTTGTAAATATTTAAAATTTGTTAAATACACTAAATATCAAAAATGAATAGGAGTGAACAGCAGTAATGATGTTTTTACACTACAATTATGTGAATCCTACGGAAATTTTTGCATTCAAAACAGAAAATTACAATTTTAGCACTTATGGTTGTTTTATACTGGATGGGCGCGCAAAACATATTAAAAGTTGCCATTCGTTTCAAAATAAATGGCAATGAATTTTATTGAGAATTGGTTGTAAAAAAAATGGTGTGATTTTACCTCTTGAATTTGAAATAGTGAGTTTTTTAGAAGTTGACCTAATTGAACCTTTGACACCTTCTTCGTTGAGTGATCTTTTTAGCAAATTTATTTTATGGGCTGTCATTAAATTCGTCTGATAAATAAGTTTGGATGTCAACTTTAACACGTGCAGTCTTAAACGATCAGGATGTTGTATCTGGAAAATCAGTTTATCGCAAATTCGACAATAGGTGGAGCTTTTATCAAAATCAATCCTTAACTGAATACGGGGTATAAAACAATAGTCCGTCTGTGTGAATTGTGGGTGTCGACTTCAAGGATTCTACCGAAACCCGCAGTCAAAAGCGGGTTATCGTAAATTCGACACTTTATGTCAATAGCATTTTCAAAACCTTGAACAAACAACCGAAATCCCGGGATCCCGGTTTTGGTAATTATGGTTTTACAATTTCTAATCACGCCATTTTTAGCACTGTGGTTTTATAGGTTTATTCTCGTTTATTTATAAAATAAACAACACCACAAAGAAATGGCAATTCATCCACTAGTTTTAGAACTGTTTGATTTATATGACTTAATTAATTGTAGTGTTCAACAATTCAATACTTGAAACTAGTATATTTTATAATATTTATTTTTAAATGTGTGTGTGAATATTATAAATAGCCAACCCGTTAATTTTATAGGTTGAATTAAATATAATATATTCATTGGCCATATTATTAAACTAAGAATCATTCGTCGCCTAATATAGGCGTCTATTTGGAATCTCCGTCATCAGACGCAACGGCATCAGGCGCCGGCTCAGCGCCGTCTAATTTTAGTCAACGGTCTACGAGCGTCGCGACGCTAGCCGGTGTGCGTCACAGTTACGCCCACTTGCCGGAGATTTAAGCCTTGCGTGTACCTTCTACTACGACACAATTTTATCACATCTCAAAAAGCTATTTAATTACTGCGTCATGGGAATATAGTTTATACATTCCTTATTTTCAGTTATCTTTTGAGTGGGAATTTATTTAATTTATATTTGTTTTTATCATAAGTACAGCCATCTACCGATACTCTGAGCTATAGGAATTGCTCATAGAATTACTGGCTTTAATTCTTGTGTCAATGCGCCAATACTAAGAATTGCGATGAAAGTAAGTTAAAGACTATTTATAGTGGGTTCTTCAAATCTGGTAGGATTGTTTTCATACTGGTATTAGAAGTAATAGCTGTGCGTTTTATTGGTATTTAATTACGTTACATTTGAATTCAATTAATATGATTAACCCTAACAGGTAAAGTGTTCAACAGTTCAATCGTTCCTCCCCCAGTTGATATCACGAACCATTCTGTAACGATAAAATTAGGGTACATCTTTGTGCTGTGCCAGGCAGTAAAACAAGATACAATCATCGCTGGACATCGTCATCCATATGGGGCGTTACTCGACTGATTGAAAAAAGGAATCAAAACATTTATACCTACCCATACTCATGCGTACTCAAACATCCAATTCAAGCCGTCAGTTACTCTTAAGATATTTATATAGTCTTAAACAATATTCGAAGTTATGCGATGACGAAACTGCTGTAAGATTTTTACTATCAGACGATATAATCCTCGAAATCTAATAATGGACACTATCCGCGCGCTGGGTCTGGCACAAACTAAAGTGCGATTCTCAAAATGACGTAAGAAACAATGCTTTCATTCAAGATTTCAAGATCCCGATGAAAAGTATTTTACATTTTAGTATTGTTGGACTGAAGCGCTGACGTCACACCTATTTGTATGAATTTATGTACAGGTCGAGGTTGTGCAGTCAGGATGCATTTATTGCCGGTTTAGAAAACATTGCCGAATTTTTGACAGTTTATGGATTGTCACAATCGCAGTGATTGACGAACGTTTGCAGCAATAGAGCGGGGGTAGCGAGGAGTCGGGAGCAAACATATAAAAGTGAAACCTACGTATATAATATATATTATATATATATATATATGTATGCACGTGTGAAGTGTCATATGTCATAATATTATGGATGACTTGTAACAGTGAGCGTTTCGTGTTTTCCTGCCTGGCACAAAACAATGAAGTGCCAAAATTATTACTTGCTACTGTCATGTAGGGATTTATTATGACAACGATCCTGGGAGGTATCCTTTACGAATCCAGTGTTTTTATGCATTCTCATACATCAAGAAACAGTGCATACTGTTCAACTCGTGACTATGCTAGGGTCTTAAGACATCGAAAGTTGTAGATCTCGTCCGTATACGACTTTCCAATATGAAAACAGACCCGTTTTTTCCTAATTCAATGTTATTATTGTCGTTCTTTTCATAGTAATTAAATGATAAGCGTAACCCGTTTTAGTGCATTGCATTTATATACAAAGACACTTGAAACATAAAAGTAAGTTTTCAACACTTCTCATTAGAATCACTTCGGTGCTTTCAACATGATTCAAAAACGCATTAAAATTTACCTGTGAACATACATGTGTTAATGTATTAATTTTCCGGATTTTCATGCTTTACCTAGTTGTCTGTTATAGAAATAGCGATGAGTCATTCGCGTTTGGATATCACTGAATATAAAACTTTTTACTGTATTGTATCTTTTTAAAATGATATTGTATTTTAATCAATTTTTTTATTTATTAGCTTTGGTGCCTATATCTGATTTTTTTGTACGGTATATGGTGTGTAGCGTGCACAGAAGGCAGAAGAAAATTTAAATGTTACTAAATTCCTAAATTCCTTTATCGTAATGAAGTTTATTTCGAAAATAGCGATTTGTAGATCATGACAAGGTATATATTTTGAATATCGTTTGGTGAAAGTAAGACATGCTACACTTCCCTGCTAAGTAAATACACAGTATTTAAAGAAATTTTCAAATAAGTATGTAGTATAATAATGTAAAAAATTTGGAATATTTTACGTAAGAAAAACCACAGTAAAATATGTATTTTGTACAAAAAAAGGCGTAAATGTTTTTATACTAATTGAAAATTAACTTTACTTTGTAAGTAAAAACACAGCTTCATTATGTTTGCAAGTCCTTTTTGTGAAAACACTGTGTTCTTACTTATAATTATATACATAACACCTTTGTACATTATTCCAAAAAATCACTATCCAGATCTAAAAAAAATGATAAATTAAAATAGAAAGTCTAATTCTGAGGAATCGTTGAACATGCAAATACTGTGTGTTTTATTTAGCATTGCAGTATACAGTATGAATATATATTATATTAGTATATATATATAAATGAATACATTATATACGCTTCCCAAGATATGATAGAAGAATGTGTTTTGTAAACGACTATTAGTAATTTAAGATAATTTAAGACATCAACTGAGGGTGCTTGATGGAATTTCAATATCAAATTTGGATTATTGAGATTTTGTACACGTCCATGTATTTTGTCACTAACGACCCGGGTTTCGCCTTTCGGCATCTTCAGGCATTCGAGCACACGAATGCCTGAAGATGCCGAAAGGCGAAACCCGGGTCGTTAGTGACAAAATACATGGAAGTGTACAAAATCTCAATAATCCAAATTTGACTATTAGTAAGTTAATTGCTCTTTCTACGCTCTGTTTTCAGAATTCTTTCGGACGTCTTACGAAAATTCGTAAAAAATATCATGTCTGGCTACAAATATATGATAAATCACTTGAAAAAATAATGTTCAAATTAATTCGAACACTTGACAGTGCCATCGAGTATCGCGAAAACCATACAGTGCTACCACGCATCTATGGCGACCGACAATACGAAATTTGTATTATCAAGACACTTTCTTAACCATTTAATATATACACCGCGTGATGAGGTCATTAATAGCTTCGAAGATTATACGGGCGGTGCCGTTATTAAAATAGTTGAGGAACATCCTCTGAGAGTGACTTATGCATTATTACGTGATGCGAAGAATGTTTCTCCACTAACACATCTATCTCCTAGCTCACGATTAAAACATTGATCTCTCATAAAAGTTATTTATAACTTATAAATGCAATGTTGAACGTAAGCTAGTATCTCGAATGTCTATCTAATCGGAAGATAAAACAAGAATATAATTATCGAGATTGCCCGCATAAAATATAATTCACTTGCACTAAACAGCATGTACCTAAACGATTATTTCGACTGGTTATCATTAATTTCTTCTTTTAAGAATGTAAATCACAACCCCATGCCAGTGGTGATACTAAAATATCCCCCGTCGCTTGCAAATCTCAAATAGTAAATATCCCTAGTAAGGGAAGCGTTGTTCAACTCAATCCGACAAGATGTTCAAGCAGGTTGCGACTTGGTTGCAGCAAGGGTGGATAATATTACATTTAATTATAATACTTTGCTGTATCATACCGAGAGTGTGCAGAACCTCAATTAATAGAAGTTTCATCCGTAAAAGCTGCCATTATTATAATAATTAAACTTTGGGTAGTTGTCATAAGACACTCTTGGAAATTACGTTGCTGTGTTACGGGATACGCACATTAGGAGCTGTGGCGGGTACTAAACTGCGTACTTGGGGAATATAGAGATTCGGTAGTACTTGTTCCTTCTAACAATATCTTTATAGACGTAAAACTTTTCCGGTGCACATTAAATAATATTTATACAAACAGTATTTCCACGACAAAATGTTTCGATGATATTCATGCGAAACATAAAAATTACGTGTTATTATCTATGCGACAAACAAGATAACAATTATTTAATTACGAGTCCTTTCCTGACTCCGTCCCTCCATACTTAGAGGTTTAGCGACTGAATAAAAAGCAGGGGTGTGCAGTCGTCCAAAAAAACGTGACTCAGACATTGACCAACAGATTGTGATTCCGACTCGGATTACGATTAAAAAAGTCTAATTTTGTCAAGTTGTAATTGGTCTTCAAATTAAACACCAACTAACAAATCCGGCAAATAGCCAAATTTTTCATATTATACAAATATTTATGTATATTCTACAAAAAGAACATGTTATAGGCATAAATTAAAATGAAACAAGTACATTAATACACGCAGAAATGCAAAAATACACTTTATAGAAAAGGAGTCGCTCGTTTTTTACAACTCCGACTCCGGCCAAAACAGCACGACTCCGACTCCGCAGCGCTGATAAAAATGGTAAAATTAACTTCCCTTGATGCACCATTACGAGTTCATATGCTCAAAAAAGATACATCATGTCATCGACACAGCTAAATTATTGAATGTATTTTATTAGAAACTCAGTAATTAAGATATGTTTAAGTAAAATAAATATAAATACAGTTTTTTCTGCATTATACAATACGTCAGAGTTCGATCGCGCACAAAGAATTCAGAAAACTTCTTGAATTAATTTTTTAAGTGATGTCAAACATTAAAACCACTAACGACGTTTTAAGTACAATGCTAAATGCTGTCGGGATTTCGTTGAAAAAACATAGGTTCATTAACCGTTTAGGTAAACAAAAAAAATAAGAAAGTAAACATCTTACGATGACACAGTTTGTTACGTCATAAATTTGGGAATTTCATTTACATACAAGAGTTTTAATGAATTATCTTCGTTTTATTGAATATTTAATGATTTCTTGCGAACATACTATATTTGTTTGTTTGTCCCGTATGCGTTCCTTTACCATTCATCCGATTTCAATGAAATTTTGGTGAGTTGTTCTGCGCACACCCGTGAAGGTTTCTAAAAAAAACTAATCAAATACGTACAAATAGCGACATCTCGGAAAACCCTCTGATTTATTCGTGTACGCACCAGGCGAAAAACAAAAAATATTGTGATCCAAAGGCACTTCAATAAACAGAATTCAAATGCAAACACTTTCTTTCTTTGAGTAGCATTGCAACGCATAAAAATAAAACAAATTTTTTTTGGTACTAAATCCACATTTTTAAAATGATTGAGACCGATTTCGTCAATTGCGAGCATTATCTACCGAGATCATTACCATCAGTTGAAAATGCTCGTGATGATCGAAACAGGTCCTGATCGTTGCCATATATATATTGAAATTGTAAAGGGTATTTTGAAGTATATTTAACATCACATATGTTTTTTAATGATATCTCTGTAGGGCTTTTAACCCTTTTAGTTTTTTTGAAGTTTTAATTGATGGATAATCTTTTGCGTAGGTAAACTTTATTATGATAATTTATTATTTGAGAAATTCACGTAATTATTTATTTAGGGTAGCTGTGCCAACGGCCAACAACATTATTAGTTCAAAATAGTTTTCGCTGATGATTACAGATGTCACCTGTAGTAACTTAAGAGCATGTGCGCTGGGATACGGCAGTAGAAATTTAATATTGATGCCCGGTGATCCCGTAGGGAGCAGTAGCGGGCAGCTAAAAAACGAAGGTGTTTTATTTTTATAAATTAATATAATGCCTTTCTATCTAGATTGAAAGTTTTTCACAATTATATTTTAATGAGAATTGGTTATTATGACCACATGTAATTACAAACTCTTGTGAGTTTGTAAATCCAAAACCCGGGTCGATAATGAAAAAGCGCATGGAAATTCAAAATTGCCATCAAGTACCTCATCTACATCAGTTTATATCTTAAATTATACAGTTAACACAAAAAAAGTGCAACCATACATCAAAAGTTTGAAGAATTAGTATATTTTGGTGTCTTTCATGATCTGTACATGGTAGTGATGCACAACCTAATTAATATCCATTTGATTGATGTTGATCACATCCATTGGGAATGTGGGAAGACGTGGACAATGATCGAGAAAAATAGCTCACAATGATACGACTGTTAGACCAGCCAACCCTGTTGGTTATGGCGAAGTGGTTACTTCTAGGTCAAATTACAAAGCACTCAAAGATGAGGATCTCTTCATTGAAAAACTATTCGATATCTTTTTTACTTTTTACACACTATGGTGTACGCAACCAAGTCTTAAGGATTTTTTCTTGGATATTCAAAGCATAAATTTGAAACGTGAATAACGTTGCTACACTGTGGTATACGCCTTGTAAGAAGAGCGTGAAGCCGCAGTGGGTGATTGCAGATAAAATGTTTACAAATAAATTAGCAGTTCTTTCTCTTGCCATCAAAATGATTTAGTAGTATTTTTTGTTGATGAAAAAATGTAACAAACTAATTTTCATCAATTCGCTCAAGAAAATATATTGTATCGCTGTGTAAATTATTTGTGATTATTATACGTGCCAATTAAATACGTGTTACAGTGTACAACATTCTGATAAGAGGCGAAGACTTAAAAAAGTAGGAAACATATAATGATCGTTATCTATACGTTCATATTTTATTTTATTATTAGGAAACCACACTGGAAAATACAGAGAGCTCCAGTACCAATATATATATTTTACTTTAATGAGGTTCATATTATCATCTTCCTGGGTTTAATCTTTTATCGTTGTTAAAGGAAGTAAGCTTTTTCCTCAAAAATGTTACTCAATAGAATGCCTAGTCAATGAAACAAATCCACCTTCATATTATAGTCATTAGTTTTTCACATTGTTATTAACTGTAAACGTTGCTTTATGATATATCTACACTGTGTTCTGGTGGTAAGAGCTTCACACTGGCGGTCATATTTGTCAGGGGTCAAGTCCCGTCAATATCAAATTTACAAAATAAGATCTCGGGGTGAATATTGCTAATAGAGGACTGCACAGGCCCGGGTTCGTCCAGCGGGCGAGGTTCGGGCCTCTAGAGACAACTGACATAAGGAATTTATTTTTTAGAAAAATATTTTTAATTTTAGCAAATCAATCAAGTCGATATCAAACTTGAATTGTTCAAGATTTTTACATTTTCATGTGTTTCGTTACTAACGAATCTGTATCTTCAGGCATTCCAGTACGCGAATGAACTCGAACTGACAGTTAATAAATAGTATAAGACAAATTAAGAAAAAATATTCTCACTAGTCTATCAGATTAATATTGAGGTATTTTTAATACTTGAATTAGTTTTAATAATTGAGAAATACCTTGATTGAGAAAATAATTCCATACTCATATTACTTAGCAATTAAAGGCGACCGAGAACCAATTGAAAACAACGTTTGAAATCCTTGAGAAGTATCATTTAATCTAGATATAATATAAAATTTTGTTTCAAATTCGCGATAAAATATTAATTATGCTTCGTTTTGATGTAATTTTTATGTAACCCTTGTTTACAAAACACGACGCGAAGTGACCCATTTTTTGATTTTACGTAAAGTTTCATTTATCCTGTTTAAAAAGTTTTACTGCTACCCAATTTCAGACTTTTAATTAATTTATTTCAATCAGTGAACGGTACTTCATTATTTCTTTATATAAAACTTTTCCGATTTCTGAAAGTGTGGTTTTGCTTTAAAAACGTTTATTTTAACAACGCTGCCAAACATTAGATGGTCCTAAGGATTTAGCGCTGTGTGGTTATGCCATCGATATTCACTACAGCTTCCCGTCTCATTTAAAGGGTTCACATCGTTAATAGAATACAGGGCCTGTGGCAGTGTGGTCAGTGTCGCCTTCTTCGGTTCTGGCACCCACGTGTAAAATGGTAACTTATATCTGTCTGCAAAAGAAAAAAGGCGCTAAGTCTTAAGCCGGTTCTTTTCAGAAGATTTGTCATTCTGTAATCGACCGCAGAACGCCATTCTGTAATCGCCCACCGAGCGGAATTCTGTCGCCACTCGCCGAATGAACTCTGAACTGCATAATCGTCATCATCATCATCCGTCCTACTGTTTATTTGCGTCACGCATACAAACATAGGAAATATATTCCTAAATATTTAAACTCAAGTAGACTAGAAAAGATAGTGAGTAGGGACTTACTATTCGGCATGACCAACCGGTCTGAGTATGGGTCACACTGACTTTACTTCAGTATTCATATCGTTAAGGCTCTTTGGCCACTTTTGGAGTAGTTTGGCCGGAAGCCACAATGCTAATATTAAATAACGAACAAGCTGGTGTAAGAAACTGTTTAGAATGATTAATATTAATTTGACGGCATGATATTAATTCTCATTTCCATTGTCCATAGAGAAGCGCATGTTGGGTATAGCGCGTAAGCATTAATAAAAAATTGATGCGTAAAGAAGTAGACAGGATGATGTTAAGTTGTAGAGTTATTCAAAATAAGATAATTTATCTGGCACTTCAAGGTAGATTAAAGTGAAAGCAAACCACAGTATACAGAGTAGTGTGGATTGGTCCTTATTTTGTACTGTAACTGACCGTCATACCACAGTAGTTACTCATGTACGTTGATATTTGGATATGCTTATTGGTTATTCCATGGAACTGATTTCATATGTAAAATATTAAAAATCATGCTTATAATAAATGATTATAAACGTTAATCACTTCAAAAAAGGTAAATAAGAACTGCGCATTCTAAATTGTTCCCGCCAAAAGTCTCGCCGGATATGCGAGCAACAGGATGCGAGATTGCCGATCATCAAATTGGCGCGAAATCAATATTCCAGTCAGCTGTTGTTTGGGAAGAAGCTGCCAGAGTGTCGAAATTTCGCTCCCGCAGATTGACATCGCGAATAATGCCCTTCCGAGAAAATTCTGCAGACTGCATTCAAATTCGCGCCACAATGCACTCGTGTGCATTAGCAGTGCAGTCTCGCGCTCGGACTGCAGCTCTGATCGCATCTTTAATATTATTTATGGACGCTTCAGGATTATAAATTTTACTTTCGTTCTTTTGAATTCCTTTGTTTCTTCGTTCAGCTATTTGGTCTTATCGTAAGTCTATGCAAATTCCGCGAATAAAATCTGGTGCATTGACACGCTCGATAGTTCAACCAATACCAGCACTACTCTGCATGATCAGAATTCTTCTTTTCTTTATATCGTCGTCTAGCGAAGGTTTGTTAGTTACAGTACACGGTTGTACTGCGTATTGATTTTGAAGGGGGTGTTATTCTAGGAGTTTCCAAAGCAGTCTTCTTTTGCTGGCGCCATCTTCGGACTGTAAATATCGAATGGCTTACTTGCTGTTCTGATAGACCGGCCCAAAATAACAAGTACATCATCACCAAATTTGTATTGAATATAAAAAAAATCTGTGTTTGATATGTGCACAAATTATGCAGTAGCAGAGGAATATAATCTGAATCGTCACTGACAGAAAACATAATGATATTTTTATTATTCAGTTCGATTATACTTTCACAGGTAAATATTTTCGACTGAAATACTTCTTTTTACAATGAATCACACTGTCTGCGATGCAAGTCTATTTTCCTCATCAATGAGACTGATTCGTCTTTGCAACTAGATCTGTAGAATTGTTACAAATGTTTTCCTGAAGAGCAGTTTCCCACTTTTCACTCCAGTCTTTTCGGAAGCATCTACATTTGCGAGCAACGCTTTCCTCATTAAAACTAAACAAATCTCAACACAGAAGCCGCTTGAACAACGATAACCTCAGAGCTTCACTGAGGATAGCAACCACAAACTTTGAACACGATATCGAAATTATTGCTGCCAGCATGCAGTGTCAGAAATCTCACTATAGTTGAAGTTCCATCCTGTAAATATGCACGTAATGCAAACTGGAGAGTGATCAAATTATATAACCATTAAATTAAAAATAATGAAATGCATATCTCGTCTAGTATAATAATATCATTATTTTAAAACACTTTAACCCTCTGCGGACCATGAAAAATTAGAAAATAGATAATCTGGTCTTTCTTTCAAATAGGTTGTGCACCACTGTCTTATTCTCATCGTCTTGACACACTCATGTTCTTCCTTCGTATTTATTCCACTATTGAATGGGTAGTATCTTTTTTCCGATTCATTAATTGAAAATCACAAACGGTTAAGAATCGTAACTTATGATTACACATGCTGTTAGATTATTCCAAATTCAACAGCATTAGGATAGTCAAAATAAATAAATTTAAGTTATCCAACAAAGCTATAAATCTCTAAACGGAACTGACGATGCAGAAAACGACTATCGTCCTTGCTTAGAATAAAATAAATACCCTTTCAGATTTATCGTTTGGTCCACCGGTTTCTCTATGTGGTGTCCAATTTAGTTTTTCTTATCGTCCAATCACTTCTCCGCACTCCCGTTTCATTTTGTCGCCGTTTTTACTTTCCCTCGCATTGTCACATCTGGATTCCCCGCCGAATGAAAATAGAGGCTTTGACCTTTTAGGCAAGTTTATTTTTCTATTTGAGTGAGTCGCTTATCCTGCCAACCGGTTCGACCGGTCTTTACCGTACCGCACAGATTGACACAGAACACGTAACCACGAGTTGTTTTGCACTTTATAATTATTTGTACGAAATCTCCTCTTTTTCCCGGTTAAATTCCGCGATAACCCACCCCTCTGTGGGTATTTATTCGATCATCTAAATTGTTTTTTTTATATTCACCATAACATAAAACATAGAGTCACAAAAAACACACTTCAGTAGTATTAGTAAACAACCGTTCAACGCTGCTGAGCTTTCCTCCAGTCTCGTCGTTCGCCATGGGTTCGAATCCCCCATTGTTTGTGATGTTTTCATACTTCAAGATTTAACACAAATAAATAACTGGTAATCTGTAATCATAAATTCAACCACATTGGTAGTATTTTTTGCCATGTCCGCCTCAACGTGGAACATATGGCCTCCTAATGAAGGTATCCCGTCAGAAGTTTTCTATGAGAACTGCTTGTTACTCAGTTGCTCAACATCTCATTTTTCGAAAAGAGTAGAGATAGAAGGATAAGGCTAGAACAGGACTAGTGGTTAGCTAATCGCTCTCGCTAAGCGCCGTTTTTGAGGATCGGATGGGAGGTAGGGAGGAGTTTTAGACATCAGAAATATGCATGACTACGAACAGATATCCATAAATCGATTGAAAGATCAATTTATGAAACTGCCCGCACCGGGACTTGAACTCGAAACATCCGTAACTGTAGCCAACGATATTACCAACTGCACCAACTGCACCACGGACCCCGACGATAATAAATTAAGTAAGAAAGTATTGTAAGTTTAAAAAGAATTCCTAAACAATCATGGAAATTTCTCAAATTGGAAAAAGTTTACAATAAAATTGAAAACCACAAGTAATTTCAAAAACAATTAATAATGTCAAATAATTAATTAATAATGATTCTAGAATCATTTATTTTTAAAAAGATGGTTTAACATTAATCCCTTCCACTCTCCCCTTTTTCTTCACTCTTCCTTTAAAATGAAGCGTAAAGAAAAATAATAATCCCATATGTTGAATTATTCACATTCCCGTAATTACTTATTCAGAGTGTCGCCTCCCATTCAAAGGACCAGCGTGTTGGTGTGTGTTCTTGAGCGTCACTCCTCTATGGGCAGGTCACGTTTCTGGTTACGGATGCACCCCAGACTCGGACGGATATGACGTCATGTATGCAATTTCTTTATACTGCCATGTAGCACCGTTTTAGGTTTTTCTAGACTCGTTTTAAATTATTAGATCCTTAGATTAGAATTTTATGCGGTTTAATACTTCCCGTTTGCACAGAGTCGGATGAAAGCGCGAGCTTTAGGTTGGGCTGACTTTGTGTGTGGCGAATTGCATTGCATTTTATAACTTGGCCGTTATACGGCGAGTGACTATAGAAACTTTCAATTACTCACTGTGATATTTTTCAGAAACAAATTAGTGTATATATGATAATTCCCAGGCGATTGTTAGTGAGACACACTAAGTGAAATTTGAAAGCATATTTATATAACGCTTATTTGTTACGGAACACGTTCAGTATAATGTGTACTGGGTACAACGTTGAGTGCCCTACCAAGTTGTTTACATAGTTTCATTTCCAACAGTCGCCGCTCCCAATGGGGAAACAATTGACTACTCGTGCAGTATCTCAACGAAAGTTTGTTATTATGTTTATAAATCTCTTTTTCGCGTGAATAGTGATGGAAATCTAGGTAAGGAGTAGTATTAGCTAATTACTGTCGCTATGTCCTGTTTTTAGGAACGGATAGGTGATAACTAGTAGGGAATGTAAGCATTGACGACAACAATTTGTGAAATTGTCCGAAATGCAAACGAATATGACGAAAATCCAAGAGCGTCGTTGACCACTCAGCTATAGAACGGGAATTTTACATAATATGACTTGAAGCCTTTTACAGTTTTCAAGTAGCTAAATTGTATGTTTGACGGAACACTCTTCTTTCATTCAGGACCAAGCTATGATAAATAAACTGAAGGAAAATATTTAAAACACTGGGCATCACAGTTAATGTAGAAATGCGCCAAATATTTTTTAATTGAAAATAACTAATGACCAAATAAAAATATTATTTACATTTTATAAAAGATTTAGTCGCTGATTTTATGTTTACGTGCCTTTTAGTTCTTATTACTAAATAATAATAAATTAAGAGATATAAAGAAAACAAGAATTAAAGAAAGTATATAGCTACAAATATTACAAGAAATATAAAAAGTACACTTATACGAATTTAATTTAAAGTCTTCCAAGTTATGATAGTCGTTTGTAGGAAGTAAAATAAAGTTGTTTCCACGTTTTAAAGTGACCATTGATGAGTACACTAGTGCACACGTTTTGTTTTTGAATATTTTCGCAACATCGTAACTAAGGGGGCTCGGTATTTCTGATCAATGCGAGTTTATCTAACACCGGGATTTTTAGCTGTCCCGAAAGGTACGCCGGTACACCTGCCAGCCCTATATTATGATAGAAAACGCTTGTTAACTGTGCGCAACCGTTTCTGTTTTTAACCAAAATATGTGCGATAAATATTTGTTATATCATAACTTATTACGTATTTCTTTTACGGATTGACAGTATTTATTAAAAGTAAATTAGTGAAACTAAATTGACACATTTTATCATTAGCTTAAGGGTCTAGAAAATCATATTTCGGCTCTGTGTGTATATTAATTATATAATATAATTATGTATTGTGTGATAGCATGTGAAGTCAGTGAGCGCGCAAAGATTATTTGTTTTAAATGATTGAGTAGCCAAGAATACAATTAAATGCATTTTTTATTTTAATGATAAATCTTCATGATTGTATAATTAAAATCGACATTTTTTATTATAATGATAAATCTTCATGATTGTTTTTACGAATGGACTCGAACTCAGTTCGAGTCCATTCGTGTGCTCGAATGCCTGAAGATGCCGAAAGGCGAAACCCGGGTCGTTAGTGACAAAATACATGGAAGTGTACAAAATCTCAATAATCCAAACTTCATGATTGTTTTAAATTAATAAGGATATTTGTTTTGCAACCATTTCCGCTTGTCAAACGAGAAATATTAAATCTAATCCAGATGTGTTATTTGACAATGTCTGATTGTTTATACATCACTCTACTTCTTTGCCAAGAACACTCAGATGGATGATTAAAAAACGGTTCTTCGGTAATGTACATACTGCATGCAAACATTGCAGATTCACATAGGATTTACAATGCCGTGAAAGATATTAATTACTCCTCAAGTCTCCTTAATTCCCGACTCCTGTTTCCTCATCTGTCTGGTTGACGGTTTCAGACTGGGCAGAATAAAGAAGACAATGACATTACGACGAAGAAGAGAACTTCTAGACCGTCTGCGACATAGATTGTTTGACCTCCTATCGAGGATAAATAATCAATATATTATAATAAGCATATTATATAAAATAAGCATACTACACAAGTTTTCTAAATAAAAAAAAAATATATTTTATCTAAGTTTCAAAAATATTTTTTTATAAATTTATAAATTTTTCAGTTCAATTTTTCGAACTTCCTTCTTATCCTCCTTTGTATTCTTTTGGGATTTAGCTAAAGATATCCATTACTTAGAACTCTTTCTACATTTGCAAGAATGTCATTTGACGCTTTCTTGCAGGTCCTTTATATGTTTTTGTATAGTATTCTGTGTTCGGCATCCTTAATATACGTACACCTGAGTTTGAGATAATTTTTTAGTCTAAAATACATTGACGTGCATCATTATTACTTATTCTACATTTCACTAACGTCGATAAAATTAAGTTTTTACGGTTGGTAACTCTCATTTATATTATCATTTTGTTTTTTCATTTAATTATACCATACAATAATTGAAATAATAAATGAAATAATTGTTTCATTGTCATATTTGAGATCTCGGGCACGGTTTTGCTGAATTTTATCCTCGATAGACTCGATTTGATAGAAGAGAATTTTCTTATTGATTCCCAGCTATTGCCTGTTATCAATAAAAGCTCAAATTTATTGAGAATTATAAATAGTAAAAGCTTGAAAATTTTTCGTTCTTTAAAATTGGTCTATTACAAATAAAACTTTTATTTTAAATGAAATAATTGTTTCATTGTCATATTTGAGATGATCTCGGGCACTCGATTTGATGATAGAGAATTTTCTTATTCCCAGCTATTGCCTGATATCAATAAAATCTCAAATTTATTGAGAATTATGAATAGTTCAAAGCTTGAAAATTTTTTGTTCCACTACCTTATATCGATAAATATTTAATTATTAGTGAAACATTTTCGTCAGTCAATTTACCCAGTTAAATATTTTTTTAACTCTTAATTGAATAACAAATAAAAAAATCTGTAAACATGAAATTAATTTTATTTGTATTCGTTTGTTGTATAACAGTACGCCACTGATAATCTTAAAATATAATTTGATCCTTTAAAAACCATTCAGGCACAAACACAACAGGCTTCGCTAAAAAGGGCGTTGCACCGTTCGTTCAAATTGCTTTGAAAGAAGAAATGACATAAAAAGAAGCAAAGGAAGCTGTACTTACAATAATTTACAATGAATCCGATACTGCGTCGATAACTAATTCCTATATTGAATTTAATCTATATGAATGGATGCATCATTTCGCTGAACCGTGGATGTATTTTTACTGCGCAGGATGCGACGCAGAGGCGTTGATTGAATTCGGAATTAGATTAAATTTCAGGTGTCGACGGGTTATATTTGTATAACTAATTCCTCCTAAGCGTACGTTGCACTTCCTGTGGGATTTTTTGACATTGGTTAACCTAATGGTGGACAGACCCTTGCGATAATGTATATTGCTAAATGTCACAGTGTTAATTCAGTTATCAAAAATTCGATATCAGCCTATGTCGACTACCAATAGAAGCTCCGACTAATGATCATAGTATTGAAGGTGGAAATCGTGGTTAATCCAAGTATGGACATACACTTGTAAGTATATTGTTAACAGTACAAGTACTGGCCCAATTTAATTTGAGGTGTAATGGTTCTAGTATTTATGTCGCAGACCAAAGTCTCTCCAACCCTTTACTGTACGTTTATTATCCGATTAGGAGTCCTCCTAGCTTTTCTTTCTCGATTCGTTTTATACGGTATGGTGTTATTTGCAAGTGCTGTGTGTCCATAGAACAGGCCGGGTCAAACTCCGGTCTGTTAGATATTTTAGTTTGGCCAGCGAGCTAAACTTGTATTTCTTAAATTTTGATCAACTTACATATGTGAACAAACCTTTCTGTGTCATGAATCTCGTTAAAAACTTTATGGTCAAGCCGATAAACAAACAAAAAAAGCTGATGGTCATCTCACTTATTCATAACTTTTATTAAGAATACACTTGCTTTGTCACCATTCGGTCTAATGCTAAAAGTTAATCGTTATTTTTGTTGAATTTGTCTCTTAAGCGGTCAACCACTTCTATGTTTACCTTGTCTACTGCTTAGAAGACATAGACAATATTATGTCACGTATCACGTATTCCATAACATTTATTTAAAATTAAAATATTTAACGTACTAATTGTGTTTTTGGAAAAGGAGCTTACGTGGTGTTATTAATTAAGCGTTAAAATAAATGCTTAGAAATTTTATTGATTATTCGTAATCACGTGAGCTTCTTATAGTTATTTAAGTTAAGGGTGAACAATTAATGTTTGTTTGGTCATTAAGGAGATTATTGCCTAAATAATAATCTTGGTACACTTGTAGAACTAAATACTTCGATATTTTATCCTATTATAACTAATATATGTTTACCTTTTATCACAATGTTGCAGTATTATTTTTGGCCTTGTTGCCGTTGACTAGATAACAAAATACTATTCATAAAGACACATTCATAGTTAATGATTGTTTTCATCGCTGGGTGTTTTTGTTTTTTCTATTTTAATTGCAACACAGTTTATATTGTAAACATAGTATTTTTTAGTTTATCTTAATGTACTGATTTGTAATATGATTCCTGTTATCGAATAAATAATACTACAAAAACATGCGCTGCAGATACTTAATTTTTTTATCGAACAACTATCATTGCGTCAGCTTTGGAAGAAATTTTATGTAAATGGAATCAAACATAACAATATTAAAAAATTACTTTCCTATCGTAACTTTATACTACGTATTGGTGGCAAGTGTAAGTTTATTTTTACAAATCTCATTCATACAGACATTTTTGTACCTAAATCGAGGCTTAATTGAATTTTAGCCCGAAATTAAATGTTCGTAAATCGACGTAGTCACCACACATCTGCGTTTTCATATACAAAGTTAGTACACTTGGGCCTCGTATAACACAGTCATATGGTTCCGCAAAAACGTCGTGTTATACAAATCCGTGTTACACGAGGTTTGAAGTTCATACGAAATTAGAAGGGTATGCGTTCCAAAAAAATATCGAAGTTTGTTGATATCCTTTTTTTTTAATTAACAATTAAAAAAATATACATTTACGTACCTATGTATTGAAAAAAAACTTTAAAAGCATATAATAGATCATTCATTCATCATCGCTATCACTTACAATTCTCTATGTTCAACTCTTTTTCGGTTCGGTTTGAGATCGGTTATAAGTTTTCATTATCGCAGGACTCTAGAATATTTTTGGATTTAGGCTTTAAAAATTCTATAATTAGCGATTGTTTGCTTTTAAATAAATACATGTTTACGTATTTCGAGGTAATAATGTTGAATTTCAAATTTATTTCCATTATAGGATCATTTTCTATAAAAACAATGCTGAAACCGTGTCATATAAGGCGTGTTGTACAAAAATATTTCACAACTCATCAACCGTGTTATATCAAAACCGTGTTATACGAGGCCCAATTATAGTTTTTATTTAGTATGCAAACAATACTATACTTTTTTTAATACAGTCAATTCCGTTTAATTGGGAAACCTCAAGCCCAAGTATTTTACCCTAAATAAATGATTTGCTCTAATGAGAGGAGTTCAAGTTTTTTTATTTCTATGTACGTATTTAATTATTAAAAAATATTTAAATAGCAGAAGAGATATGTATTTTATTTATCAGTTGATAATGATCGCGATTAACTAAACCGGTTCAGATAATTATAAAGAATGTAGAAGTAATACAAAACAAATTGTGTATAGTATAATGTAAAAAAGCGTTGCGTAATTTTGGAAATAGAATGTTAAAGGATGGCTACATAATTAGGTCAATTAAATTCGTAGAAAGATTGTTAATCAATCTTTTAATATCGTGACATGTTATGAATGCAGTGTAGCTGTATATATATTCAGGTGAAAAAACAGTAAAACATTGTCTGAAATTAAGACAGTCCAGTACTTTTACCTTGTGGTAATAGTATTCATTTTGAGTTATTATTAGGGTACCCAACATTGTACCCACTACCACTTCACACTCTTTTTACAAGGTGTATTCCGCAGCGTACCAACTATGTGTGTTTCAAATTCATTAGCATTCTTTAGGATCAGGGATTGAATTTTAGACACAATAGAAAGAACTAACTTACCATTATTCGTTTCTTAGACTACTCAACGTTGTAACCTTCACCGCTACAGCTTCCCATGCTTCTTAAAAGGTATATTATAATACCGTAGCGTAACAAATTTAATCGAATTTCAAAAATGTTCCCATAATGTCCGAGGAACATCCGCCATGATAAAGACAACTGGAGAGCTTTTATGAGTTGAGATCAAGACTCGAGTTCAACCGGAGTGCAACGACGCGGCGCTGCCGTTCGTTAAATTCAAGATTTCTCTTCCAGTTAAAAAATACTAATATTAAAATTTGAATGAAAGAACATTCAATATTTAAAAAAATCTAGTGTTCCGGTATGTGAAATTTGCCATGTGTAGCCGTGGTTGAAATCCAGTTGCAACCCATATTTTTTTCTGAGCTTTTATTCGAAATAGCAACAAACAATATTTGATTTGCAATACTACAGACAACAATTGAATCATCAGTTGCAAAAACCATTCTATACGATTTTTTATGAAAATAACCTGTGAATGTTATCTTTTGTATTAATTTAAGTTCTATCTAGTACGCCAAGTGAGAGCTATGAATTGCATTCTACCTGGTCAGGAAATCATTTTGAAATGGCGAAAAAATAATAAATTTAATGCTTGGTATGTATGCACAGCAGTTTTTCGTCATTTACCCGAAACTTGAACAAGCTTTCAGAGTACTTTTTGCAACTCGATGATTCAATTCGTATACGCGAATGTCGGAAATTGCCGAATGGTGAAACCCGGGTAACGTTCGTTACGCAATATATGGAAATGTACAATATTTGAAAAATTCAAATCTGATATTGAAATAACATAAAGCACCCTCAGCCGATATCTTAAATAAGAAATAAATTAATGGTTTTTTTTACTTTATGGTTTAAATAGATAATAAGTGTACCGTTACTGAGCCAGAGTTCGTCTTACATGGAAACAACGTGCTTCACAAGTTTGGTCCACGTGCTTTCAACAATCTGACATGGTACTTCGCAACAACTTTACTGTTGTTTGCTTACGTTTACATTCAAACAAAACGGGAAGCGTTTGCGTTTACATAATAATTCGCTGTCACTGGATATCATGGTATACCATCCTCAAACCGTGGGGCGAGTGCGACAGCCAATAATTTGATTTTGTGTGATTTGGAAAAAAATGGGATTTGAAGTGGGCCAACTGATACTTACTAAAAAATAAATATTTAGATGCGTTTTGATAGTATACAGGTCATGAAGTAAATACAGGCTGCAAAAGCATTTCATTCAGTAAGAAGTTAAATTAAATAATAGGATAAAATTGTTGATAGCTATTTCGGTTTAACGCCATCGTAAGAACTATAGTTGAACTAATTTTAGCTTCTCTATAAGGTAACTGTACTGGTAATTGACCATGTACTATTGGTTAACCTTTTTTTTAATAAAAGTTCCCAAAATAAGAAACGTAGACGTGGAATTGCTCTAAATTATAGAGTTCAGACAAGCGAAACCATCTTTTGTCGGATTGAGGAACTAATACATCACTATATATGTCATTGGGGTGTTATAGCGGCCATTTGAAAACAACATCTTATGCAGTAAGTATTTTATTTTGAATCTCTTAAGAGAATTATTAAGGATATCAGTGAATGTAAGCAGGAAGCTCAGAGGCAACTCTGATAAAAGTTTGTCATAAAACCCTGTGATAAGACATGGTCAACTACTGAAAAAAAAGCGGTCAACTACTGAAACTTTCAATTTTTTAAATGGTCAACTACTGACACAAAAACATGATTGTTAAAACACTAACACATATTTTTATAACAGATCCTTTTCTAATTAATGTCTTATCATGTTCAAATTTGGATTATTGAAATTTTGTACACTTCCATGTATTTTGTCACTAACGACCCGGGTTTCGCCTTTCGGCATCTTCAGACATTCGAGCACACGAATGGACTCGAACTGACAGACAGTAAACAGTGTCTAACGTTTAATATAGAAGATACAAATACGACAAATATTATTTACGAGATAAAATATTATACGTCTGGGAGCCACACTGATACCAATTCGAATTGCATCCCGTCGAAACCCACAATGCTTTTATAATTGTAAAATCACTGGTAATTCTAAAAGTAGTTGGAAAGCGGCAATTGGGCACTCTGTTAATGTGTTGTTTACAAAATAAGGATTAGGGCGATTCTCGAAATGTTAACTCAGGTATCAGTGTTTGTTTTAAATTAAAATATTTAACATACTAATTGTGTTTTTGGAAAAGAAGCTTACTTGATATTGTTAATTAAACGTTTAAGTAAATGCATTGAAATTCATAAAATTTACTGGTTGTGGAATGTAGTTTCTTTTGTCTATAAAAAAGCGAGACTATCAGGTTTACTATGCAGCATAGAAGTAAGTAGTATTTGTTTAGTAAGGGAAAACATATAAACAAAATCACTCTAATAATAATTCCTGTGAAACTTAATACCTACTTTGATATGGAATATATATTTATAAGCAATATTGCGACTACTGTAATGCATTTAAAGTTTCGTTTTAAATCCTTTTTAGATAAGGTTTCGCAATGAAAATTATTAATTTTAAATTAAATTGATTTACTGCATCTTGAGATGCGCTGTCAAATTCATCAATATAGGCATCCGGCGTCGATGCAGTGACTTCAATCGGCTGGCCAAGATAAGTAGATGCAAATATTACGTGATACTAAAGCCTTGGAGTATATACGTAATCACTACGTTGCAGGCTGTATGGTATGCGCTCGCCAAGGTCGGCCATAACTCTGCTCATCTGCACTATGCGTTTATCTCTGTACTTAACAACTAGATGCAATTATTGATGTCCCAAGGACGAATCGACGCGTAACTAACTTTGTACAATGCAATTTCACTGCCGCAGATTTTTATCGGTGCTATAAAATTGCACTTTTGCATTATTTATAGCAGTGTTCCCCAACCTTTTTACATCTGTGAACTGATAGAAGAAATATTTTGCGGTTTGCTAACTGAAAAATGTAAACTTTTATTTACATAGTATTTTGCTTATTGGATTTAAATCTATAAAATACAACAAAAACCTATATCATTCAAAGTATAGCCCATATTTTATATATAAAACATGAAAACTCTTTTTATTGTAAATTACCCATGCATCCACCGCCAGTTTATGAACTACTTTATCAACAAAAACACAATATGAACAATTCACTTGCAGCTAGACAGGACAAAGAAAAAAAATATAACGATGTGTTTTGGCCAATTGATGTCATCCTTAAAATTGAAATTGTTCAGGAGAGAGTAAAAACTGTTTTTATCGAAAACATTCTATGATGACTTACGTTATGAATCTTTGAAATGCACTCCTGTAAATACTCATGCTTGCAGATACGGGATTATACGTACGGACTGTCGATATAATAGTGGCTTACATCAAGTGGCCGGGTCCGAATTTTTAATCCTAAAACCAATGTAAAATGATGTTTACCTTCCAAAAAATGGTCAATTTATTATTCTAATTTACATCATTTGGCCGAGACCTGCTCTATGGTCTTTAAGATCAAGTGGCCAAAACACCGTTGCTATTATGTCATCTCACTTATTCATAGCTTTTATTATGAATACACTTGCTTTGTGGAGCATATGGCCTCTATTAATGCAGGTATCTTAACACAAGTTTTTTTATTATTTAGTATTGTCTAGAGATGTGGAAATATTCATCACCATTTGTCATTTAAAATTAGCTGTTGTGTGTGAAAATATGGATGCTATTCTTCGCACGTTTGTTGCTTCCAACGAAGAATCCGACTGGAATGAATTCGACAAAATAATTGCCTTTCTCAATCGATAACAAACAAATGAAAGGCATAAGAAAAAATGCAGAATTTAAAAAAAATCTTGAATAAGACTTTGAACTTCGAAAAGTAAATCTGAAATAAAAACTATTTGTATTTCAATAAATGAACCCATCGAGCTAAAGTGAATAAATTTGCAAAGTTTGTGTATCTGCATGACGACCCAATGAATTTTTCTTTGATTGTATATTATTATAGTAATAAAGTATTGGACAAACTGAATATAAAGATTCCATTTTATGGTGTATTGATGTTCGTTAGATTTCACTCCAATACATAATGATAGTTAGATTCTTATCTAATGGATTGACACGGCGTCTTCGGTTGAACTGAATCCTATTAATTAATAAGTTGTCCATCAAGATCTAACTGTCGTAGGATTTTATAAAAGTAGTCATAAGCAATGATCATTATTTAATTTCTTTATGAAGGCCTCTCCTATATTTGGTTATTTTCTTTCGATTAACTTGATTTTTTTAACAGGTTAACTATTTCTCATGTTTGACCAGATTTCATTAAAAAAAAAACGATGAGCATTCGCTTGAAATTGAAGAACACTCGTTTGGATAAAAATAATGACATTAAATTGAATGAAATTTTGTAAGGCAATTAAAATATACACGAATAAATAAAGTAAAAAAATGCGCTGTAGGTAATTTATTCTTTTCACTTATTGAATAAGATAATACAGACACGATGCTTTTTGTATACGATTGTGTTTTTTTTCATATTGAATTAATTTTTATTAGCGACTGAGAGGCAAGGGTTTTTATTCTTTTTCCAACAAAGCTTTTTTAATTTATGATTTTTTTCTCAGACTTCTTATCCATTGTTCGTTTTAAAAAGACGATTTTGCATATTTTTCATCTCATAATTGAGTATTATATATAGTATTATATAAAAAAAATCCTTGTAGACTGCAAAAGTGACGCACTTGAATACCTTCTGGTGTGTTTTTGATTTGTGAAAGACTACTTTTGATCTTTTTAAGATGTTAATATCAGTTATTGATGGAAAGATTATTTTGATAAAAATAAAACTTTTCGCAGTTATTCGATGAGCGAAACTGGTCCTGATCATTAAATAAACTTTTTTTTTAATGAGTGCAAAAAGTGTGTTTTATTTTCATGACCTTCTCAACTATCCTTTGCAGTAGTGAGGGTATTCAATAAAATACTATCGACGGTGTTTTGGCCAATTGATGTAACCCTCATAAATATGAAAATGACTGAATCTCATTTTAAAGACGACAGAGCAGGTCTCGGCCAAATGATGTAAATTAGAAAAATAAATTGATCACTATTTGGAAGACCCGGCCACTTGATGTAAGCCACTATTATATCGACACTCCGTACGTATAATCCCGTATCTTCAAACATGAGAATTACCAGGAGTGCATTTCAAAGATTCATAACGCAACCCACCATGTAATGTATTCGATAAAAACAGTCTTTCACTCTATACTGAACAATTTCAATTTTGAGGGTTACATCAAATGGCCAAAACACCGTCGATAAATTTTAACAACGATGCTTCAATTATAGTGGAATGAGTATTATTAATTTTACGTTGTCTCTTCTATTTCAGATATACAAAGGCTTGAATATAGTGACTGCAAAAGCTACAGAGGAAGAAAGATCTATAGTTCCACATCATGTCCTGGACATCCTTAAACCACATCAAACTTACACTGTCATCGACTTTCGCAATAAAGCTGTGAAAATTGTATCCTTTTAAATTTGAGTGTAAAATAAACAAGAAGTTAGTCCGCTATAATACATTAGGTAGAATCTTATTTGATACTAATGAAAACGCCCGTCATAGATAACGGTATTGAAATTGAAATAATGAATGTCTAAAGAGCTAGTATGTCGAAACTGTGTGTGCATTTTTAACACCGCGAACGTTTATGTCATGAGAAAATTGCATAGCTGCATGTGATATGTGATAATAATAAAGCGTCTACAGACCGGTCTGGGTTATTATATATATATATATATATATAATGTACAGTTGAACCTGTTATAACGACCTACTAAAAAACTATAAAATTGTCGTAAATCAATAAAGCTAAAATGCGAATAGGACTTTTTTATGTGAATATTTTTTATTTTACTTAATCGAAACTTGAAATTTTAAAATAAAGCAAGTGTTCTTTTTTCAGGGAAAATATATATATACGATATTTAATTCATGTAGAATCAAACTGGATATTGTCACTTTAACCTAATGCGAAGGTTCCTAACCAGTTGGTAATTCCGCCCTATGGATGAATTTTAAAGTTCCAGGAGGCGGGAATCGCTACCGTTTTGGAAAGCACCTTTTCAGTTATAGTTAGATGTCTTCGGAAGGGGGTATAATATTCTGAAAACTGGACCAAAAACGGTTGCGAACAGATCTAATGTAACAGGTAAAAGTGAACTTTTTAATTAGCTTGCATTGACATGAAATTATTATGTAATGTTCGTTTTTGGTTCCTTATTAACAAAACGTGAATTTGCTATATAGAACTAATATTTTTGTCAAAGCAAAATACTTTGTATGCCAATGTCAAATAAGAGATTTCTCGCAAATGTTGAAAGCCAAATACATTTTTTTTTGTAAAATAATTGTTAATGAGTCTCTTATGCAGAGTTATTATTACGCTTCGAATCGTCGATTATGATGTAATTTTGGTTTTCTTAACAATTAAATCCAGATTGATGAGTTAATTTCGCGACAGAAGATTCCAATTGTTGTTGGAGGTACGAATTACTATATAGAATCGATCCTGTGGAAGATGCTTGTAGATGATGTTAATAAGAATGATGAACAAAAGCTGATATCAGAAAGTGAAGGTGATCGACATAAAGCTAAACGGATCAAACTAGATCCCGAAGCCAATAGAGAAGAGACAACCAATTCAGAAGATTTAACAGCAAAAGATTTGATAGAGGAGACAAGCGCTACAAACGAAGAAGGTAACATAAAAATGAAGAATCAAGTGCCAAGTGGTATCGTGGAAAGTGATCAGTGTAGTGAAGTGACACGAGGCAAAAAAGTTCTACACAATGGAGAAGACTATAGTGATGATAGTAAATTGAGCAATGAATATCTTCACAATAAGCTGAAAGAAATTGATCCAGAGATGGCTGACAGGCTTCATCCAAATAATAGAAGAAAAACTCTAAGGTAAGAGATTTTATTATTTATGTGATGCCTCAAAATTCCATCCCACCCATCCGATCCTAAAAACTGGGCGTAGCAAAAGCGATCAGCTAAACTAAAAAGGGAGGTTGTGCAACTAAACGACAAATTAACATACAATTTAAGACATCGACTGAAGATGCTTGATGGAATTTCTATATCAAATTTGATTTATTGAGATTTTGTACACTTCCATGTATTTTGTCAGTTCGAGTTCATTCGTACGCTCGAATACCTGAAGATGCCGAAAGGCGAAACCCGAGTCGTTAGTGACAAAATACATTTAAGTGTACATAATATCAATAATTCAAATTTAAATTAAGATACTTTCATCACGGAGGCATATGCTCCACATTGAGATCGGGCATGGTTCAAATCTCGAAATTGTATTGTTTTGAATATTCTACCGATTTGTTTTTTTAAATATTTTTAGAATACGTATCAAAAAAGAATCTTTGATTAAATACAGTTCTTAGAATACATCCAGGAAATGGATATAAAGACTCAGTATGTATGTATCCACAATTTAATTAAAAATACCCAGGAAACGGACAACACACTCCGCGTAGTTTCAGAAGATAAATATAGATAGGGGAAGAAATTGCCTGATCAAATATCTTATATTTTTGGACTTAATTTATAAACGCATCTTTATTGACAATCCTTGAATAATCGACTTTAAGAATTTTTGTTCATTTAATAAATAATAAAGTTCTGCCAATAAAGATAGCTTTACTTATGTTTTCTCATATCATATTCGCATAAATAGTAAGTAAGATACATACACACAAAGCACCCTGGATAAGTAAGTGACGCATAATTATATGTGGAAGTATTGAAGTACAGAGATGTGTTGAAATTTTAAATTTGAATCGAGGAGTGTGGAATAAAGTGACATTAGCACTTGAAATTATGTCCTTGATGTAGCGATTAAATTGATAACATTTTCAAATTATTATACGCTGCCTTTTCACATTATATTGAAACCGTCACAATAATTATATTGACAGCTTATTTATATTCCAGATTTTCTAGGACCGATGTTAAATCTAATGTGTCGCTTAAAGACGTGTTTCTTTCAATTAATTTTATAATTTACGTCCACATTATTAGAGAAAAACAACATGGTTTTGTTTTAAAAAATAAAACACAATTCATTTGTACTACTTCCACATATTTATAATGATGATAACAGGCCTATTTATATAAAACTGTGTGTAAAAATGAAGGTATATAAAACTGATGGTTCATGAATTAAGACAAGAAAATAATGATTAGCAACATGGTTTTGGATGAGGATTGTTCGTTATAAATGTCTTAATTTTAGTTAATTTGATTTATGACTGTATGCTTATTGATTTCATTCGAATAAATCACAATTATTTATTTATATGTAAATGGAAAATTAAAACACATGGCATTACAGCAGACGCAATGCGCCATGCATTCATACAGTACAATAATAATAATACAAACATATATAAAATAGAAAAAGAAAAGATAACAAGACACATTATTAACATACAAGGAAAAAAATATTTAGAAAACAGCACCCAGAGTTCGTTGCTAAAAATGTCCACTGTATTCAATCAGCCTAATATGACCGACGCGAAGAACAAGTTTTAAGAACAAACAATGTTTGGTTATGGTTTCGGCCACGTAGATAAAAATTGGGAGCATGCAAGTTAATATTCTTGAAAATTTCAGGATTATACGCTCGTCCCCGAAGAAGAAGAGAAAAATGCTTTAGAATTGAAAACAATCTTCGAGCTTCAAGAGTGTGAAACGATAGCATTACCGAAAGAAATTTGGTTGGGTAGTACTCTTTTAGGGAATTATTAAAGGACTTGAATTATTGCAGTTATAATTTATTTATTATATTTCATTATTGCCAATGAGCGAAATATTTTTTCGTAATGAAACTAGATATCAAAAGCAGCTCCCACAAATATTATATTATCCCGTAATAACTGTAAAAACAAAACATGACGGACAGAACAAATAACGTGAGTTACAAAAAAAAAACAGCCCACGTCTTATGTCTTATTTTTCCCATAATTACAAGTAAGTGCATCATATTTTCTAACACTCTCTTATCTTATGTAGTTATATCGGATTACTACAAGTAACACATGTACTCAATAAATTTGTTTATCAGAATATTATGTTCTGTCTATTTTAAATGTCTCCAGAGATTGTTAAATTATA
This sequence comes from Himalopsyche phryganea, assembly GCA_022494535.1. Classification (NCBI taxonomy): domain Eukaryota; kingdom Metazoa; phylum Arthropoda; class Insecta; order Trichoptera; family Rhyacophilidae; genus Himalopsyche; species Himalopsyche phryganea. Next base: position 879,544 of record JAGVSL010000175.1, read on the forward strand.
TAGGAGTATGGACGCTTTAATGTGACTAATATATTCCATTCTATGAATATCAATTATGGCAATATTTCTGATAGCTTAAGTGGACTGTTCTGCTTAGACATATGCTTAATAAAATCTAACTTGTATTTAAATTTACACATAGCATCATCAATAAGTATCACATAAACAACCAATTATTTTGCCATATCCGCTCATAATTGAAGCATCTCAACAGAAGTTGTTCTGTGAAAACTGCTTCTTCTTAATTTGACTAACCTCTTTTTTTTTGGCGAAAGTAAGGTTAGAAGGATGAAGCTTTCAGTTAAGTTCCGTTTTTTCCATCGGATGGGTGGGAGAAAATATTAGACATCCACGGCTTCCAACACATTTGTTTCACGGATTTCAACACAACACGGATTTCCGTCAGAATGAATGTGTTCGTACTGAGATTCGAACCTTTAGACACTGCAACAGAACAGTACGACGTTGACCACTCGGCTAGAGGTCCGACTATAATATATATATGAATAATAATGCTTCAAACATAATTTTGTAATGAAATTTAACATTTCCTGAGTATCTACGTTTTGTTTTTATATTATTTTTTGTAGGATTGTTTGCAAACAGTATTAAATAAATCTTTAATTATATAATTGATCACGATTTGATATACATTACGCCCACATATGGAAATAACATATGTACCATAATCTATAATGGCTTGTTTGTTGCTACAACTTATTCTCAGTACGCAGTTCTTGTTTTAATACATCGAAAAATAATGCCATAATACTGTTTTTTTATGTTATTTAATTGTTTTTAACCAAATCCGCTCCCTATTCGGAGCATATGGCCACCACGCTGTTCCTCCAAGCTTCTCTGTCCCGGAGCCTGACTCCTCGTTTCCTCCCAGGTCATCCCAGCATCCCGTAGCTCCGCCGTATACATCCTATGTATGGTCATCAGCGGCCTTCCATGGCGACGGAATCAATCTGGTTGGTAGAGGATATCGGCAGGATTCAGGCTCCCCTGGGGCATCCGCAGTACGTGTCCAAGCCAGATCCATCGTCGCTTTTTTATTTATTTTTATTTTTTTTCATCTGAGTTCCTGACGAAATCAAACCACCGTAATACATATACATAAACCTAATTGTTAATTTTTTTTTAAATCATATCCGCTTCCTATTCGGAGCATTTGGCCATCACGCGATTCCTCCGAGCTTCTCTGTCCCCATTCAGTCTCCTCGCTTCCTCCCAGGTCATCCCAGCGTCCCGTAGCTCCGCCGAATACATCCTATGGGTGGTCATCAGCGGCCTTCCATGGCGACGGAATCAATCTGGTTGGTAGAAGATATCGGCAGGATTCAGGCTCCCCTGGGGCATCCGCAGTACGTGTCCAAGCCAGATCCATCGTCGCTTTTTTATTTTTTTTTAATTTTTTCCATCTGAGTTCCTGACGAAATCAAACCACCGTACCCCACGTACTCCCCGCAAGCATCTGTTTTCAAAGCACAGTATACGGTTACCCTGTGCCTTGGTGAGATGCCATGGCTCGCAACCGTAAAGCAGCACCGTCAGAATGCATGCGTTGAGTAAGTGGCACATGGTTCTGACCGAGTACAACCGTGAGTCCCAGACCTTCCGCATTGAGTTAATGATTGCTCCAGCTATCCTTAAACATATTGCGAGCCCTTTTCGTGTATGTAATGGTTACCTTCCATAATTAATATTTTATCGAAAAATACATAGATCCAATGGATTAGCCCTTGCGCTTGTGAAGAAACTACGTTTCCGTTGGAAAATTATTATTTACTACGTTATCCGAGATCAACAGGTCACAAAACATGTTATTGTATACTTTTTTCACCTCTTTCCATTTTTAATATGTAAAACTATGCATGTTACAAGATCTTTATTGTAAAGCTCTACATGGCACAAGTATAGTTAGCGATTCCAATACCGGGATTTCGGTATTATATATATACCGGTATTACAAACTTCAATAACACAGAAATTAATAAAAATGGCCTAAAAGCGTGTAAATCGCAATATTGGTCGAATACACATTAAAGCAATTATATAAGATGGGCATCACAAACCAAATTTAATATATAATCTAATTATTTACACAAAGAAATTACGCATGTGATCGCGAGTTCGATAATGGGTGCAACTTTTGCAAAGACCAACGTGTGACTGAACACAAGGCACGAATTGCTTGTGAAAATTTAAGTTTTTACGATAAAAAAATAATAATTGTATTTTAAACCTGTGTTTCGGTGTTGTTAAAACAACCAAAATACCGGTTTCAATAATACCGATATTACAATTCTTAGTATGTTTCTTGAGGAATATTTTTTTAATTGCGACTTATTACGTTCGCCTTAAGCTGACCGTGAAATGAGCGCATGCATATTTACATGGCGGTTGGGGGAGTGTTCACATTATTCTAATTTATATTAAACGACGACTTCGCAAAATGCTATTTCTAAGTAGCAAAGTAATTTGGTTGTTTAGATACTTCATTGACAATTCCTGGGAAATGTTTTCTTTTTATCAGTTTTGTAATACGCGCTCGAACATTAAATAAATAATCATTTTTATCAGTGAAACGTGAATTGATAATCTTTTAAAGGCGTGAGATAGGCGCCACGTTTTATCAATCGTATCATCATCTCGTCGTTTAAAAAACTTAACGTTTTATGTAATATAGATAGAAGCTAGTGAAAATGGCTTTAATATATTAAAAATATCCTAGCTTATTTCTTTGATTTCGACGAAATATCGAAGGGGGAGTTCCAGGGGGGGGGGGGAATTGCTGCCATTTTTTAAAGATCTTCAATATTACATAATTATATGCATATTTGGAAAGCACCTTTTGAGTGGGTTAGATTATCTTGGGAAGGGGGAATTATATTTTGGACATTTTTGAAAGGAAGAATTGAATAAAAAAATTGGGAATCCCCGATGTAAGACATTACAATTAGTTGATTGAGCGGTTTATAATTGAAGACCATGGCATTAAAACAGCAATTGTCATAAAACTCATTTTGTTCCGGAGAGAGTAAAAATAATATCTTGGTTGTAAAAGACCTTTATTGTTTCCATACAAAATGACCTGGACTATTGTTTTTAATGTAAGAATTAGAATCATTGTCTACCTTTAAAATAAATAACCTTGCGATATGTTTAGTCTGAAGATGTTTCTTAAAGAGGCGAAACGCGTCACGTTTCGCCGAATCCATAGAACATATTAAACATTTGTTGTTTTTAGGCCAAGTTCTTCAATTCTTAACCATGACTTTATTTTAAAAATTAATATTATAAAGCTTGGAAATGAATTGGTTGAACAAGGTGCATGTTTACAATCCTGTCCATGTTTGCAATCCTGTTAAACTTTGCGACTGCTCAATTTATTCCAGATAGATATTGACATATTAGATCAGTGCTCCGCAACCAGTGTGGCGCGAGACGATCCCAGGTGTGCCGCGACGCAGTGCGTACAGAAAGAGAAAAAATCGAGTATTTTTATGTATATCAGAAAAAACTTAAAGTGTACTTACTGTTAAAAACCTTAAAGGTTGCTAAAATCTCCGCTTAAATTATTCTTATTGAAACAAAATTATTATTTTCATATTTAACAGAATAATTATATTAGTGTTTGCACGGATAATATAATACGGAAATACATAGTAGATATTTTTCAAGAAATTGTATTTACACACAAAAATTTTCTGCCTGCGGCGCAATTGTTGGCGTCGTGGTCACTAAGAGAAGTTATAATGGAGAAGTGGGGGGTGGGGGGGACGGCAAACTCAAGAACCCCCCCGAATGGCACAACCCCTAGCTACGCCACTGCACAAGACTATTATTACAAACAGATTATTTTGGACTTGGCCAAACAAAAAAATGGGTTATACCACTCGACTGAGGAATGATCTTTAGTAGTGAAGCTAAGTTATTTTTTTTAGATACACTTTTACAAATGCTTTTTTTCTGATTTGTAAGTATCTCATCACTTTTAAGAGCTTTTTCAGTTTAATCGGTTTTTATTGAAAATATGTAAGCCACTATTTCAAATTCATCAAATAAAAACAGATTAATAAATTTGGATTATTGAGATTTTGTACACTTCCATGTATTTTGTCACTAACGACCCGGGTTTCGCCTTTCGGCATCTTCAGGCATTCGAGCACACGAATGGACTCGAACTGAGGTGCTCCATTCGTGTGCTCGAATGCCTGAAGATGCCGAAAGGCGAAACCCGGGTCGTTAGTGACAAAATACATGGAAGTGTACAAAATCTCAATAATCCAAATTTAATATTGAAATTCCATCAAGCACCCTCAGTCGATGTCTTAAATTATAGATTAATAAATTGTAAGTTTATGTATGAAATTTATATAATTTGACTTGTAGTGTGCCGTGAAATATTAATGAGGTGCGCCGTGGGTGAGAAAAGGTTGCGGAGCACTGTATTAGATGGACCACTTGATACCCTATATTGCTTTCTTATTTTTGCAAACGTATCTTAATTCATTTTTCTTTGTATTTTCCCCCCAATATTTGTCTATTTTCTCCCATTAAAGATTTTAAAATTAATATCTATAAAACTGTCTTGATTTTTACCATAGTTTATATTCTCGGTTATTTTATTATTGAATTATTTGAAAATATATGTGCGGTGTATTATATTTCTGTTGTATTGTTTTCGCCACAAATTTAGCTTCACAAATTTTTCGCTGTTTTGATTGACCAAATAAATCTACTATAAATAAAAGATATGTAAATATTTAAGCTCTTTATTTTGCTATGAATCGTTAGACAATTTTTTTGTAACTTACGAAAATTGTGATTTTAAGATAATCAATCATACCGTTCATATCTGTAAATTGTATTCTGAAATCAAATCACTAAAACTAGTGATAAAATCAACATGGGGAATTATAGATCGCCAAAAATCGCTAAAGTGCGAACGCTTTTTTTTAATCATTTCCATTCAATGTATATGGTCTCTTAATGGAAACATTTCAATTGAAGTTATCCTGTGAAAACTGCTCGTTACTCATTTGCTCAACCTCTCTTTTTCGAAGAGAATAGGTATAGAATGATACGCCTACGACATGACGAGTGGTTATCTTATGGCTTTCGCTACCGTCCGTTTGAACCAACGAGTGTAAATTATTGTCTTTTTTAATATTTTTTAATGTAGAATACCATCGTTGTTTTGTTTTGTCACGTAGAAGACGTCTGTGGCATTGTTTTGAATAAAATAAGCAAAACCCTAATTTAAAATAAATAAATAGAAATACGATTGATATTCCTAAAATTCCTAATGTCCTTAACTCGTTTGTTTTGATTGATTCTGCGTATTATAAATATGCCTATTTGTCTAAATGTCTATTTGTGTTTATTCAAACAATTTTATCGATTTTCAATTTTGTAATACTATTTACCAAGTGATAATCATGCGATATAGTTTTTATCGCAGCACTAACAAATTCACGATTTGTCGTATCGATGTTTATGTTTGCCTTGAAACAATTTCAAGCTAGACTGAAATATTATAACTTAGTAATTTTCCACTCTCACGGAGTATTTCACAACAAATGCGAAAAGAAACCGTGAAAATAATGTCATACTACCAGTTAAATGTTATATGAACTTATATGTTAATCCAAATGGCAGTAAGGAACAGTTTCAAGAAAATGAATCAATTATTAAATGGAATTAGTAGGCTTCTCTGTCATTTCGTGAAAATCGTTAATCGTTTTCCGTTGCCTATAAAATATTAAACCTCGAAATATTTTCTTTTTCTTTTAATAATTGCACTCTAAAAGTATTTGTTTACACTACTATTGTTAAAAGTATTGATATTTTATTTCGTCAGTATCATTGAGAATACTTAATCATAAAAAATGGAACTATCCCATTTTGTGCATAGCTGAAAAGGACACAATAAAAAATAAATGCTCCCCATACACTTATCCTTCAAATGTACCTTACAGCCTTATGGCGTAACGTTTTAATATATGTATGCACCAATCCTTTTTTTTATGCGATACATTGATTCCAGAAATTGGTGTGTAAAAAATACCTTACTAATATATAATTTGATGTATTGGTTCCAAAAAACAAATCGCGTAAAAAAATCATCAAGAATGTATGAAAAACTAAACTATTAGTTCTTTAAATTCCTGTGGAAAATGGTTTTTTTTTTAAGATATTTATGCAAATGTAAAATAAAAATGTGTTTGAACGCGTCTTTTGTTCATTCCGCCGTGGATAACTGCTCGATTTACGTCATCTGGTAAGGATAAACCAGTTTAAGATGATTAACAAATATACATATAGGGACACAAAAATTCGCTTATATCGTCAATTTTTGCTGACTCGATTGATGAAACGTTTTAAAAAAATTAAAAAGGTTATCGCGTAAAAGTGAATATGTATATCGCGTAAAAAAGAGAACACTGCCTCACAAAACAATCGCGTTAAAGTGAAATTGTGTAAAAAGAGAACTGCGTGTGTAATAAACGAATATTGGAAATCGTATTGAAAGAGAGTTATTTAATATTTTAATCGAACTACGTTTCGGTGTAAACATCTTACATTATTTATTTGACCGATACGTCGTATCGTAATAAATATTTACTGTTGTCGAGCTTGTAGGACTCACGTAGGTAATATTATAGTTATTAAATATTGCTGTACTCTTCATACAATATGACAGTGGCATAACTCACTCACGCAATGCTTTTTCCAAAGGCTCTCAAAGTTATTTGCATTCTTTTTTTTGCTTACAAAACGCATTTTGGAAATTCCACATGTATTTGATAGTTAATGTGTGTTAACATGTTGATGTCACAGCACTAAACAGTGTGTCAGATATCATAATTTTTTTATTTATATTGAGTTGTCTCGTAATGAAAAAATCAATGGGAAACGTGACCGCAAATAAAATTTTCTATATATTGTGAGACGGAATAGTTAGTTACAAATGATGGCTTCAACACTTAGTTATATAGCATGAGAAAGCCCGGTCGAAGAGGGGCGAATGATTGGTTATCAGTATCCAGGATGCACTGTAGGATCTCAATACAAACGCCACTTCGGTCCGGTTAATCTCTTTTTATTAAGAATACAGTGGTTATACAAAACAAAGATTGCTATGACAACATAAAATTGAGACTACATTTACAATTAACTCATGAATTTACATTAAAATTTGAACACAATTGACACAAACAAATGATTTTAAATATTAACATTAAATACAATTTCAAACAAAACAAAATGAATTTTAATGCGGCGCGGCGGCCAACGAACTTGACGTCGACCGCTGGCTACTCGGGGCAGACTGCTGGAAAAATCAAAATCCAAAAAATGTCTCCTATAGCCTCACTATGTTGTCAACAACTGTTACTACGTAGGGTGTCATTAGGATGCGGCTGCTTTCTAATTTCGGCTTATAGTCGGCAGACTAGGCCATCCGAAATTGCCATATTAAAAGCGTCCGAACGGTCGTTCTGGATCATTCAAAAACTTCAAAGAAAACAAAAAATATTCACAAAGAAGATCAGAGCGTGTCAAGCAATATATTTAGTTCTGCAAGGTATAGATGTCTGTGATATTGTAAAAACACTGCATGGTGTAAACATAGGTGCTCGAAATGTATGCACATCGCAAAATTCTATGCTGAAGATAAAAATTGTTGAAAGTAGCATATTGTTAAAATACTATGAAGAAGTCGACTGTCTTTGATTCGTATAATATATTTATGTAATATAATATACAGGTTGTCCTCCACTTACGACTGGGATACGTTCCTGAACTTTGGTCGTAAGTCAAATCGGTCCTAAGTCAAACTCCATACAAAATATTAATATTAAATATTTTTCGGTTCAAGTCAGGCTTAGAAACGACACTTTCATTTATGGAAATAAAGTAGCTGCTACCAAAAATGGTACGGATACATTTTAACACATCAGAGCGTGCTTTTCAAACCTTAGTGAGACGGATAGAAATAAACCCACCGCACGACAATGGTACATATATGTATATTAATTTAAATAAATATCCAAATCTGAAAATGCTGTTACTGATCTTTCTTCCCGATTTAAATCGATACATGACGAAAATTGGCGAAGCGGCAACGCTGTCCTAAGTGCAAACGCGCCACCGCACTAGCCAATGTAAAACACACTCCGCCGCGCTCACTTCGCGTGACAATATCAAATGAACTGATCGTATCCCAGAAGCGGCGCGCCGCATCTCTTCGTCATCTCTCACGTAAGGCACTCACTATTGGCGGACAACGATTATTTTCGAGCTATGCCATGCCGCTTCACGTTCGCGAAGACTTCGTCCACACCCGTAAAACCATGGTGTAAGAAGTATAGGTGAACTGGATCGTTGTTTAGTAAAATATTTATGTGATATCACGTTGACGAACGAAATTTTTATTATCACATAGACACTGTTGTAAACGTAGTAAATTATTGTAACTCAATGAACACGCGATGACGTCATCCAATACAAAAATTTCGACTGTCATATTTTATCCAGCTCACATATACTTCTTACAGTATTTCCTACGCTTACAATGACAGACGTTAAGTCAATGAGTAGTACTTGAATTTCGACAGTAGCCACTAGTCTCATTATTTTTAAAAGTCCTTTCGTACACTGTATAGCAACATAGCTTTATCAGTTCAATGAAATAAAATTATTACCTTGAAAAGAAAAGTTATGTACAGTTTTGAAATGTTTGGCATGGTATTTAAATTGGCGGCAAATCCGACCGATAAGAAATTTTCCCGCCAACCGTTTTTACAAAAAAAGTCTCTTACTTTTAAATGCAGACTGACTAAACAAGCTGTTGCAACATAGAAGGCGATAAAATAAAATAGTTACTACCGTTTCACGTATGAACGTGTAACATTTTCAATTAAGATAAACGTAACACGTGTAATTTTGCGGTTGTACGATTGCAATACGTCTACCCGATAATAAATAGTATGCGAACGTTGCTATGAGCTTAAGAAATATTTGAAGAACACTTAAAACTTATTTGATACTGATAACATAGTCATTTCTTTTGATTTTCGTTTAATACTAAAAAAAATGGCACGAAAGCATCACAATATACGTGCATCATAGAGGTCTGCACGGGACGAAATTTTATAAAATTACCCGGTCCGAGTCTTCTGACCCAGCCCGAGCCCGAATCTCAATATCACACTTGTTACCCGAACCCGACCTGAAGTCCAGATTTGTAATTCGCAGCCCGAAAAAATGCGTTTCAAAAATCATTTTTTACGAATTGAGTTAGGTTACGAATTTTGATGACGCCAATAGGTGTTGTGACGCCAATAAGTTATCAACAATAGGTTTTATTGTCCGTTCCATCTTTTCAATGATATTAATAACACATGGAAAAAAAAGTTATGAATAGTATTGCCGTATGGCTGACTCATGACCCGAACATAGTCCGAAATATATTTCTGAAAATTAATTCCTTACCTCGGCCCGGCCGGAGTCTGAATCCGCATCGTGTTTACCCGTCCCGTGGGGTAAACATGGTCCAGAGCAAACCTCTAGTGCATCCACTACATACCATAGTCGTGTCTTTATCTACAGGAGGACTGACAGGTTTATATTCAGGGGAACTGGATTAGAAGCGCTTGGCGTTGTCGGTTGTTCAGCGTAATAAGATGAAAAAGACACAAAAACTTTTATACAATATTGTCCTTTGCATTAAAAAATCAATATATATATAAATATTAATATATTATTATAATAACACTATCAGGTGGAAAACTGAACTCAAGATCTTAAAAAGAGGATCTAGAGATTTAGCTACTGGAGAACGTAAATTGGTACATATAAGTCAATGTCATTCGTGCGCTATGAGTTTTCAATTGAGGAATTCAACCGCTCCATTATTAAGTTTGTTGACTACGCGTGCAGCTTAGGATTTTTTAGACGTATTAGATCAGTTTTGTCGTGTAAACTGAAACTGGTTACATGTCTTTATTGAATTGTGATTTATTGGATAGTAATCTATTGTAATAAATTAAGAAATACAAAAGCAATTAGTTAAACAGAAGTGTATTAAATAGTTGTTAGACGATGGTGCATTGACAAAATTAACCATACCACATAATTCTTGTTGAACTAAATATTTTTCTGGTTTTATGTCGTTACGTTTTAAATTCTTTTATCACAATAAGTTATCTCAATATTGTATCAGATTATTTAATGGTTTCTAATTAAATTATCTTGCATAACGTTTTTAAAATTGTGCTCAAGACTTTGCTTAAACCTCTTGTAGCTCACTTCATACACGGCCAAACACGCAGCTATATTTTTTAATTTGATTGGCCGTATCAAAATAATATTTCGTTGTTATATAATCAGGATTATTTATTGAATAATTGGATTTCCCTGTTGGCATTGGTTTTTTTTAACACGTGCTCACTGTCCTAATAATCTCCGAAAATGTCATGTGAGATTAAATTCAGTATAATTTTTAATACAATGAAGTGACGCAATCACCAATTATAAATAAACTCGCTTCGTGATAAAAATCGGCCAAGATAATTGAAATATTTTTATATTCATACTGTCCTTGTGGTTTATTTGAAAATTGTACGATTTTGAAAATTAGTATAATCTATATTCTGTCTCATCTCAACTTCTTTTACACATTTGGTAGCGTGCAATATAATATGTACACCCGATTCTCTTTTTGCACGGTCTAAGAAAACGAAGCAATTATTCTTTTACACTGAATGCACGGTTACAAAAAACGTAGAGTAGTATTAAATACAAATATATTTTCAAAAACACTTCGGCTCTTTGTGAATCTTTGAATTATCATTTTTGCTATTTGACGAATTTTAAGTTACAGTTGTTAATGACTCATGCATGACTTGTTATTGTTTTGACACATTTATATTTCTCTTCTATGTTTCGATTTTATTCTCTCTCTCTCTGGTTTTTATTTTTTAATGTTTAATGTGCAATGTAAATCGCAAAAATTTCAGTTTATTTCTTGTTACGAATTTATGTTAGGAAACGATTCTTATATATAAATAAAAAATTTTGAATTAAAGAATTTTGTATTTTGACGGTATTATCTTATATTTTTACACTGTTTTGTTTTGCACGGTAGTCTCTAGAACGTATCCCTCGTGCAAAAAGAGAATCGAGTGTATTTAGTAATTGTAGGAATGTTGTTTTTATTTCATACTGTTATTATTCACTTAACTGTCTTTAGTAAAGTACGTACATAATCTTTCTAAAGTTGATAGGTGCTTTTTGAAATACCCAGCTATAAAATGATTTTTGAAAGATAATTCTATGCTCAATTTCATTAATGAAGCCACTGTAACTACAAAGCCAACATAAAAATAATCTTTTAGACTTCATTGATGATAATTGATAGCTTTCTTTATTATTCTTATTGACGGTTTTTTTCTTCGTCCTACATTGTTGCGCAGACAAGGGTTCGAAAGCTCAAATGCATGAAACTTGCATGTTTTCAATTTTCAATAACTTTATGAATTTGTATCCAAATGCATGACTAAATGTAATGTTTTCATACCCTCACTCCCAATTTAGTCGATCCCGAAAATAGTCCTTAGATTGGTCAGAAAAGTCCTCACTTTCTTATTCCATTATTCCCATGTAAATATTGTTCAAATCGCAGAAAAAAGTAACATAAACGAATACCGATCCTTGATTATGTATATAACGCGATGAAAATCATCCAGTACTAACGAATAAAAAGACTTTTTATGTTACGTCAATTTTCTGAAACGTTGCTCATTTTGCCTTTACAACTTCGATTCGTAAATCAGGAAATATTTGGATCACAAATGAAACGATATAAATCTACTATGATATGAATCACGCGTACTTCACGCGATGACGGCCACCTTAATACGTGAATAATATATGTCATACATTATTTTATGAAGATTTTATAATATGAAAGTCGACTTACGACATTTTCGAACTCCGACCGAATCATAAACCCCCGTAAGTCGATTAGCAACTGTTTAACATTTTTTTATGAAATTCTTTTTGTTTTATTATTTAAATTTAAGTCATGAGTGGATAACTGCGTTATGCTACAATTTATGAAAAAGTCGGATTTTTGCGCGGTTGAAGATCTTGTGTAACCATCTTCCATATGAACGCATCAGACATCTTAAAATATCAATCGTCTGCCATTGCGACAGACGAAGGGCTATCTTACTTTATTTTTTATTGGCAATGGATCAAAGTGTAACGTGCAGTTAACACATTCAGTCATAATAGTCGGCACAATTGTATTTTATTTTATAAATAAATTACCCAAATGATTTTTTTGACAAATTAGTTCTTAGTGTGTAAAACTGCATGAACCTTAGTAACCACTTAAAACAGGACTGCGGAGTCGGAGTCGTGGAGTCGCACTTGTAGAAAACGAGCGACTACTTTTTATGTAAAGTACATCTTTACATTTCTACCTATAACATCTTCTTGTCCTGCAATATTATACATATGTAGGTATATATCATATATGAAAAATTTGGGTTTTTGCCGGATTGGTGTTTAATTTGAAGACACATAAATAAGAAAGGTTGAAAAAAAAACCTATTAAAATTAGACTTCTTTTAGTTATAACCTGTGTCGGAGTCGCGTTTTCTTTGGACGACTCCACATCCCTAACTTAAACACATCACTAATGGAAATTGTCGTCGAATAAAAAAAGTTCATCAAAATCTTTGATCTTAATCTACTTCAAATATTGATTTCGTTACATAGATCGTTCAACCAGATGTATTATTCAGTTATTCCTTACTCCATATCTATGAAATTGCATCGATTCGGTATTAAATCAAGTTTCTGAGCTTTGAAAAAAAAAACGAAAATTTGTATTTTCTATCTATAGAAAAAGTTATATTCGCTTAGCAACAGCAAGATTTTTTTATTGCTACGTATTAAATTGAAATTTCGCTATCTTTATTGCGGCCTTGGAAATTAACTGTTTTATCGCATTTTTGTGATATAAAACTCGTTGAAATAATATGCTAAAAAATTCAAAGGTTTTGATTAGAATTTTTTTTCATATTTATATTACATAACCATGTGTAATTTTAACGTAATCTATTTTATTGAAGTGGTTACTACATTTAATATTTGGGCAATACAGAAATTGTAGATAAGGTTATGGTTGTCAGGAAGTAATAAAACATATTGTAGAAATACCTACTGTATGAAAAATTAATAAGGTAATATAATTGTATTTAAATTTTATATCAGTAATTAATTTAACCAACATTTTTATCTTACGTATTTCGATAGTCACTCTTTGGTTTGGTTCCACCTAGGGCATCCAGGGATTTCGGGATTCAGAATTTCTAAATTGGATTGATCATTCGGTGTAGTTTAACGTGTTAAATGGTACATTTAAAATTTAATTTGTATCCATTATTGCTTCGATTGGAATGTATATATGATTTAATATTTTTCTTGTCATTGGAATGGTTTCTTTTTATTCATTGGAAATCAGGAAGCCATTTGAAAAAAAAAGAGAAGAAACATTAAAAAAACATGTTATAAAGCAGATATTAAATTTTATTTTATTTATTGCATTATTCGGGTAGGTTTTAACAGATGGCATCCAAAAATGTCCTACAATTCTACTTTTTAATTTTGCCACCATTCATTTAAGAAACGGTCCTCTTTTGTACCCCATTTCAAATTGGTTAAAAACGGTTGTTACGAAATATGAGAAGGAGGAAGACCACAATACATTTATACGTATTATAAATCAATATGTACATGGACAAATCGAGATACACGTTGTAGTTAATCAGGAAGTTTTAATTTGATATAATATATGAATTAGTTTTTAGCATTTACAGTGAATCTTACAGTGGATGATTCCTAATCGAGGGGTTACGGGATTGAGGCGCTAGTTGCATCGCATCGCTATGGCAAAATGTAATTTAAAAAATATCACATGGTCTTACGGAGAACGTCTTAATCTTAACTCTTAAACCTATCATTAGGCACCGAATTATTTGGTCTGTAACTAAGAAGTAAGTTCAGTAAGAAATAATAAATAGCATGTTATTAATTATGTGTGGTCAGTAAATAATTACCAAATAAATAAATGTTAGGTTTAATTAAAAAACTGATCGTTGAAAATAAACATCTTATCGTTTAATTTAATAACTGACAATTTTATATAAATAACTGATCGTTTATTTTATTGACTGACCAAGTTAACCATTATTAACCATTTATGGAATTAGTAACTGAGCATTATGATTAATTACTGACTATATGTTATTCACCCGATCGAGGTTTAGCTGTTGCACCTGGTCTGAGGCTGTGTGACCTTGAATACGCCGATGATGCTGTCATATTCGACAAGTCTGCGAAGGGTATCCAGGAGACTATTGACAGGTTAGGAGTTAATTCAGGTCGCATCGGTCTGAAAATAAACGCAAATAAGATCAATGTGATGTGTAACCATGCCTGTCATGACTCTGATAGGACCCTGACTAGCGGCGGACAGACCATCGGGAGGGTTGACAGCTTCAGATACCTCGGTGTGCACATCCCGGAAGACGGTAACACAAAAAAGAAATTCGCTATCCGATTAGGAATAACCGGAGTTGCATTTAACTCAATGCAGACCGTCTAGGACACGCAGCTGTACACGATCAAAACCAAATGCCATTTGTTCAACGCTTGTATTCTATCTGTGCTGCTTTGCGGTAGCGAATCATGGCACTTGACGAAGTCTCAAATAAACCGTATACTGAGCTTCGAGAATAGATGTTTGCGTCGAGTATTGGTAATGAAGTGGTATGACTTCGTGAGGCATTCAGAGATTAGGGAACGAACCCTGTCACATCGGCGGTTATGGAGAGACGATGGAGCTGGCTGGGTCACGTGCTGCGGATGTCTCCGGAAAGCCTCAATCTTGCTTGCTTCTTCTTCCGACCTGGAAGACCTTCGGGTACTATCCATAGGATGAACTCGGCGGAGATGAGAGACTCTGGCATGTCATGGGAGGAAGCAAAGCGATTGGCGGGTGACAGGGATTCATGGAGACCACATAGCTCCACATAGGGAGCAAATATGGAAAGAAGAAGAATATATTATTTCTTATTTACCAAAAATTGAAATAGTTACTGACTCAATAAATGCAGGCCCTTTCATTATCCTTATCATCGTTTTCTTTCTGCATGATGTTGTGAATGTAAACAAGTCTTGAGGAATTTGCTTGACTTTGTTACCCCAAGAGTGTGAAGTCGTAACTGGCGATAGTGGGTAAACGTTGAGTATCGCGTATCGCGTAGCTTGTCGACGTAGTTCCCTTTATGAATTATTATATCAGTTCATTTTGCAATAACTTGGAGCATTCCTTTGTTTAATAAGCAATATACGTCCGCATATGGGTTTATCTTATGGTAATTTTAATACGAAAAGCCGGCGTTAAAAAAGCATACAATATACGCAAAATTCTGCAAGTGTAAATTTTAACACAGTTCCACATAATAAAATCCAAAGCGCATTCGTTAATCGATTATGCGATGTATGTAACCACAGTGGTGGTTTTTCCATATAATGATGACCGGACAAAATAGTATTCAAAATCCGCTGTGGAAATAATCTACGACTCTGCAAAAATGTTGAATTTAAGATTAAAAATATCTTAAATACTATTTTAACACTTACAGCGCGAGCCGTTTTCGCACGAATTTATTTTCATTCAATTGATCTGTTAAAACGCTCACTATGGCCAAAAAAGGATCAATTTCAAAAGAAAAAATAGAGAATTATTTGAAATATATATTAGTTATCCCAAATATATCAAGAAGTAAACTAAACTCGTCACATTATCGCAAAAATAAATCGAAGAAAATGAAGAAACTGAAAAATAGTTAATCTTCCGTTTTACAAGCATAATGGCATACAAGCAAGCGCGTAGCCGCAGAAGTATTGTAATACATAGGGCTGACGATTAATGCTGCGTACCGGCAGGTCAAAGCTGAAATTAGAAAGACTGAATATCGAGAGCTCTTTTAAAAAACATATTTCATTTTCATTATCTCTTGCCTAATTTTTCTACCTGAAGGACTAAACTATTCTAACAGGCGTTTTCTTCTAGTTTGACCGGAAATACGAGATTAAATCTTGGACATGTAAACATGTCCAGCGCGTTCATCGGGTTAATCATAGGATTTCGTCTTCACGCCGATTTGCCTATTATACAGATTATTTGTACTATTTAGTCCTATCGCCGAAAATCGAAATTAATCTTAGTCATATTAATATATTTGTGGTCGAAGTGTGATTGGGGAGTGAGGTTCGGGGCCTAAGCTACCCCTAAAATTATTTAATTCACTATTTCACGCTATAAATCTCGTTGCAAAAAAATTGATTTTCAAAACGTTTATAAATTACTAAAATATGTACTAACAGCACTTCCGATTACTATGTGAAGCAAAAAACGATCCTTTTAAACTCTTCGAATGCTAAAATTATATTTGAAAATCACTACATCTTAAGAACGATTGAATGAACTAACTCTTTGAAATATACTTTTGAATTGACTTCAATCTTTTATTTCTTGAAGTCATCACATTAATATTCATTAAATGTGAAAATGCCGATAATATCATTAACCTAAAATATTTTGTAGATTAGCTAGCCTCCCTTAAGAAAAAATCCTGGTTACGCGCCTGCGCGTGTTATATTTCTTTTCAGCAGCATGAAGCATGACTAAGCACTTCAAAGCTTTAAAAGTTTTGTTATTATAATAATTATTGCGACTAATTAAATGGCATGTTTTTAACTCTTAATGGTATATTATTGCCATTTTCATGCCTCTAATGAAGCGAACGATCAACAATGAATTAAGGGTCAAGAGAAAGTCAGTTGATTAGTTGCGGGTAATATAATATCCATACGCCTTCAAATCGAGAAAGTCTCAGAACCTTCTCCATGAATGTCGAAGTGTGTAACATTTGATCGGTTATAAAAAATATAATATCTTACTACCTCACTCAGGCACCTTTTGATGCTGAATAATTTATTCTTAAAACTAGGTCCTTCCGTGCTTTGACTGCAGTATGAAAATTTTACTATTTTCCTGATTGCATTTAGATATTTGCTTTTGTGTTTACGCATGACTCGTTTTTTAATAATAATGTTATTTTATATCAAGCCATTCTTTTACACGTATCGATCTCGAATCAATGCCTTGCTCAATTTCCCTAGTCTTCTCGCAGTTCGTTTTATTGACGCATGTTGACTTTATTGCTTTTTATTCATCGCGAGATTAACCTTCCTTAGTACCTGCAACCACATGTATATAATGTATGTACAAGATTTTAATCATAATATAACTATACAATAAATACATATTTGGTTTTATTGAGTAATGTTGATTTTACGTGATACATCTAAATTATTAATAATCGGCAGATGTTTTGAAAAAAAATCATTTTCAATCAAATTGGACTAAGAAACCCCAGTTTGTTTGAGTGTACCTGAGAGACATCCTTATCATCATCAGCTCCGGAATCAAAGTATTACCCACAAAACATATGAAAATATTTAACGTATTGTAGGTTATAAATCTTAAAATTGCTTACTTTTGTAATATTACAAATAATGTTCTGGTCAACGATTTCTTCAAGATTTCTACGGATAATTTCTAACATTTACAATACTAGCTATTTTGTTTCATGTGGCTTATTTATCACAAATAGTTTAACAATCTTTGTCTTTTGATAATGTACAGTTGGTTATCGTATAAAATCGTTTCCGTCCATAATTTCGACATCTTCGTGACATTGTAACATTCAACAATATGTGCTTTTTTCCGCACTAAACACGTTGAGTTTTTAAAATAGTGTAAATAAAATAATTTTAAAGATATTTTTCTAAATCGCGGTTAACCGCGTTTGTTTGTTTTTTTCAACCGGGTTTTGGTTTTTTTCAAAACACGCGGTAAACCGTTGACCGGTTTCGGTTTCCACCGGGTTGGAATCACAATACATAGATTCATAAGATAATGCAACGTTTTCCCATACGACATCATTTTTGCGAAACGTTTAAGAAATTATGAATGATGATGAGTAGTTCATGCTGTGTAATTGATTTTGTATGCATTATTGCTACTTTGGCATATAATGATACTACAATACTTTTATTTATCGCCCTTTATGGCGGTCCTTGGGCCACTTATTACAAGCCGCTTCTAACAACTTTACAAAGTGATCCATCCATTGATATATCTGCTATGGAAGAAACTGTAGAACGATACATATATACTAGTGGGTTCCGATCCCGGGATCCTGGTATTGTCTAAGTATCGATTCCGTGTTTTCGGGATTCACTATAAATGTTAAAAAATAATTCATATTTCAAATTATAATAAAACTTCCTGAAAAAACTATCCAATTAACATAAATCTATTTTGGACTTTATCCTTCTCACAAACCAAATAGCATAAATAATCACTAGCTACCCAGTACTGTACCTGACGAGTTCACGGGATATCATAGCATACATACTTTAATATTTGGAACTGGACTTGAAGATCACCAGGAGAATCATTTGTATTATCCGCAGCTGTATTCCAGTGTTTGACATATGTGATGTCGTCATAACAACTCAAAATATATTTAAGTCGCTTAGCAACCAAAAATATTATTGTACAAATGTCAATACATCGTTGATTTCGTTACTATTTATGCATCAAGTGTACGTATTCTTCCATTCAAAAAAAGAGCGAAAATAATTAATTATCCATCGTACAAAATTCAAAAAAAAATCATTTAAAACCTGCATGACGTTTCATATACCTTCCACAAAATACTTGTTTTTTAATATACCTATATTATTAAATCGTTTGAAATATCAGTATATTATAGATCTTGCTTGGCGCCGTATTCGCCGTCGCCAATTAACAATGAATGGATTATCGTATAGTAAAATTGATAAGAATTGTGGCGGGAAATGAGTTTTCCAATACGAAACATTGTTTCATAATAGCAATGTTTTTATGGCCGACATTTAAAAGTTCACACAATCGCAGTTCTGCTTTGTGGCATTATTATTATTATAGTAACGATAAGACAGTTACTACTATTCGCAATTTTAGCGTGTAAGTTAACACCATTTTAGTTTTTTTTAAATATATATTTACAAGTATAACTTACGTGATGTTGTGTGATAAAAATAATATGTAACGTAAGTATTTAGTAATTGTGTTCCTAAGTTTGTATAATTACAGAGATTTTTTCAAGAATAGAGCGGCCCTCGATCTGCTCGGAAGCACGGGGGCCAGTGAAAAATTATTGACGTCTGTTTGTCCGTAAGGTAGCGCGCGTGTCTATGCTCTGTCAGTATTGTCATCCGTATTGATTATTCTTCTAAATGTATAAATGTTTCCCCCCATATTTCGTAATCATGTTGCGGAAAGTCCTGTCTGAAGTGTTTGGGTAACGGAACAACCCACAGTTTCTTTCATTTCGTTACTGTGTTTTATCGTTTTTCTGTGCCCCTTTTTTAGATGTCTTAAATGGCATTTGACTTCGAGATTTAATGAATACCTTTATTGTAATTTCTTTTTATGTAGGCAGTTTAAACATCATGAACCCAACCTGTACTTCACACATGACCACAGAAAAGTATAGAACACCTCTCATAGACCAACAAAATGTAATTCTTGCAATTGTTTTGCATATTAAAGATATTATTTATGATAGTATCGATTTTAGAACAACTCCATCATATAGACGTGTGAATAAAGCAATCATTTTCAATTTCAATAAAATCAAACCGTTTAATTTTAGTGATTCCCAATCCATTTAAATAATATAATCACATAAAAGTCGTTTTGATTTAAAATCGCGTATAGCTGTCGAGTCATTCATACATATGATTACTGAAATAATAAATTGATAAGTCAAAGTAAGTTCTTAAAAAAATGCATATTGGTAAGGTCCAATCTTGTCAGGAGAAGCCTAGCCATTGATACACTTGCGCGAGAAACAAAAAAATGTATCGCTCATCTTTCACGTGGCATGGCAACTTTCTAAGAAAAAGCCGTTGTAGATAAGGTCAACCGCTCAAGGGTCAAATTTATCCTAGTCGGCTGCATTCCTGACAGTTTAAAAAAAGAAGAGGGGTTGCACTGTGAATTTTTCTTGATATTTATTATTTTTATTTTTGTCACTAGTCTTTTACGGGCCCCATGGCCAGTTTGCGTCGCCACCTTTAATTTGTTTACTTGATAATTATTGTGTCTTAAATATAAATGTAACTGTAAATTTTGTCATTAGTTCCTTTAACATCAACAGTCATTAATATGACCGTCGTGATTTCTCAATCAAAGTATCGATTTAGTCACTTCGTAGCCCAACTTTAAACGTTTTCGGCCTTCCTTCGTTCTGCTTCCAGAATAATAGAATGCATTTTAAATTGATGTATTGATTTTTATCGAACGATATGAATATCTGTGATGTATTTTTTTTTTAAATAGATACGGTTAAAACATCAAAAATAAAACAAGGTTTTTTATAGTGATTTCACAACTTTATGAAATGGTCAGGACCGGTTATGTTAATCGCTATCATCTTCCACTGGTGAGTGAAGAGCGAAACCGGCCCTGATCGTTGCATACGATTGTGGGATTATTACAAACAAGTAGTCCATTTCCGTCAAGAATTAAATATAAAGTGATTTTGTTTAAAAATATATATTTACCATAAAATAACATAAACCTCATATCAAAATTTATTTATGAAATATTTCTTACATTTAGTGATACTGTCGTTTTAATCGTAAAAAACTACTACACTTACCGAGACGTTTCAACTACTATTTTACGATTCCGGCTGATTTTTACCGGCGTGGCATTCTCGTAAAATTGCGGTCGCCTCAGTAATATTATCGCCGGTATAATAATATTATATTGTTTTTCGATAGTAAAATAAAACCGATAATCGCACATCGCTGCTGTTGATTTAATGCCTTTGCGTTGAGACTGATTTTTATTGGCTTAGGTCAGGGGATAACAACCCTGGCTTCAGGGCCGCAGTGAGGTTAAAGCCACTTGTACGAGAGAAATAATGCCGCTCTTAATTAGAATTTCTTCAACCTTATAGCCAACATGTGACATCTTCCTGGATTCCCTGTCATCCTGTCAATCGCTTGCTTCGATTCCTATAAACTCACCAAATAGGAGGCAAGCATTGTTGAGGTTCTACAGAGGTATCTGAGGCACCATGTACCAGTAATTTCCAACGTTTTTCCATGACCATTGACACCACAAGAAGCAGTATAATTCACCCCAAATCTCCGACAAAAGCATCTATTCTCGAAGCTTAGCATATAGTTTGTACTATGAGTCATGCCATCGTTACCGTTCAGAAGTAGTCGTAAGAATGCAAGCTTTGAATAAATGGTATTTAGTGTTGTCAGAAAAGTAAAGTCCTTCTTTATTCTACCATGCTCTGGGATGTGCATTTCAAGGTATCCAAAGCTATGTTGAAGGTTGGATTTATACTACAGTACATCGCCAATACCTTATACATTGAGCCACTTATGTAACTTAGCAACGATGGTATAGATTGGTCGTAGCTAATCTCAGAAATGAGTGCGTGTCGCTCAGGTGAGTACCTGAGACAGCGGATAAGAATAGAAGTCCAAAGTAGTAATACTACCTCCGTTTTAGGCTCGCTGGGTGTATCAAAGGCAGTGTAACCATCAGGGACCTTTGAAGTATCTTAAATGTTTTTTTAATGCTTTGAACGTTCAAATTTTGTCTTATTAAGACGTAACACGAGAAATGAATAAAAGTTGGGGAATCGATCAGTATGGAGTAAATGAGAGCAGGAGACCAGGAATTATTTCATACCATATCGATATTGACTTTTATACGAGATTTGATAAGAGTGCTTGTATTTGTTGCATATTTTTTCCATTTGGATACGGCGCCCCTGCCTGACCTCGTCATCTCCCAAAAACAAGAAGATATGAAAATCAAGAAATAATCATTGAGGTTTCCATATCATCATGTTTAAATATTAGCGCATCAACTTTAATCAGTATTTAACCTCTTCCGTGTTTTTTGTTATTTTGCTTGAAATCGGCAAACCTAAAATTTTACTAGACCTACAAAATATCCGTAATAAGTTTGTCAGAAACGGAACCAGCGATATGGCTAGTATGTAATCAGTTTGTAAATGCGTCAGAAGCCTTTTTATAATAGAATATTTTCATTCACATATTTTAATACAAAATTTGATTTCCACGAAAACCAGGTGGTTTTGTATCGTGAGATTTGTACAAAGTAAACCTTTTATAACGCCTATCTTTAATATGAATAGTTTTACACATATTTATATTTATTATATAAATTAACGATGTCTGTAAAAACATCCTGTTTTTAATTTGTTATTTTTATTAAAATCTTTCTACTAAAGTGCAACTATTAGTTTAAAAATAATGAAAAATTACTTTGACAGCTAATTAAATATTTGACAAAAAATATTAATTGTATAAACACTTAATTTCACATATTACTTACTGAATGTTTTAATATTTAATATAGATACTCAAAACGCATGCAGATAGTTATTAAAATATTTGTATTGATAACTCGTTGCGAATAATCCAGTGAAAGCTTTTTGCTGTTAATTAATTCATTAAAGATTTTCAGTGTATTTAAAATGCTTAAAAAATACAAAATAAATTAGAGGAATAATGAGAGGTTACAGAGAAGAATAATGTATTTATAGTATAAAAAGTTACATTATTATTGACATTATAAAATACACTTGGACCTCTATAACACGGTCATATGGTTTCACAAAAACGTCGTGTAATACAAATCCGTGTTATAAAAGGTTATTTAAACATTAATTTTGTTAATATCCTTTATTCTTTTTAATAAAAATTCGAAAAAATATGCATTGACGAATTTATTGAAAAAATCTTCAATAGCATTTGTTCTGCATATAATTTTGGAAGTATATAATGAAAACTCTTTCTATTACATTAATTTGTTCGCGTGTATTAATGTACTTGTTTCATTTTTATTTATCCCTATATTTTCTTGTTCTGCAATATACATATAAAATATCTATAATATGAAAAAATTAGCAATTAGCCGGATTGGTTGGATGGTGTTTAATTTGACTACCAATTTTTCATAAATAAGAAAGGTAGAAAAAAAGCTGAAAATTTAGACTTTTTTAGTCGTAATGTGATTCTGAGTCGGGCTGCTGGTCAATGGAATCGGAGTTGCATTTTTTTAAATTATTCCATACCCCCGGTTGAAATACCGGATTTATTTATTCGTTAAATTGTAATCCCTAATAGTTGTCATCTGAAGAAGTTTCAGTTGAGCGACTGAATAACTTCGAGTTCTTGTAAAACAACTTCCGTTGAGATGCAAGATAGTATTAAATAGATATTATGCTTATTGCGAAAATTGGAATACAAATAAATTACGTAATTTTTAACGAATACACTTGGGTCTCGTATAACACGCTCATATGGTTCCACAAAAGCGTCGTGTAATACAAATGTGTTATACGAGGTATGAAGTTCATACAAAAGTAGGGTATGTGTTCCAAAAAATATCGGAGTTTGTTAATATCCTTTATTTTTTTAATAAACAATCAAAAAAACATACATTTATGTATTTATTGAAAAAAAACTTTAATAACATATACTAGATCATTCATTCATTATCGCTATCACTTACAATTCTACATGTACTCTTTTTCGAGATCGATTGTGAGTTTTCACTATTGGAGGACTCCGAAGTTTTTTTGGATTTATGATTTAAAAGTTCTGTAATATGCGATTGTTTCCTTTTAGCGTAAAATTTTTTACATAATTCATGATAAGGGGCCAAGATCTGTTGTAATTTCGTATTGAACTTAAAACTAATTTCCATTATAGGATCATTTTCTATAAAAAAATGCTGAAACCGTGTTATATCAGTCAACCTGCGGCTTAGTGGTAAGAGCTTTGCCCTGGCGATCAGGTGGGTCCTGGTTACATTTTACCAATTTAAATTTTTGATCTTGGACTTTAAAAAATTCTCATCGAGCTTAACTTGTATTATTTTCCAATTTTTTAAATATTTGGCGCATTGGCTGTCAGCTGTAACGAAAAATGTTTTTTGAAATATAAAAAGTATACAAAAATTAAGTGTGTTGTACAAAAATATGTCACAATTCATCAACCGTGTTATACGAGGCTCAAGTGTACTTACTCTATATCTCAAATATTTAACAAAAAGAGATTTTTATTAACTATGCGTTTTCAGTATCGTTTTTATCAATTTTTCGTTTTAAAAATCAATGTTCCAAATATTGCACAAAGTGCTGGTAAATCTTTATCAGTTTCATATTAATTTAACTACGAAATTGATAAGTTAAAAGATATATTAATTATAGCGGTTAACGTGATTATCGCACCCAATATATTTCAAGGTAAACGGAAGTTGCTTCCTTGTTATTGTCTGGAATAATATCGGTATTATATAAAACAATTCTTATTATTATCTATTTTGCGGTAAAGTTATCCTTTTTGTTCCCTTACTTCCTGTTTAATCTTAATTATTGTAGTCGTAATCTTTCTTTTCATTGATTAGATAATGAGACATTTCATTCAAGTTTGAATTTGATGATGTTTACAAGCGGGTGTGTGGTTTTAGTCAGGATATGGTTTTTTTGATTAATTCATTATTTATTTATCATGTTTCTTTGTCTTGAAAATGTATTGTTTGGTGATTTGTCAAGTATACAGAGAAACCTTTCAAATGATATCCCGATTAATATGAAGGTTAATGTACTTTACATCATGCTACTCTTTTTCAGCCTGAAAAATTACTCAATGCTGCTTAAAACAATACCATTCTCTGAAAAATTTCATTGCGAATTGGAAATTTGCAAAATATCATTGGAATAAATAAATTATACGAAATAATATGGTTTATATAATTTAAGACATCGACTGACGGTGCTTGATGGAATTTCAATATCAAATTTGGATTATTGAGATTTTGTACACTTCCGTGTATTTTGAACAATTGCATCCCGTCGAAACCCACAATGCTATTATAATTGTAAAATCACTGGTAATTCCATAAGATGTTGGAAAGCGGCAATTCGCCACTCTGTAAATGTGATGTTTACAAAATAAGGATTAAGGCGATTCTCGAAATTTTAACTCAGGTATCAGTGTGGCTCTCAGACGTATAATATCTTACCTCGTAAATAATATTTGTCGTATTTGTATCTTCTATATAAACGTTAGACACTGTTTACCGTCTGTCAGTTCGAGTCCATTCGTGTGCTCGAATGCCTGAAGATGCCGAAAGGCGAAACTCGGGTCGTTAGTGACAAAATACATTGAATTGTACAAAATCTCAATAATCCAAATTTAATATGGTTTATGTCAAAGGTTTGTTCTAAGAAGTTTCACTTTTAAGTTGCTACTGTCAATTCTTGGTGAAAAAGGATTGTATTATAAAAATAAAACACAATTTGTTTCGTACTACTTCCACCGGTTTCATACATCGCAAACATTATCATACTGATAAGATCAATATAAATCATGACACTGTTATTATTGTTATCGAAACGATCATTATAAACATGTGGAGGTTACAGCACAGCAAGATATTTTTTGTTTGTTCTCGGGAACAAATCTAGAAGCTGGAGGATATCACATTAAATAAATTATATTAAATGGATTCGGCGGTAAGTTCGTGGAAATTAATTTTTAAATTTATATAAAACTATTGGTCGTACATAGGGCTTCCAATCCGGGGATCCCGATCAATTATTCAATCCCGTAATCCCGGGATTAAGATTCAGTCAATTTCGGGATTCACTGTAAATGTTAAAAAACTATCTATCAAATCAAAACTTCCTGATTAACTACAACGTGTACTTAAATTTTTTCATGTACATACATAGTTTTTTTAAAAACCTATAGAATGAAAATGAATTTATTGTAGCTGCCTTCTTCTGATATTTTCTAACAGCCGTTTTTAAATAATTTTTAATGGAGGACAAATTAAAACCGCATCCTAAATGAATGGAGGGCAATATCTCAAAGGACATGTCCTCTTTTTGGATAAATTTGGTTAATCCTACCATATTAATGCAATAAATAAAATAAAATTAAATTTGGATTATTGAGATTTTGTACACTTCCATGTATTTTGTCACTAACGACCCGGGTTTCGCCTTTCGGCATCTTCAGGCATTCGAGCACACGAATGGACTCGAACTAACTGTCAGTTCGAGTCCATTCGTGTGCTCGAATGCCTGAAGATGCCGAAAGGCGAAACCCAGGTCGTTAGTGACAAAATACATGGAAGTGTACAAAATCTCAATAATCCAAATTTGATATTGAAATTCCATCAAGCACCCTCAGTCGATGTCTTAAATTATAAAATAAAATTATTTTGATCATTATGTCTTTTTTCAAATATTTTTCTCTTTTTTTGTAAATGACTGTCTGATTTTAAATCAACAAAAAAATCATTCCAATACCCAATAAAATATTTGATCATATATAAATTCTAAATTCCAATTGAAGTAATAATGGACACAAATTAAATTTGAAATGTATAATTATAACACATGAAATTAAACTTAATGACCAATACCGGGATCCCGGGTTTGAGAAATTCTGAAATCCCGGGATCGTAAATAGGGTCCGGGATTGGATGCCCTAGTCGTACAGTAAAGTGACAAAGTGTAATATCTTCTTATTGAATATATAATATTTGCAGCCATGGCCGCTCATAGACATAGTGGAGCTTATCTCAGCAGAAGTTCTGCGACAACTGCTTGTTTCACGGTCTCTCAACCTCTCTTTTTCGGAAAGGGTGATGATACTATAATTTGGCTAAAACAGAACAAGTGGGTAACTAATTACTTAGCCCAAGGATTGGATAAATTAAGAATAAATGAGACAAAGCATACATCTATCCCGTATACAAACAAACCCATAGATCGATTGAAAAATTCGAATTCGAATCTGTGAACTCCGCTACCGAAGCCAACGACATTTGCTATTAGAAGCCCGGCTCTCCTTTTTTTATACCTTATGTAAAATGGACATTTAAAAGACTTTTTGGCTCAATTTTTTATCCCTATGAAACGGAAATTAAGGACTTGAATTCCAGTTGAATACATTTTTTTTTCTTTTGGACTTTCTAAAAGTAACTAAGAAACTACGTTGTAAATTTTTTTATGATTGCATGTAAGGCCATATTCCACTTTTTTTGTTGGTGCGCCAATTTTGTAAGCTCTACATGGCCCATTTATTTTCTGTTGCTGCGATTGGTATCAAAATATATTGAGTTATGTACCCTGACATTCTTCCTGGCGGATTATGTGGCCCTCCTAAAGTTAGGTAGACGCACCAAATGCGTTTTGATAAAACCGATTTTTAGTCTATAAAATCTGTCACTACTTTTAACGAAATTACCAATTTAATTACTATTTTAGAATGATTTGAATTTCTGCTATTATGGTAACAATGAATTTATCTAATCCATGTTGCTAAATACGACAACTATGAGTGTATTTGAAAGCCTAGAATATCATGTGACAACTCGTTTCCGGGATTCAACGCGTGGTTAACTCGTCACGTGAAAATACGACTCAGAGTCTCAACGTGTTAATATAATGCTAATACTTTACTAACCGGCTTTTGTGGTATGATGCTGCCGTCGATATAGTAATATGTAGTGTATATATTTCATAGAGTTAAATTCTAACCAGATCTGAAACGGTGCTGGTTTGACGCACTGCGGATCCCTCTCTTCGCGACTGCCGAGGTGCTGCGGCTAACCAAGACGTAGAGGACCTCCCCCATCCCTCGGCCAGTTTGCCTCTCGAAGGGGAAAAGAATCATCCCCTTCCGCCGAAATTGCTTTTCCAATGGCGAAATCGTTATCATAATAAGAAAATGTTGGACACGTGTTCTCTCTGTCGGAGCACGTGACGGGACAACCGTGCTGTGGTGACTTTTGTCGCTACATTCCTTGGGAACCAAAAGTATTTTGTACATGCACATAAACCACCATATTGGATCTATTTTACAAGCTGTCTATTATTTATTACCGACGATAAATAATATCTATATTCGTTTTCTATCGCCAATGGAATATTGATATAATGTTGAAGGATTAAGTGGATATTTTGCAGGTAATTCATATTTATTTTTAAACTAGTATAACCGTCCCCGTCTAATATAACGGTATTGAAATTGAAATACTGAATGTTTACAATAACTAGTACGCCGGAACTGTGAGTCCATTGCTTAAACCGCGAACGCTTAGGTCATGCGAAAATTTCATACCTACGTGTGATAATAATAAAACGTCTACAGAGCGTTCTGAGCTATTATATAAGATTTGAAAAATACACAGAATCATTATTTATTTATTTTATTTTTTATTACCATGTTCCCTCCCAATGTGGAGTATATCGACCTTGTTTAGGCAAAAGGGAATAAACCCAACAGAACCAATTTTATAATAGCCACGAAAAACGTTTTTTTAATGGTTTTGAGCCATATTCAAAATAACTTTACACAAGCTTAGGGACCAGTATATTGGTGTATTATTTTTGCGATCTGTCTAATTTAACCGTCTACTGCAGTGCTCCGCAACCTTATGCCTCCCTCGGCACACCTAAACACTGTAGAATTTTGCGGCACACCGCAAGACCTAATATGTAATTTTCATTGACAGAATTTCCATTTATATATTGTATTTCATGAATTAAAAATAGCTAGCATGTTTTTCAATTATAAACAAATGAACCTTTTAAACCTAGTTAGGTGGTTCTTAACCTTCTCCAGGTGATGGAGCACCGGAAGAAAAAAAATAGCAACCAAAAAATACGTATGGTTGAAAATTACAGATTTAAAAAAATACGTTGATAAGGATTGTAACAAAAAATATAAAGTCAGCTGGACTACATAAAATTATACAATAATAATTTGTATACGTCACCAGATCTTGTCGGGTTTTGCTGATTTCAGTAATATTATGTGACAATTTGAAATTACGCTCTTTTCGGACACACCTAGCATCGTCTCTGCACTGGTATACTGTATAGGATGGCTTCCAAAGGGTTAAAAAGTGACCCATTTTTAACATTAATATATTTTTTGTAAATTATTCAATCAATTCTATCAATATTTGATCATTTTTCGATGTGATTTTTTTCAACGAATGTTTGCAAAAATATAGTTCCTGTAGTCCTCGGTTCTTTTGGGGTTTCTATGCCAGATATGCCGGGATTATTACATAAATAATTATTAAGTAAATTTGTTCTATAAACATATGTACAGTGTCATTAGTGATTCAAATATTTCGCCAATCGTCCAAATCTATGCAGGTGTTAATTAATACCATGGGCGACGTAAAAATATATTTAAAAAATATTCATTTTATATTTCGACATATACAGCGAATATTTATTTATAAGAACTATTACAAACCAAACATGGCTGTGATGAATGATGAAAACTAACATGTGCCGCAACCATTTCTGACGTCGAATCCTGCAGTTATCTCTGGGTAAGAAAATCCGATTTCAGCAAAGAAGGGGTTTTAAAAAATATATATTAATACAGATGTCACTGTCTCAGAATCGGAACCTGTTGTCTCATCTATGCATATAAAAATGAAGATTTGTTTGCTTGTTTGTCCTCTATGCATTCCTTTACCATTCATCCGGTTTCGATCAAACTTTGATGAGTTGTTGTGATTTACCCTTGAAGGTTTCTGAAGAAAAAAAATATTTTTATCAGGCTGAGAAAAATAAATCTGGGCTTCGGGTCGGGTTTGGGTAACAAGTGTGATATTGAGACTCCGGCTCGGGCCGGGCCGAGCCTGAAGACGACTGGTTCGGACCGGGTAATTTTATGAAATTTCAGCCCGTGCAGACCTCTAATCCAAAAGCACTTCAATAAACAGAATTAAAACACAAACCCTTATTTTCTTAGAGTGGCATTGCAACGCATGCCGGGTACTCATTAGTCCTTAATATAAATCCATCTGCGGGATGAAAATATCGATCAAAAATCTACCATGTTGATTAAAGTGTTCTAACCGAATCAAGTGTTTGACTCGTGGTTTGGAATTGAAATAAATCGAACTCCAATTTGTCTTGCCGGAGAACAAAGGTTTGCCATCGCTTAAGCTGTACTTAGAGAAACCTAATACTTCTTAACGGCAATAGGGGCGAGCTGGAGAAGTGATTGCACATCAGAATTAAATAGAGATTGATGACCATTCGAATATGTTAAGGGCGCTATATATGTTGCAGATAGGCTTATCAGAACTTACAGCGATGTTATCATTTGATAATCCGACTATTACTAATGAATATCAAATTAATACCGATTATTGGGTGTCTTATCTTGAAAATTATCGTCTTAAATATTGCGTATTTAACTCTTACAGATAATAATAAATACTAGGTTTTTCCCACTTAGTAAAAATCATTAATCGTTTACCGTCGCCTAATCTCAACAACCGCCATTTTTTTAATAATTGCTTTCTCAGTGTATTTGTTTACACGATTCAATTTTCCCCCTTGAAAATAGCAAAGTTTTCAAACCTTTCTAGCAAAGAGTTGACACCTGTTTTTCATATAATTTGTAATTACTTAAGACCAGTGATGCACAAACGCAGCCCGTGGACCTCATGCGGTCCAAAAAGGCATGTGCTGCGACCCAAAATAACAAGTAATAAACAGTAAAATGATGTAATTATTAAATTACTAATAATAAAATGGGTAACTTGTCTGGTATAGTATATCATTATTTTACAACGTTTTTACCCGCTGTGGCCCGTGAGAGATTATAAAATGGATAAACTGGCCCTTCTTTCAAATAGGTTGTGCACCACTGCTTTAGTACTACGGAATACTTCACTAACAACTTGAATGCCGCGGACCACTAAAATTAAATTTCATCATTTTGTTTGAAAAAAAAAAGGTCCACGCATATAGTTGACCTATGATCATAGTACTAACATCTTTTAAGGATTACGAAATGGCGTATGAACTCGAATTTGTAAGCTTGTTGAATTATAAAAAAAATAGTTACTATAATATTTGTTGCTGCGTGTTAAATGAGTTTATATATCCTTGGTTCCAATGGCACTACTGCAACAACTTTGCTGACCACCGGTTGCAGACCGCTGCTCGAGGACAAACAGTAGGCACTCCCGTGGCTATGCCGTGAGGCGATTCTAGGTGTTTCGCGGCGCGTTTCTTCATTGCAAAAATTCAAATAGGTAATTTGAATGTATTATCCAATACTATAAATGTTTATTGTCAATGAAATGTCTTTCTTTAAATTTTGGTGTGCCGCGGAAATCTGGAGAAATTTGTGGTGTGCCGTGGAAGAAAAATGTAGAGCATGGATGACCACACTTGTTTTCTTGGTGCGACTAGTTGACACAATTATTGATGGCGACCGACTTTATCGCTTGTAATTATCGAATTAACACCGGTAGTCCAATTATGTATTTCACGTCTAAAAAAAAACATCTTCTTCGACCATATTCGCTGGATATGTAGAGTATATGGCTACCATGCAGCGCCTTTATGATTCCCTGTCACCTGCCAGTCGCTTTGCTTTACTTTCTCCCATGACATGCCAGAGTCCTTCAGCTCCGCCGATCACATCCTGGGGATAGTACCCGATGGTCGTCCAAAAATCAAGTACACGTTAACTGTAATTTTGATATGGTCACAAAATTTGCAATTTTTTAATCTATTTTGTTGATATGTGGTGGTAGTGATTAAGATGTAAATATCAACCTGAAAGCTTGTCATTCAAAAAATTTTAAGAGCTGGAACGTCGTGCAGTTTTTACTTGTAACCAATTAACCTGTTGAAACGCTTACTATGGCTAAAACCCGATCAATTTCGAGAATAAAAAATGGAGAAATATGTGAAATATATATTATTTATACCAAATACATCAAGAAGTAAACTATTATAAAAAAGTATTCTCGCTAAAATAAATCGAAGAAAATGAAGAAGCTGACAAATAGCCAGTCTTCATATACACCGACAACACGCACACAAGCAAGCGCGTGGTCGCATAAGTATGTGTAATACATAGGGCTGACGAGTAATGCTGCCTATCGGCGGCTTAAAGCTGTAATTCGAAAGACTGAATATCGAGACCTCTTTTCAAAAATATATTTCCTTGTATTCTAATTAACATTTTCATGATCTGTGGCGTAATTTATCTACCTAAGGTCTGAAGTATTTTTAAAGCATATATCAACAAGTGTTTCCTTTTTGTTTGACCGTAACTACGAGCTGAAGTCTTGGACATGTAAACATGTCCAGCACGTTCATCGGGTTTAACAAGAACAATATCTGCCCGCGATCGACCAAAAATATATTTACGATTGACGCACTGGCCATTCCTGATATAGAGGACACGATCTATTATACTGTATTCCAATATTTTACAAACGGATCCTTTACTATATATACGTAATATGTATTATTTAAATAATCCTGTATAGTTTACACATATGCTCACATTAACGATTTTTTCAAGTTAGCACAATGAATGCTACTAAAAGTTTCGTGGGAATCTCTTCCGTGTGTGAATTTTTTTGCAAACACCAACTCTATGTTACGAACACAAGCTGTACAAACAAAATGGTCGAGATTAATACAACCCCGTGTTTGATTTTTTGTGTAAGTGGACATCCTTGAATTTCATTGTATATTTACATATCTATATGAGTCGACTGTTATCTTTGTAATGTTTTTATTATAAATATTTTTTTATATAAACGTTTATATGTGAGCATTATACTCACATGTTCATCATCAACTGCCTCCGGGAAATGAGTACGTTCTTGTCTGTCCCTGCGATTAGGGAAACAAATTTAATAATGGTGAGCCGCCTGTATTGCTGAAAATTTTATTTAATAATCCCCCATTACTGTTAATGGTTTGTTTCCCTTGGGTTTTTTGCCTCCAAGTGCCAGCAATTGATTTGTAAAATAGTTGCAACAGTGTTTATATCTTAACCCCGTCCACACTCCAGTAGAATGGAATAAAACCCTCCCCCACTCTTTATTTAATGTAAGCATTAGAATAATTGTTTACATAATAAATTTGCGATATAGTTAGTCTGAACATGCTTCTTAAAGAGGCGAAACGCGTCATGTTAGGGACAAACCAAGTGGAATATCTAAGTTTTCGATTTTAATTTTATATTATGAACTGTTCTTTTGACTAATTTACAAGATAATCGAATATTATGCATCGTATAATCTTAGAATTGTATATAAACCAGTAAATACTAATTATACTCGTCTATTAAAATGATTCCAACCGTAAATATAAGCTAAGACATCGACTGAGGGTGCTTGATGGAATTTCAATATCAAATTTGGATTATTGAGATTTAGTACACTTCCATGTATTTTGTCACTAACGACCCTGGTTTCGCCTTTCGGCATCTTCAGGCATTCGAGTTCACGAAGTGTACTAAATCTCAATAATTCAAAAAATTGTAAATATAAGCGTATTTATAATAATTTCAGGTAAATAAGTTGACACGACACATAACCTATAAACCGCACGGTGATGTTTTTAGTAAATATAGCAAAAATTGTGTTAATTTCCTCGTCTGATATGAACAAGAGATCATTAATCTATGATTTAAGATATAGTATTTTTGTAACAGGGTTGTTTTATAACAATATAATTGTAATTTACGATTACAAAAATCTTACCTGAGCGACTAATAAATCATTGATGAAGGTTCTTTTTCCTCGCCGAAAATCCCTCTTTTTTCAATCTTAAAATCCAAATTTTAATACTAATTAGGCATTTAGAGCTTATATCTTTTTGATATAACGTGCATTAAGTTGCGTACATTGTGAATATCGAAAAAAAGCTATTTTGAAAATACTGACGGTTATGTCCTTTTTCCTTTCTAGAGTCGATATACGTTCGTATTTCAGCATCTTTGGTCTTAAGGAGGACCTTTTCTACCTTTTTTATCCTACTGAAACTATTACGTTGAGTCCGCAGTACAGACTAAGTCTTTATATATTTTCCCCGCATGTAAGCTAGTTACGTACTACTATCTAAAAAGATTAAAGATTGATCAGCTGAAGGCATTGTGTGGGGAAAACACTTAAGAAAACCCCCTTACGAGAATTATTGTTTTTGAATCACTAACAAAAGCTCAATTTTTGTCAAGAATCGCTCGTAATGTAGGCGTAAACTTTAGGAAGATGTACTTCGAGTGTATTTAACCGACTGTTGGGTATCCCCGAGCGTCTCCAACCGTACTATTCAAATTTAAAATGTCCTTTTCCATGTTTTTGTTACATATAACCAAGCTGCCCATTGATAAGTTCAACGAGTTCCTATTTGTGTTAGATAATTCAATTCGCTTACACAGTAACTATGTGAAGTATATAATGTCTTTCCATGAATGTATTCGTAAAATATTCTCACGTTTACCGGCTATTGAAAATTAACGTTGAATCTTTTTTCCGCATACCTATTTGACTTATAAAACAAGCAGTTATTGCGATATTAAAAATTCCGTATGAAATTCCTGAGAATTCGGCAAACAATAAACGAATTTTGATTACTCTGGAGAATTTAGACAAACAGAAGCTAATTTTCATAACCATAGTAATTTTGTAACTTATTCTCGTATTAATAATGTTCCCGGTAAAAACACAGATTCCCGTGTAGTTGTAAGCATTCAACTTTCCTGACCTAAACGTTCACCCTGACACCAGAATGATCGGAATCAATCGAATGCCAATTATATATATATATGCATTAGAAAAGAAAGAGAAAATGGACGGTTTATAAAACTTACACCAATCCAGTGCTGGGGAACTTTTTTTAACGTTGGAAAGCCGCATACAATTAGCTGTAACCTCACAAGGCCGTATTCTCAAAAAAATCAACTATATCCATTTTATTTTTTTAAATACAATGCCTTTCCACCAAGAATTGACAGTAAACACCTCAAAAGTGATTTTATCCATTTTACAAACTTATTTCCCCAAACTAATCAGAAACAAACTTGTATCGATACAAAGATCTTATCTGCAAGGAGGATTTATTCTGAAGACCCTATTTAATGCACTGAAATGTTACAAGTTACCTAAGTTTGCAGGTGCAGTACCCCTATACTAAACAATATGTCTGTGTTATTTTACCAATCTATTAGTTGTATCAGCGATGCTATAGATTGGTCAACTTCTCGTGATTTCCTAGCCTCTTTCTATCATTACTCTCTTCGAAATAAAAGTGTCCATATACTACACATTTGAAGCGGACATAGGTAAAAATAATATGTTGTGTGTTAGGTCCATTGCTTGCAAAGTCAAACTTAACAAACGGAAAACCGAAAATCTGGACATTAAACATTCTACAATTTGTTAAATCATCTATAGTCCAAACTCTAAAGACAGAAGTAATCGTTTTTTAGGATTCTTTATAAGTGCATGAAAAGTAATCTTTTACAATATGAAATTATATATATTAAAAAATGTGTATATAATTTTTTGTTTTCATATATCACCACATACATAGCATATGTAAACCATGTACAAGATAAACTTTGTTGGTAAAACATTGAACGAATATATTATTTTCCGTGGAACTTTCACATCAGATTACATATTGTTGATTACCTTGAAAATAAGTAAGTTGCTCTTTGCTTTTCTTGTGTTTTAATTTAGTTTGTTTTGACCGCAAATGAATTTGAAAAGTTTTCTCGTCGAAAGTTCGCATTTTCTTGTTGCTCTTTTTTCTTCGCGTTGTTACGGTTGGTACCAAAAAAAATCTTCAGCCATGTTGAATTCTAAGAAAAGTTTTTCCGAGTAAAATTCCTTGTTTTATATTAACAACCTAAAGCAACATGTTTCTAAGGGAATCACAGTATGGTTAATACTAATGATTAAATAAAGAAGTATTGTATTACGCAACATGGATTACAAAGCGAGAGAAAGAGACATAAACATCCGGAATATGTTTATATCTCCTACTCCGCTCAGTAGAATTTCGGTAGAATTTTTAAGAAAACAAATTGTGAAATAAGTTGGACAGTGAAAATTTTGTAGCTTATTTTAGAATGAAACAATTGAACATAATTTGATATCTTACTGCAGGGATGGCGAACCTTAATACATGTGCCTGCCAAAAATCCAATAATAATATATGTCGACTGTTTGACATGTCCAGCAGTTCTTTTATAAAATCATTTATTTTCATAATTACTATTAGCAGTCATGCTATAATTAGTTATTTTACTCAAAAACATAACGTGAAGACTATGTAATCATTTAACAGCATGGTTCGATATAATAGAAAAGAATCATTCACTCTAACAAGCAATTTTTAATAGGGAAAAAATGAATAAAAGTGTAAGTCTTAGTAGGTTTTTCTGTCATTTCGCGAAAATCGTTAATCATTTTCCGTTCTCTAAAAAATATAAAACGTCCAAGTATTTTTTTTTCTTTTAATAATTGCACTCTCAACGTATTTATTTACCCTAATGAACTTTTATTTAAATGAAAATAGTAAAGTTTCAAGCCGAGAGTTAAGAGTTGATACCTGTTTTTCAGAAATGCTTTTATTTGCTTTACACCGAGACTAGATTAGGGTTTATTGTTCGTTATCGAGATTTGATGTCTGAGACAAAATCGTACAACAAAGTATTTTTAAGAAAATGATGCAGACGCAATTAGCTATTTATTGAAAACTTTTTCATTTAAATAAAAGTGCAATAGTGTTAATAAATACGTTGAAAGTGCAATTATCAAAAGGAAAAAAAATATTTCGACGTTTCATATTTTAACGCGACGAAAAACAATTAACGATTTTCGAAAAATGACAGAAAAACCTACTTATTCACCTTAAAGTCATACGTATTAATGAGATTTTTGTTGCTGTTTATTCGATGCCAAATACTTAATATTCCGTTCATAATAAATATGTCCTCACTTTTAATAAAATGCGCGCCCAACTGGATTCATCGGTCAAACGTCTTGTACTACCTTTTATAAAATTCATTTCGAAAAATAATGAAAATGTGAAATAGAAAATGGATAATATTGCCGTCGCTAGTCGAAGAAATTAAGTATAAACTAAAGTCGAGATATCTTATCCATGATTTATCTATTAAAAATCTGTTAATTGTCACCAGGTAAATTGTTGAACGTGCCATCTCTGGCACGCGTGCCTTAGGTTCGCTGCTCCTGTTATACTGAAATTCATGTTTCTGTCCTCGCAATGACGCCACTCAACGTTCGTTTAATTTATTAAACAGTCGTAACAGAATATTTCATGGACGGCATTTTTCGCGACTCGAAACCGACGTAAAATCTTTTCAAGACGAGGCTTACCCGGCAAGCGAAATATGCAATTGTTGCCTTGTTCAATCTTTAGGTAATCTTATCATGTCGGAAAGTCATTATGTTTATATATTGTAATTGAAGTCAAGTCCACTCGATCGAGGTTTAGCCGCATTGGCCTCTAAGTCAATGCGAGTAAAACCAATGTGCTCTGCAACAGTTTCTGTCCAGACCCAAACTACCCTCTGACGAGCGCGGGGCAAGACATCTAGAGAGTCGACGGCTTTAGGTACTTGGGGGTACACATCACGGGAGATCCACGTAAAGAGCTCGCAGTCCGATTAGGGATAGCTGGAGCAACATTTAACTCAATGCGGAAAATCTGGGATTCACGGTTGTACTCGATCAGAACCAAGTGCCACTTATTCAACGCATGCATCCTGACGGTGTTGCTTTACGGTTGCGAGTCGTGGCATCTCACCAAGGGACAAGGTAACCGTACACTGTGGTTTGAAAACAGGTGTTTGCGGCGAATACTAGGGGCACGGTGGTTTGATTTTGTCAGGAACTCGGAGGTAAGAGAGCGGACGGACCAGCCTCTTATTACGTCCAAAATAAAAAAGCGACGATGGACCTGGCTTGGACACGTCCTGCGGATGCCCCACGGGAGCCTGAATTTTGCCTGTCTCTTCTGCTGATGACCACCCATAGGATGTATTCGGCGGAGCTACGGGACGCTGGGATGACCTGGGAGGAAGCGAGGAGACTGAATGGGGACAGAGAAGCTTGGAGGAATCGCGTGATGGCCAAATGCTCCGAATAGGAAGCGGATATGATTTAAAAAAAAAAATAACAATTAGGTTTATAAGTATATGTATTATGTACAAAATGGATAACCCAAGATATCTTTTTCAACGTACCTCCGAGTTTCGTAGTAGAGTAGTCTTTTGTATATATTTATCAGATTACGTTTTTGGTTATGCTGATGAATACAGTTTTAGCCTTATGTAACGCAGTCGTTGCGTATTAATATATTTTCAATGTCAAATGGATGTCCTAGCAAGTCAGCTGCTAGCTGATAACACTAAAATTGCGACGAAAATAATTATTTCGTCATGTCAAACCGTCACGAATAGAATTTATCAATTACTTTTTGTTTGTAACATACAAATGATCGTCAATATGTTACTGTACACGAAAGAGGTCTGCACGGGACCGGGCGGGCGGGTAAAGACGATTGACATTCGAGTACGGGCCAGACCCAGGTAAGGAATTTTATTTTCAGAAAAGTATTTATAAATAACTTGAATAATGTATTTCACATTTATACACAATATTCATGGAAAAATGGAAACAATATCTATTTTTTTTTATGGCTTTATCATGGCTATATCGAGAAACTAAGAAAACCAAAATTGAGTGAGCTAATTGAAGCTAAATCTGAAACAATGAATTCTTCTAATGACCAATAGTTATAGGCGTCAGTGGCGCAGTTGGTAGCGTCGTTGGATACGGCTACGGATGTTTCGGCTTCAATTCCCGGTGCGGATAGTTTTCATAAATTGATCTCTCCATCGATTTTTGAATTTTTGTTCGTAGTGTTTGTGATGTCTAAAACTCCCTCCCATCCATGCGATCCTCATGGAGCGTAGCGAGACTGATTGCTAACCACTAGTTCTGTCCTAGCCCTACCCCTTCTATCCCTACTCTCTTCGAAAAAAGAAAGGTTGAGCAACTGAGTAACAAGCAGTTCTCACAGAAAAATTCTGTTGAGATACCTCCATTAGGAGACCATATGCTCCACGTTGTGAGCGGACATGGCACAAAAATGTATTGCACACTTTCGCACAAATAAAAGTGCTATTATTCAGTACCTTTACACTAGCTTTAGATAGTTGACAATTTGTTGTGGCAGAAAATTCATTATTTATAAATAAAATTGATTTGTTAAAAATTAATTTTGACTACATTTAAAAATAACGGATTGAGAATAATAAATCTGGCCTTCGGATCAGGTTCAAGTAACATGGATGATGTATATTGCGACTCGGGCTCGGGCTGGACTGCGAATGATGTCGGGCTGGGCTGGGTAATTTTATAAAATTTCGGCCCGTGCAGACCCCTAATACACAATAAGTTTATATTTTTTTAAACAAGTATTTTCTTTATTTATTGTAAAATCGAACAATATATGGTATAGCTGACTACAATGCGCCATTCATTTGACAGTTAGTATATAAAATATTAAAAAATAATTTTACAATACAGGAAAAAAATACATAAAGTTCGCTGCTGAGTATGTACATTTCTCAAGTCAATGCATTGATCAGCCGAACAGCCCTTGCAACAGGTGTTTCATATGATTGACACGTTTAAACTAAAGAAAAAAGTAGGTAAAATCAGTAGAATATCAGTTTTATAGTCTTGAGAAATTCAGTATTGTAAAGATAGCCTCGTAGAAGAAGAGAAAAATGCTATAAAACCGAAAACGATCTCTGATCTTCATGAGAGTGAAACGATAACATCCTTAAAATAAATTTGTTTGGGAAATGTCAATAGGAAAAAAATTGTCGCCAGATTTTTTGTGCACTTGTTCCAATTGCTCAGGGCCATGCGCCTACCTCGTACCATTGTTACCACTCGAATCCCAAGCGAACACCGGTGTCCAAGACTTTTCAAAAATCAACTACATGGTATTCCAATAAGGTTTTTACTGGTTTATGATGAAAAAACATAGTGACAGCAATGTAGAGCTAATTTAAAATTTAAAAAATAACAAATTCACGTTCATATTACATCAAAATAATGATATCCCCCAACGTGTCGCATTGATCGGACAAGGGCTACCACATGAAATACATTATTATCTTGATTTATGGCCATCGTCTCAAACTCATTGTTTATCTTTGCATTGGGTGTACGAGATGACCAAGATTCATATTTTTTTACAGTCATTCCTACAACTCATCTGACTTTTTATCAATTCGATGTCGTGATAAATTTTGAAGATTTCTGTATATAAAAGGCTATTTTATGGCAACCAGAACTTTATAACATAATTTTGTGTAAAAATGTGATGATATTTTTAGAATAATGTGTTGTGGCAACCCGAACATTATAATATCGTTTTTCGATATAAATAGTAATATGCACGTAAAAATTATAAATAATATTCCCCAATTTTTTAGAGGCCTTGAAAATACCTCGGTACGCAACCGGTTTTAATGAATTAAAAT
Source organism: Himalopsyche phryganea (assembly GCA_022494535.1). Taxonomy (NCBI): domain Eukaryota; kingdom Metazoa; phylum Arthropoda; class Insecta; order Trichoptera; family Rhyacophilidae; genus Himalopsyche; species Himalopsyche phryganea. The sequence goes on from JAGVSL010000175.1 coordinate 920,212, forward strand.
CTCTTGATCAGGCCAGGCCGCACATTATATATAATTGAGACATATCCAGGGCATACAACAGTTAACAGAACAAATTGTGGCCCAAAATAAATATTTGGACAAGAGCAGGTATGAAATTTTGAAAATGATTCAGTATTGACAGTTTACAAATATGAATAATAATGTGTAGCCGTTTAATCTTCTATGTTTAAGTTTTCATGAATTCATCATTAATTAATATAAATTCCCTGAGTGTGCACACTATAAGGTATTTAGTTTAATGATTGTGGATGCACTTTGTATGAGGTTATCGTTTATGGTGCCCCCGTTAATTTTATCATCATTAATTTGTTATAAAATGTATGTGGTATCTTGTATTATTTCGTTTTACAGTGGCGAAATGGGAATAAAACCGAGTCTTTATGAATATTTAAAAAAAAACACATTTAAATATTTTATTAATTTTCCTAGCGCATGTGAAATCCGAGTGAGCGAATGCATCATTGCAAATTGCGGTGATGCTATCCGTCATATCTGTCAATCCTTTTTTTATTTGCGTTAGTGTATCTAAGTCCTTCTACGTTGAAATAAATTTAGTATAAATTTGCCCTACAAGAAATACATTGAAATACATGATGACTGAAATTTCGTCATTACTTTGCTTGGGATAATTTTACTGTGGTAAAAGGGCGTTCAATAAGGTTAAGAAATACTCATCTATATTATGCACACCCTCCCCTTGTGAGTTTTCTCATTAAAGTCTTTTTACGTTTTCTTAAATTCTTTTGAGCCATGGCACATAGTAATTCGATTTAGTTATGGCAGAGAAAAGTGCTGTAAATACCTTTAAAAATATTAGATAAATAAAATTCAATATATGAGAAAACTGTCAAATCGAGAACTTAATGTCAAACAACACTATCTACAAAAGTGTAACTTTACAGCAGAGCCAAAAAACGTCTTTTAGTTTCTTGTAACTTAACAGATCAAACTGTTTATATTTAATAATTTATTGTGAATTGTACATTTGATTGTCCTCTTGTGACATAACGTTAACAACTTATATGAGTCGCTGATCACGCTCCTGGCAATTTTTCACAATATGATGGCTATCTATTTTTCCGTTTGCAAGATTAAAGTCTCTTCCTATTTCGGCCGGTGTTAGAAATTCCAAAATTTAAAAATTTCTGTTTTTACACGATCTCGATCCTTGTTTTACACGAAAAAACGACAGTGTAAAAGAATATTTTACTTTTCGTTACTCACCGGAAGCCACAAAATAACTTAATTTTTTTTTTGCATCACGGAGCATCATTGCCAACGGTTGATGCATGCGGAAAGAAAAATCAATAACAGTATTTTCAAATTTTCAGGCGGGTTTATCTCTAACTCTATCACACAATCTTACTTGTGTATTAGCAAGCAAGATACATGTAAAACAATATTGTAATCAGAAAAGAATTTCTACGCAATTCTTGCAGACATAACCATATTTCATTATTACATTATAAAGCATATTATAATTTTTAATGCAATTCTTGTAGTCAAACCTTATTTCAATCACTTGTTTGACAAGGCAAATAATAATATTGTGTTCTCAAGGTTTTATCAGAGGTTTAAAATGTATCCGTACCGACCTGAATCGAACAGTATTTAATTTAAATATTTTGTATGGAATTCGACAAACGCCCAAAGTTCATGAACTTATTTCGGTCGTAAGTGGAGGACAACCTGTAACGCTATCTAAAAATAACAAAAGACTTCAAATATTAAAAACAAATGAAAACTTACCAAAAAAGATCTGAATATTTATTATATTCTGTTCTATCGTATGATGGATAGCTAGTATTAAAATACTCGTTCTTAATCAGTACGATTAATATACAAAGTATTCCAGTCCAGCTTTCTCTGTCATCGTAGTATATTAATAATTGTAGTCGGCCGATTTATATGTCGAACTAAATCGATACTTGATTACAATATATAAATGCTACTTTTTGTGTACATTGCTCGTTGTTTCGGAATCTCACTGACCCGGTGAGTGGCCACTATATCAGTTAGCCATAAATGTTTATTTCTGTTTTTGTTGCGAAGCTGGCGTCTTAGATAAGTTTAATTCTGCACAAACGACACAATGAATCTGTGCACCTTTGATCGATGATGTATTCAATTATATATTATGAATACGATACGGTTATCTTGTCAACCGGACATGGGGTCACATTTTTAGTGAGGCCTCGCAGATGTTGAATGGTTTTCAAACGTCAGATAACTGAGTCGCCAGACGCACGACTTGCGATAAGTTTTTTTCGTCATGTTTAGAAAAGATTAGCATTAAATAGCCAAGAAAACATGGTTTTTTTTTGCAATATTAACCCGATGAACGCCCTGGACATGTTTACATGTCCAAGACTTGAGAAATTAGGCGACAGATCATGAAAATGTCAAGTATATTTTTGAAAGAGCTGTCGATATTAAGTCTTTCGAATTTCACCATTGAACTGCCAATACGCAGCATTAATCGTCAGCACTATTGCTTGTGTGCGTTTTGGTGGTGTATATGAATACTGGAAAATCAATTGATCGAAAATAAATTCTTGCGAAAACGGCTCGCTCTGTAAAGGTTAAGGAAGGTTGTGCGACTCATTTAAACAAAAAATGGTTGTTTCGAGATGCCTCATTAGAAGTATTATATGTGCCACATTTGGAGCGGACAGTGCGTAAAGAAATTGCTAAAGAATAATTCACTGAAATAAAAACGGTTCCGTAAACATCAATTTCACACTCTGACTTTTATAAAGTGGCCGATGCGTCATTGTTATTTTTCCCTTGACTCTTTCACATCCCATTCCCGTCATCGTGAATTATTTGTGATCTATATTACGCTAGAGTGCTTAGTCATTTAATGACCTATAATGTCTAAGTCTCTACGAAAAGCATTGTTTCTAGGTGTTATGTTGCATCGGCCACCTTATAGAAGTCACACTATAACGTCAAATATCGCTCTAGCGTTTTCGCCAAGTGTTGCTTTAGTGAAAAAACATTGCAGATTCCATTGCAAATCATTTTTGTTTCTATTATGTAAGACGGACCAACATGCATATTTATATCAAAACTTCGCCTCGAGTATTTGCAACACATCATAATTCCTGTTGATTGAATCAGCAGAAATATGTGACTGGTCTTCTAAGGTCAACATATTTCGATGTCTAGTCATTAGAATGAAAGGTTATCAGGTGTCGCCAATTCGCACGAGTGAACCGAGTGTCTTGCGAGTCATTAGGCGGATAAATATGTATTGTGTGTCATTGAGGTACACATTTTATAAAAATAGGGTCTACTTTTGAAACAGAAACATAACTGATTTAAATAAATTTCTGTTGAAATAAACTAAAACACGATTTTTTTATTATTATTTGATAGTCATATTTTCAGTAGCTTATTAATATTTAACTAGTTGCCCGGTACTGCTCCCAATGGAATCAAGGGACATGACTATACACAGGTGCCGATGTCTGAGCACAACACATGCTAATCGTTGTGCAGGTATGTGTGTGTGCCTTCTTGATTGTTATTGGTAATCAAAGTTTTCAAAAATAAAATCATCGAGAATATAGCAATTCTCACATTTCATTTCGACTCCAGATTTCGCGAATTCACGATTTTGAAAGGTGTTCTATTTGACTTTTTTTTAATGTTTTTATTCCATACAATATTTTATCTTCGGAACGTACAGACAAACACATAATACACAAATTATACTAAATAATATATTTTTTCCAAATTTTGGACTGACTGCTAGGGATTTCAAATATTTATAAAAAAAATTATTCGAATATCGAATACTAAAATCTTAAACATTTAAAATATTGGTAGGTATCCTTTTTAAATTTTTAAACCACAAAGAAAAGTAATATATTAAAATATGGATGCAAGACATAAAAGAGACTTAAATTTTAAAGAAAGGAGTAGATTCCAGAAGAGTAGAGGTAGGCCAGTAGATTCTTGGATTTTTTTGAACATCAGATTAGGAAATATATAACACATTCCTTATTTGTATCTATGGAGTTTCTGAAAAGGGTTACTTTCCTTCTTTCGTTTATTTAAGGGCTTACATCGCGATGTATAAAGCCATTGTTTTTTCTTACTACCTCGGACAAGATGAACTTATTATACGGAATACTTACAAAACATTAATTGAAAAAGTATCGGTTAAGATTTTTTTATTTGCTGCTATAGTATAGTTTCAGTTCCAATTATTAATAATAAAATTACTTCTCAATCAATACATAATCATAGCTCTTCAGCTTTGAACTGGATTTAATATGAAACAAAAGAATTCGTTAGTAAATTATATAGAAGATTAACTGAATCTGTTATGTAAATACAGTGTTTTACTTATAAAAAAGTCATCGTTTATTTTAAATAATATATTTTATAAATTAAATAAAACACTATTTGTAGTATTAACTACATTAAGCGCAAATGTTTGTAATTATAATATACATTATACTCTAATTTAGCATTTTAATTGTAGACTATTTAATTTCTTTTATATGTAATTTTTTTGATTACCTGTAAGTTCTTGTACCAACTGTTTTACATACCTTGTAATTGTTAACATTCAATTGTATACAAATAGCGCTGTTATGATTTTATTTTTATCAGTTGATAATGCTCGTGATGGGCAAAACCGGTTCTGATCATTATACAAATGTGGAAGTAGTACAAACAAATTGAGTTTTTTTTTAACTAGTATAACCGTACCCGTCATAGATGACGGTATTGAAATTGAAATACTGAATGTCTAAAATTGCTAGTACGTCAGAACTGTGGGTGCATTGTATAACATTTTATTTTATTATTATTAAAATTTCATACCTATTTACATGTGATAATAATTAAACGTCTGCAGCGCGGTCTGGGCTATTATATTATGTATAAGATATTCGATTGGAGGCACTACTGACGGCTTTCTGAATAAAAATCTTTCCATTATTTATGAAACATAATTCAAAACACGGAATAAATTATTTCTACACTATGTTCAATCAATAATTGCAATTGTTTACCATCAAAAAATTTATAGATTTTGGTTATTTCTTTTTATCTATATCACTATTGGATAGTAGAGATCTGTTTGATGACTTTACTGCGTTATTTTCTAGGTAATCTTAAGGTACTTGACATTTTCTTTGTGGTTATCTGTACATTTTAAAGAAAACATCAAAAAACAAACTTAAATAAAATTCACCACATGTTCTCGATTGAAACTTTTTATCTGAGTTTTGGGCAAAAATCTTGCGGTAAATGGCAAAAAATAGTCTTTTATTTCCCATATAAGCATTCGGTCGCTTCTGCGCCCGGCGGAATGTATTTTTATTTGTTGTCGGCATTGCAAATCTAATGGCGCCACTAAACTTCACCAGAAAAACATGATCTGTGCAAAATTTAAAATATCCGAGTCATCGTCATTCAACACACGAAAAAATGACAATACACCTTGTGCCAAAATATCTTCGTTTCGCGTCTAATTATTACTTAAACACCTACTATAAATCGGCAACCATAAAGTAGACTTTTTCTCTTCTTGGAACAAGTCTTTATTCCAACCCATAATAAAAAGAGGACTTTACCATGACTTATACCCACAAAGCAATCCCGCACAATGATAATTGCACACAAGATAGATATGTATTTAAAAAAAGAATTTTTTGGTTTAATCATTTATAAGGCGTGGTTAGATCAAAAGACGAAATAAAGATAAATGTTGTACAGTGAAATACGAAGTCGCCCCAAACTTTATTGAGCTCTCACATGTTTTTAATATCGAAAAACCAAAAGTGCTGAATGTGTGCGAATAATTTGGATGAGACTGGCAAATCTGCAATGGCGATGCCGTGCGTTACAAATGTTGAGATGAAACTGCAAACTGAGTTAGTGCCACCGGACGACTGATACTGAAAGGCTTTCGCTGTATATTTTTGGCAGAACATAACGGGGTCGTGTCAATGTGATTGACACAAAATTCCGCAATTGTCACTGCCCGCATCTGCCATACTTTTATTGTGATGTGGGCGTGGCGTATGTATGTCTTCATGTCTTGTCACTCTAAATCAGTATAAGCGTTTGAATCAAACACAGTTTTTTGAAAAAGCCCAATCTCAAGATTCTGCAGAAGAAGTCCTTAAACCTATTTCGAGTAATATTATAATGCTAATTAAATTAGTTATATTGTATAAACCAAGTAATTGTTTATATTTATCTTATAGTAACATAAATTAAAATACTTCTTACATACAGTGTCATCATTTATTTGCATTCCAATTGTGCTTAGGTTTGATGATACAAGTGTGAAAACATGAGCAATTCATTATTCATTTTGTAGATGCTTCGTGTTTACTGTTTTAATAAATTTATTTGTCGTAGTATTATACTTAGAAATACTTATTTTGACAACAGTGACATTGGTAATTATTATAAGAATTGAATGCAATCCCAATTCGTTCTCTCTGAACCGGTTTTTTCAGCGAGATCTGCTTGTTATTCAATCACTTATCATCTCTTATCTCCGAGAGAGAGTCTGCATAGAAGAGTAGAATTAGGACATAGTATTAAATAGCTAATCGCTCGCATTTCGCCTCGTTTTAAGGATCGGACGGATGGAAGAGAATTTTAAACAGCACGGATATCCACGCCCAAATCTATTGAAAAATTGATCCGTATTTAGATTGGAACCCGTGGACACCGCAACTAAAAAGCACGACGTAGACTACTTGACTACAGGAGTGGACTATTGAACCTCTTATTTTAATGAGAAGTCTAACACGAGTAGATGAGTTAGAAGTGAATTTTTATCAATAATAATATGACTGACGAAATATTTTTTACTAGTTCTACTATCCATGATGATAGTCAAAATGTTCGATTATTTTCAAAGTAAGGAAAATTGTCAAAATTTCATTTTTATTTTAACCTAGTGAGTGCTCGGCATGCGTTGCACTGCCACTCAAAGAATAGAAGGGTTTGTGTTTTAATTCTGTTTATTGAAGTGCTTTTGGATAAGAGGTCTGCACGGGCCGAAATTTCATAAAATTACCCTGTCTGAGCCCGTCATATTCAGGCCCGAGCCTGAATCTCAATATCACACTTGTTACCCGAACCCAGCCAGAAGCCCAGATTTATTTTTCTCAGCCCGAAAAAAGTCCGGTTTATTTTTTGATACAGTAATCCATTTATACTTTTAAAACAATATATGTTATTGTTTCTATATTTCCAACGATATTCATAGCACATCTGAAATAAATTATTTAAGTTATGAAAACTATTGTCTTATGCCTGACTCATGACCCGAACATAGTACAAAATATTTTTCTTATATTTTAATTCCTTACCCGGGCCCGGCCCGAGCCCGAATCTGAATTATCTTTACCCGCCCGAGCCTGGGCCGAGTAAAGTCTGCGGGCCAAGCCAGGGCCCATGCAGACCTCTATTTCGGATATACAATATTTTTTGATTTTTCGTCTGAGTCATAAATATCGCTAGTAGTACGTATTTTGATTCTTTTTTTAGATTTCTTTAGGTTTTAGATTTTATTTTTTTCTTAGGAAACTTTCACGGGTGTGCGCACAACAACTCACCAACGTTTGATCGAAATCGGATGAATGGTAAAGGAATACATAGAGAACAAACAAACAAATCTTCATTTTTATATAAATAGATATAAATTTAAGTTAGACCAGGCTTAAAATGATACGGGAATACAAAAATGGCACATGAATGCGGAGAAATCGTTTTCAGTATCCTGATCGTTGATTTTTACGATACGGTTATTCAGTCTTACAAAAATTTAGTTCCGGTTTCCTGGATTACGATAGTTATCGTATACTAGTGTTATCAAATCTATATTACATTAACAATATTTATATAAACAACATTATCCCTATATGGAATATGAGTATATCTACATTATTAATCTTCCGCAGAAACGTTATCAATCCTCGGCATTAACCTATTTCTGACGGATAATACTCCAAATTTGAATATCGCAAGGTGAATGACATTTACATAACCCTTTCACTGCGTCCATTCGCTATCGAACGTCCCCTGCATGAATCACACTCAATATGTGTAACGACCTAACCCTCGGCGCAATCGTAAAGAGGATTTAGTTCCAATATCGAAAGAAAACACGGAAATAATAGACGACTCTTTGCAATACGTGACCTGTAAATATTTTGTTATCTGAATGGTCATATGGTTCAAGATTCGTCTGTTAATAGACTTTACTTATCTTTTGGGTACTCGATAAGTTTATCGTTTTCTCTGAATAACTCTCGTCTGGGTGTCGGGTCCATTATGAATGTTTTGCACGATTTGCATCCATTATACTCTATCGTCAGCCTTTTTCGGTGCAGTATTTAGTCGGGATTCCAATTCGAAAATTCAATATCCGAATATATTCGGCCCATTATGAACTATTCGATATTCGAGTATTTGGGCAATATTTTACAAAAACGACGATTGATCACATTACAATTTCTCAAGATTTGAAGAACAGTAATCAATACGACGCTGTCATATTTGACAAATCTGTCGAGGGTATTCAGGAAACAATGGACAGGCTGCAGAGCAACTCGTATCACATTGGTCTGAAAGTCAATGCGAGTAAAACCAATGTGCTCTGCAACAGTTTCTGTCCAGACCCAGACTAACCTCTGACGAGCGCGGGGCATGACATCGAGAGAGTCGACGGCTTTAGGTACTTGGGGGTACACATCACGGGAGATGGCAATCCGCGTAAAGAGCTCGCAATCCGATTAGGGATAGCTGGAGCAACTTTTAACTCAATGCGGAAAGTCTGGGACTCACGGTTGTACTCGGTCAGAACCAAGTGCCACTTATTCAACGCATGCATCTTGACGGTGTTGCTTTACGGTTGCGAGTCATGGCACCTCACCAAGGCACAGGGTAACCGTATACTGTGCTTTGAAAACAGATGTTTGTGGCGAATACTAGGGGTACGGTGGTTTGATTTTGTCAGGAACTCGGAGGTAAGAGAGCGGACGGACCAGCCTCTTATTACGTCCAAAATAAAAAAGCGACGATGGACCTGGCTTGGACACGTGCTGCGGATGCCCCACGGGAGCCTGAATTTTGCCTGTCTCTTCTGCAAACCAGATGGATTCCGTCGCCCTGGAAGGCCGCTGATGACCATCCATCGGATGTATTCGGCGGAGCTATGGGACGCTGGGATGACCTGGGAGGAGGCGAGGAGGCTGGCGGGAGACAGAGAAGCTTGGAGGAACCGCGTGATGGCCATATGCTCCGAATAGGGAGCGGATATGGTTTAAAAAAAATCAATACTTCCCCACCCCAGGTAGTTGTTTTTTTTGCCTTCAACTAACTCGGGTGCTTTAAATGCCTTACCATAATACTTGAGTTTGAAGAATGACTCGGGGCTAAAAAAAACCCGCTTTAAACATGCCGTAATTTCTGTACTAGAAGAATCCGACACAGCTGCAAATTTTAAATATTGTAATACAAAGAAATTTTGTATTTATCTGGGATTTGACAGAAGTGGGAAAAGATACTCTTAAATTATTATAAAATGTAGGTATCTCGTTCTTAAGAAAATATTATACGTATATCTGTGATTTAAAATGTGACAAATGAGCTCGTTTTGTTACTAATCATTGTTTAACTATTCGATGTTCGAATTGAATGTTTATAATGACGAATAGTCGTTATCCCTAGTATTTAAGGTTATGCGTTTTGCCCATGTTACGAATCTAGCAAGATACCATCTCGTCAACTGCCTCCTTTGCGCATTCACAAGAATGACCAGCGAACTATCTTATAAAAAATCTCATGTCGCTGGATATATACAGAATTTATTTTCTATATAGTCAACTTGTTAGTTTAATTGTTTCATTATCAGTAAAAGCAGTTTTTTTATAATCTAGTTTGTTGTAAATTAAGGTCGAGGGAAATGCTGAAATATCTAAATCTGTGACATCTATCAATGAGGAAATTTTTAAATGAAATCATCTCTGTTAACAATAAAATTGTACCAATCGTTTGCTGTATTTTACCATATTTTTTTTAATTCCATTGGTTGATTATTCTCAACTAAAACGTCATATTTTATTTTGAAAAGTATATCGAACATTAACATAATTCAATGTAGTTTAAACTGCCCTTAATTAATACCTAAATACGGTATTTCAGTATTGCATAGTTCTGTGATGGCGTAATATCAAAATATCTACCATCGCATTTGATATTTTTCTTTTTCTTCCATATTCACTCTCTATTTGGAGCATATGGCTACCACTCGGCGTCTCCTTGATTCCCTGTCACCCGCCATTACATGCAAGAGTCCCTCAACTCCGCCGTGTACATCCTAAAGATAGTACCCGATGGTCTTCCAGGACGCTGGAATCCCACAGATTGAAAGAAGATCGGAGCAGGATCGGAGGCCCACGTCCGGTTCCAACGTCTCTCCATAACCGCCGATGTGACAGGGCGTTGCCCGGTTCGTTTCGTAATCTCCCGTGGCTTTAGAAGAATTATGAACTTAGATTTAACATTTTTAGCAGAAATAAATACCTTTATTACAATTTTTACCATATATATTATTACATCTTTACGCTTTCTTTTTATGTACATTATTTTTTTGGTGTAGGTATCTTTCTATGAGTTACATAGAGATGTTGTATATAATAATCGGTAAAAATCTCGATGATATTCTAGTAGCTTGAATTCTATTTTCTTCTTACCCTTTTAGTGTTCTTTATCACAGATAAATTACGGCAGCACACTTTTCTGCTTGAGACTTTTATTGCCGCCTTTTCACCCCGATGAAACTTTAATCCGTGCGACCCCCCTGCCATTTTTCTTTTGTCTCCCTTGCACAAATAATGAAACGTACTACAGACGCGGCAGGGTGCTATCGCCGCCTCCCTCTAACAGTCGTATACCTTTGGAGAACAAGGTACATATCCGATAACCTTCGTCCTATCTGCCGTATTTTTCTCACGCCTTCCTTGTAATACACCTTTGATATGCCGCAGTGATGCTAAAAATGTTTTATTCCATATTTTATATTCATGCCGTTTAGCTCTATTGATAGAAAGCAAAAGCTTCGACTACTTCATGAAGAGGTAATTTCAGAATCTACATTTTATTTTAAAGAGTTTTATTTATTTGATATTAGTCAAAATAGTTCAGGTACATATTTTCTTTAAAGTCTTTACATTGTACCTTTTATTTATTTTTACCATGCCGCTCGCAACGTGAAGCATGTCGACTCCTTTTAATGCGTTAATAACTACTGTCGATTCTAGGATGGTCATTTTATATATAGAAATATAACACAATTTTATAAAATAATCAGATGTTTCTACGCTCACCATGCTCTTTCAACTGATAATTATGTAGAATTGTGGATTTAAAAAAATACAAATATAAATGAATATGAAAATTCCTTATGGAGGCATATTAACAAAAGTTGTTTTGCGAGAACTGCGTGTTATTAAGTCGTTCAACATGTCCTTTTTTGAAGAAAGTAAGAATAGAATCATGGGGATAGGACAAAAATGTACTTAGCTAATCGCTATTTTTGGGATTCACGCCTGCAAACACAAATCGATTGAAAAATCAATGTACTAACATCACAGCGTGGACTACTTTGTTACAGGTCTAATATTTTTTTTTTGTTTCTCCTAATTAAAATGCAACGAAAATTGATCAGATAGAGATTTCATGTTTAAAAAATATATATCTATAGTTCTGACGACGGCGTTAAGCTTAAATAGATATCAACTAACTAATAATGTATTGTAGGATTAAATAATTTCATTTTTATCCCGTTATAACAGAATTCTACAAAGTTAATGCCAATTTAATCAAGAAATACTTACGCTTGACAACTCCTTGCTCTAGATTTAAAAAAGTAACACCTCAACTCTTCGTGTATACTCGTGACACTACATTATATCTAAGCAAATATCCTGAACTGACTTCACCATGGATTACTCACCCACATATCGACGGTGGCTTTTTATTTAACAACCACGAAATTATAAATGTACTATTTACAAAAATTAGTGATCAAGGAGACTATTTTGAGAAAGTCTCATCTTCACATTTTATATATTCATTTTCATGACATAATTATCTTTTTTCATTCTGTTCCTACTTCACGAAACGCTTAAGACCTGAACAATCACATAATTTAAAACACACGTTAATAAATATTGTCTATTCCACGTGCGCGCTATTCCCAACTACGTGTCAGAAATACCGCGTACCGGAATGCTTCCACGATATTTAAAGCAGTAGTACATTAAATTTAAGGAACATGAAATACCTACTAACAAACAGTTTTCATATTCAATGAAGTGTATTAATTATTTAAATTCCCCTCGAAAACAAAAGAGGCGGAGATGACTTCAATAAAAAAGCATGTTTTCAAATAACTTAGAACTATCGCACTAGTTTTAACTAATGAAACAATCTTTCCTTGCAATAGTTCGTTTTAATATAAATATTTTAAAAAATAAAACATAATTTGTTTGTACTACTTCCACATGTTTATAATGATCAGGAACGTTTTCGCAACTGATGATAATGCTCGTGATGAGCGAGACCAAGTGTTGGCCGAGCTAGTGAGACCAAGAATTGACAGTTAACACCTTAAAAGTAATATAAGGTAAACGTGCCAGTGGCGGACCGTTTAAGAGAAAAATTCAACAAAAATAACGATTGAGGTGTTGAAGTGTTTTCATAATGGATCAAATGTCTTAATTAATATTATAAGACAAAAATTAGAAAAGGGTTTGTTACAAAAAAATGATGTTCAATATTTAACAACCATGTTTTTGTGTTAATAGTTGACCACTTTTTTTTTTTGGAGTTAACCATGCCTCATCAGATGGTTTCATGCCAACCTTTCGTCAGAGCTTTCTGTAAGACCACTCTTGCTTGAATCAAGTAGCATATACTTAATGCATAAGGTGTTGTTATCAAATGACCGCTATGACACCCCAATGACATATATGCTGATAGTTCCTCAATCCGACAAAAGAAGGTTTCACTTGTTTGAACTTTAAAATTTAGAGCAATACGGCGTATACTTTTCCGCGGCACTTTTATTTAAAAAGGTAAATATACTGGTATATGGTCAACTACCAGTGCATTTACCTTAGATAGTTTTTTTTTCATTGTGTGTGTTTCATTGTGTTTTGCAGGTACACAATTTTTGTGTATCTACAAAATCTCTATTTTTAAGGGGACCATAAAAAAAATTTGTACAACTAAATACTTTGATATTTTATCCTATTAGCATAAAAACAGTTTAAAAAATAGCTCTATCGAATTAAAACATAAATAAAAAACACTTAATTATATTTAAATGTATATACTTAACCATAATTTTTGTCAGTTGTCTTATTTCGCATGCAGTTAGGGGCAATGTTTGCAATATCAATGAAACAAATAGTCGAAATTGCATATGCAGATATACAATTTTGCAATGGAATCGACGATATGGACTAAAAAAGGAACATCTCAATAGACGCTGGTATTGAGTCGCTTAAACATCCTGAGTAAGGGTAGAAAAATAGTACAAAGAAAGAGTAGTTTTCTTTTCTATGTGTAACCGGTGGGAGGTAACCATCACAGATATTCATGCCTATCAAGATAAATCTATTAAGATATCGATGTATTGTGTCCGTTTAGGGATCAAGAAACGCGTGGCCACCGTAACCGAATAGTATAATCGTTGACTATTCGGCTGCAATATCAACTACTTATTAAATCAAAAAATATTCTTTAAACAATTTACATATCTGTGATCTCGAATTAACTATCAAATATATTTCATAATACTTTGCGATTTTTGAAGTGCCGAATTAATGTATGCAGGGTTAATATACATTTATTGGTGACCAATCTTTCGTGAACATCTCAATGAATCGGTATAGTTATGTTATAACATTGTTCCTTAGTGCAGTTTAGAAAACCCGTAGCTGAGCCTATTGTAAATAATTGTATTTTCCTTTCTCCAAAACTTTCCATTTAAACTTACGAGCTATTGCACGTCTGCTAATCTATATATATACTTATTATACGCACAGATCGCTAAGACCTTGGGGAGTACAATTTGTATGTATTTTCGTATGTTTTGTCTTGCGGATGGATGTCTGTAGTTCTGGCTTATTAACGTGAATTCCACGGCATTTCTAGACTTGATTTTGACGTGTATTATATTTTTATTGCTTATATTTATAAGCTGAAAATTTGCCACTTTTATTTGTACAAACAATATTTTACCACCAAGATTTTTAGATTTTTAGATTTTTCATTTAATATATAGGCTTACTTGTAGTCGTCCACCCACCACTGATTTCCTATCCGTTCATCTGCGAACGTTGAAGTATGTATAGTTATTTTTTTTCTTTAACCAGGAGTGTTTCAGGAGCAAATGCTAAACAGCTTTCACTTGAATGTGTGGAAAATAAATTCACCTTGTCTATCCGTATGACGCTGCAAATTCTTCCTATGATCTCCGAATTCTGCGTGGTTGACCAGTCCAATGAATGGTTGGATTGACTTGCATAGCCCTTCCTTTAAATACAATAGTGGTTTTAATTTATAAAAAATCACAATTTATTTTGACATCGCTCATCCTACGTAAGTATTGTGAATTCAACTTGCACGCAGACTGAATGTTTATGCAGACATAACCGATTAATGAAAATACATTTTTATATCGTTAGATTGAACATGACGAGGTCATTCCCCGAAATCCTAGGAAATTTGCTACGTGAAACAACGCAGAGGTATCAATTCTTCACAATAGATGCTTATTAAAAAGGAAAAAATTATTAGATCGAGATAGAGATTGCAATTACAAAAATAAATTCAAATGAGAAAATTCGGCCGATTAGAATCGCAATGATCGCAATGATCGCGAATTCGATAATAGGTTATACTTTTAGAACGAACTACGACTGAATGAACGCAAGACGTAAAACAAAACCAATTCGTCTGTGGCATATATAAATTTTTTTTTTTTTAACCATATCCGCTCCCTATTCGGAGCATATGGCCATCACGCGGTTCCTCCAAGCTACTCTGTCTCCCGCCAGCCTCCTCGCCTCCTCCCAGGTCATCCCAGCGTCCCGTAGCTCCGCCGAATACATCCTATGGATGGTCATCAGCGGCCTTCCAGGGCGACGGAATCCACCTGGTTGGTAGAAGAGACAGGCAGGATTCAGGCTCCCCTGGGGCATCCGCAGCACGTGTCCAAGCCAGGTCCAACGTCGCTTTTTTATTTTGGACGTAATAAGAGGCTGGTCCGTCCGCTCTCTTACCTCCGAGTTCCTGACAAAATCAAACCACCGTACCCCTAGTATTCGCCGCAAACATCTGTTTTCAAAGCACAGTATACGGTTACCCTGTGCCTTGGTGATGTGCCATGACTCGCAACCGTAAAGCAACACTGTCAGGATGCATGCGTTGAATAAGTGGCACTTGGTTCTGACCGAGTACAACCGTGAGTCCCAGACTTTCCGCATTGAGTTAAAAGTTGCTCCAGCTATCCCTAATCGGATTGCGAGCTCTTTACGCGGATTGCCATCTCCCGTGATGTGTACCCCCAAGTACCTAAAGCCGTCGACTCTCTCGATGTCTTGCCCCGCGCTCGTCAGAGGGTAGTCTGGGTCTGGACAGAAACTGTTGCAGAGCACATTGGTTTTACTCGCATTGACTTTGAGACCAATGCGATACGAGTTGCTCTGCAGCCTGTCCATTGTTTCCTGAATACCCTCGACAGATTTATCAAATATTACAGCGTCGTCAGCATACTCGAGGTCGCATAGCCTCAGATTGGAGGCAACGGTTAAACCTCGGTCGGGTGGAATTGACTTCCTCAGGATGAAGTCGAAGATTATTATAAAGAGGAACGGAGCCAGAACACAGCCCTGTCTGACCCCGGTTGAGACCCCAAACCATTCTGTCGTTACGTCGCCGATTCTGACACAGCATTCACTGCCCTCGTGCATGCATTTGATGATGGCGATAATCTTGGTTGGGATTCCGTACAGTTTTAATATGTCCCATAGGGAGGGCCGGTGCGGACTATCAAAGGCCTTCTCGTAATCAACGAAGCAACACGCCAGCGAGCTGTTGAATTCGTTGCTTTGCTGGAGAAGGCATCTGAGATTATGAATCTGGTCCGCACAGGATCGGCCAGGTAAGAAACCGGCCTGGTTTTCCCTGAGGATACACATTACTGGAATCCTTATTCTCGCCAAGACTATCTGCGCCAAAACCTTGCCAGGCACGCTGAGCAGCGTTATGCCCCGGTAATTGTCGCAGCAGAGTGGGTCACCTTTTTTGTGAATGGTGATGACCTCACCGTTTACCCAGTCCCTCGGACAGCGCTCCTGCTCCCACACCTTACTGAGAAGTAGGTGCAAGGGCTGCAAAAGTGCCTCCAGGCCGTACTTGAGAAACTCTGGGTGTATACCGTCCACGCCCGGCGCCTTCCCATTCTTTAACCGCTGCACAGCTGAGGTGATCTCAGCGTGCGTCGGTGCATGGTCGGGAATGTTTGGCGCTCGGGGATATCTACAAGTGTGGCTTCGCTGGGTATTTCAAAGGGGTTCGAGGGAGGAGAACGGTTTAGCAACCCGCAGAAATGATCTCTCCAAATCTTTCTAACACGCTCCGCGCTTGACTCTATTGCCCCGCTGGGACTACGGATGGGCCCGGGGGTCGGTGGTCGTCTACCGCAAATTTCGCGCGTGATTCTAAATAGTTTTCTTGTATCATTTCTGCGCGCTGCCGTCTCTGCTGCTTCAATCTGGTTGTCCATGAATCGGCGTTTATCGAGTCGCACAGATTTTTTTACTATCTTATCTTGGTACCGATAGTCTGTCCGGCGGTCCTCGATCCGGTCTGGGTCTGTCTCACTGTCCCTCAGTGCTTTAAACCTCGCTCTTTCTTCAATTTTCCCCACGTGTCGTCGGACATCCACTTTGGCTGCCCACTCCTCCTGACTCCTAGCACCTCATGAGCGGCTAACGCAACTGCATCTTTGATGCTGGACCATTCCGATTCAATGGTGTCGCGTCGGGGTTTTCCCCGTCATGCACACAGTTGGTGACGTTCTTTCTCACAGCGACGTCGAAATTCAGCCGAGTTCGAGGAAATTGCAGTCTCTCGATGTCGATCCTCTTTCGAGTCGGGGGCCGTACTGTACGTCTGAGTCTGAGACGGATTTTGCCGACAAGCAGCTCATGATCGCTGTATATGTCGGCACCCCTATAGGTTCGAACATCGAGAAGTTCCCTTCGGTGAGTCGCGCTGTAGAGAAAGTGGTCAATTTGTGCTTTTGTGCAACCATCAGGAGAAGTCCACGTGTATTTGTGGATGTCTCTGTGGGGGAAGATTGTACCGCCAACGGCGAGCTCATTCATAGTTGCAAACTCGATGAGTCTCTCACCGTTGTCGTTGGCTTCACCGAGGCCATGCCTTCCCATCACTGTGGGGCCAAGCAAAGGATCCGTTCCCACTCTCGCATTGAGGTCCCCCATTACGATCACGCGGTCTCTACGGGGGATTGTGGAGATGGCCGCGTGGAGAGAGTCATAGAAAGTATCCTTTGCCTGTGTGTCGGCTTCCTCGGTAGGTGCATAGCACTGAAGGACAGTTACCGAGCTATCAGTCGTCCTGAAGGTGGCTCGTATTAGTCGTTCTGAGATGGGTTCCCATTTGACAAGGCAGCGGGCTGCCCTCCCCGACATCAATACTGCCACCCCTTGGCGATGGTATTGCTCCTGACCTGAGTATAAAACTGTGAATCCGCCCTCCAACAACTTTTTCCCGGCGCCTTTCCAACGCACCTCGCTCAGCCCTAAAACATCAAGCTTATAGGTTTGCATGATGCGAGTGGCGTGTAGGTCCTTTCCTGGGGTACGCATAGTACGCACATTGTATGCGCCTATATTCATAGAGTAGTTGTTGGAGAGTATCATGTCCTTTTCGTTGCTGGGTCGTCCATTAGCAGGCCTAAGCGTCCGAGGCTTTTGCGTTGATGGTGTCGTAATCTATTCATTTAAGAAGACCGGGTGATTAGCCCTGCGCTTCCGAGGCCTGAGTCACAAGGGCTCTATAGGTTGGTTCAACCCGGTTTTTCTGTCAGGGATTTCCTTCCCTTAGTCAGAAAAGACCGGTTTTAAGGCGCCGGAAGGTTCGCCTTTTGCCCACTGCTATTAGCTACAGCCAAAGCTGCATTGCCCGATGGTCGCCGCGGGGAGGCCAGCAGATGGACTTGCTGGGTTGAACATTTCCCATCATTTACTATGTGCACATCCACTGACATCGATGTGCTCACATGGGATCCACCAAAATTAGTCTGTGGTACTTTGTTAAAAGAATCCGTGACTAAGTGGAAACTATTAAAATCAAAGTTTGAGTGTACTGAGTTAATACTATCTAATCCAAAGTGCAAACTATCGAAATAAAAGTTCAAGTGTACCAAGTGAATACTATCTAACACAAGGTGACATTATTTAAAACCCTATATAAATGACCTGAGCGTCAATATGACAATATCGAATTGTAATGTCAATGACGCCTAGGATAGGGACTGGTCGTCTGGTGGCTCATAAAACTGCGCTCCATATTTTTTATGATTAATAATAATTTTTAATACCGAAATACCGGCACTGCAATTCCTAGCTTGACACATGCAGATAGCTCGACGTATATTTTCTTAATGCGCTAAGGGGCTTACCTTAGCTCATTATATTTAATATGGCTATCTTTCTCTAGGGATATTAATTAGTGGACACACACATTTGTTTTGTTATGTCACTTACAGAGGGGGATGTAAGCATTGTGCAAATGCGGGGTAATTAAATGTATTATACCAAGCAGTTTGCCTCGCATACGTAATGTTTTATTGTATCGGAAAATCTCTTTTTAAAAATAACACATCAGATCGCAACGTAAGTGCGTCAAGGTCATATCCTAAAATAAACCATTGAATTTGGATAGCGATTGAGGAAATTTCATTGATTTTTTCTTTTCTTGTTTGTTTCACACTATTGTTTCACACGCAGCCGTTACTATGTATTAATATACATTATTGAGATTGCTAATGATTTGCTATGTTTACAACACTCGCCGACATATTGTGATATTGTGAAGAATATATTTTGATTATTATTACGGTATATTATCATTAGGAATTTATTTTGACATGATATATGTGGAAAAATATGACGGTGCAGATTACGAAATTTAATACTCACATGTAGCGTGATTAATTATCAAATACTATTTGACTGATATTCGATATTCGGCCAACGCTGCGTAACAGGTGGACACTTATCAACTTCACGATGACGAAAGTATGTCACAGACAGTCAACGCGACAGTATAAATAAACAAACAAGGAACAACTGGATTCATTCTGTATCGACCGCCGAACGTAATTCAATAAACGCCTCTGAACGTTATTTCTGTCGTCACTCGCTGACCGAACTCTGAACTGCATCAATCATCAGTATCCGCCCTACTGTCTTAATCGCCTCAAGCAACAACTTTGGAAATATATTCCTAAATACGTTTTAATTACAGTATCAACGTATATTATAATGTTAATATAATTTAAGACATCAACTGAGGGTGCTTGATGGAATTCCAATATCAAATTTGAATTATTGAGATTTTTTACACTTCCATGTATTTTGTCACTAACGACCCGGGTTTCGCCTTTCGATATCTTCAGGCATTCGAGTGCACGAATGAACACGAACGTCAGTTCAAATATTATAAGTCTAGGATCCATTTATTTCGTAAATAATATTTGTCGTATTTGTATCTTCTATATAAACGTTAGAAAAAAACTTAATATTTCAATCGATTTATGGTAGTCTGAGTGTTTCTGTTGGCTAAAACTCCCTTCTCACACACCCATCCGATCCTGTTTACTGTCTGTCAGTTCGAGTCCATTCGTGCGCTCGAATGTCTGAAGATGCCCAAAGGCGAAACCCGAGCCGTTAGTGACAAAATACATGGAAGTGTACAAAACCTCAATAATTCAAATTTTATAATGTTAACTTTGACGTTTAGTTAACGGATCGAATTATTGTAATGGGTATGATTCTTCTTCCTAGAATATTGCCAAGTTTATATTTATAATTAATTATATCATCCGATGGTGGTTGATTGAAAGAAAATATTGTAGTATACAAAAATAATTGTTTAAATATCTTCGTCGTAACTAACAAACTGCGTATCTACATTTCAGTAAAATGTTCAGGAGAGTTTTAAAACTCAATAAATTCAACAGTTGTAACGTTGTAACCAATATATTTTATGAATTTTACAATAATAACATAATGTGAAAAAAATAACAAAAATTTTCTGAAATTTCGATACACAGTTTACTAGTTAAGAGAACGATATACACCTTTTAAGACTAGTCCGCTCTCAATGTGAAGCATATGGCTTTCTAATATTGGTATCTCAAAGTTTTCCTACGAAAGCTGCTCGTTACTCAGTTGCTCAACATGTCATCGAAGAGTGTAAGGATAAAAGGATAGCGCTAGGATAGAATTAGCGGTTAGTTAATCGCTCACGATACGCTTCGTTTTTGGGTTCGGATGAGATTTTAGACATCGCGAACATCCATGAACAGAAACTGTCCGTACTGATATTTGAACCCGTGAGATCCGTAACCGAAGCAAACGACACTAATATCTTCGTTGGATTCGGCGGAGACTTCATGGTTAATATAATATTTAAATTAATAACTTTGTTATTCCGCTGGCCGTGTTACATTTAGTAACGCAGCCAATGCAATAACGAGTTTATCAATTTTAATTTTATATTGAAGCAAAGACGTGGACCACTGCACCTCGGACCCGGCATTTTGTTTGTGTTTGTTAAAGATTGTTGTATATATGCACGAGTATTTTTAATTTTACTTTCTTAGGACTACAAAATATCTCTGCAGTGTGCCTTTACTAACGATCGTTCTGAATTTTAACTCTAAAACAGAATTTTGCCGCCATCGAAAATAACGATTACTGATTTTAAATCGGTCGATAATCGTTTCATTTCAGAGAGGCTAAAAGAGATAGAAGGATGGAACTAAGAAAAGACTATTATATAGATAATCGATCTCCCACGACCCCTAAAACGGAGCGTGGGGAGGAAGGAAACGTCATAGACACCCGTTCCTTTGTATAAAACTTATTATATTTTTTAAATTTGAATTATTGAGATTTTGTACACTTCCATGTATTTTGTTACTAACGACCCGGGTTTCGCCTTTCGGCATCTTCAGGCTTTCGAGCGCACGAATGTACTCGAACTGACAGACAGTAAACAGGATCGGATGGGTGTGTGAGAAGGGAGTTTTAGCCAACACAAACACTCAGACTACCATAAATTGATTGAAATATCAAGTTTTTTTAATGCGATGAACTTGTTTGTATTACACCGGAGATCATGTCTCCTCAATGATACATTAAGTCCACAATAAATATTTATAATATAAGTAACAATAAGAAATAATAATAATGTAACATTTAAAGGAATATGATGAGTACACAATAATTATATTAAAGTCATCAGCTAACAATTAATTTAAATACACAAAACGTTTTATGATGAGGCAACAATTAAGGATTAAATGGTGAGGGGCAGGGAAGGTAAACTTTTTCTCCAAAGGAGGCCGCAAATTTTTTGAACTGATAAAAGTTCTCTGGGGAAGAAACCAGATCCGGATGTCCAATAGGGCCATCGCGACTATTTCTGCAGGACACATACAGAATATCTCTTTCAATGGACATAATTGAGCAATCCCAAAGAATATGTTCAGAATCTTAATTTTTATCACCACAAGGACAATATGGGTCTGGTTTAATTTTAAACTCATATAATTTGGCATTAAACTCACCATGACCAGTGATAAATTGGGAGGTCCAGTGATCTGGAGAAAACCATGTTGCATTCTGACGAAAGAGAATATCTGAGAAGAATAGATGCGTAGTTCTACCCCGAGGAGACATAGACCACCGTTTTTGCCAAGTCATTAGAACAGTTAGTGGGCAGAGTTTTTTCACTTTCTTTAAAGAATTGTGCTGCCAATTTGAGCTGATTTCCCGAGAAATAAAAGATGAATTCCAGCTCTTCTTTGGACTTCTAAATCTAGACGGATAAGTCCTAACATAACAGGAAGACATTCGGTTGAGCAAGTTCGATAGGCTTTAGAAATGGCAAGAAGTGGAAACCTTTGCCCCTGAAGAAGTATTTGACAAATTTCCTGTCGTTGGGCACATCTATATGCCGAGCAACTTGCAGCATGACACGCTATATCAAGGAATATTGATTTGTAGTATATTCACACCATAGGAAATGTTAAGCCCCAACATACCCTAGCCATGCGTGCTGCCTCTTCAAAACTTATCTCAGAGCTAGCTATAGCAGTTTTAACGTGGTCTAAGAAAGATAATCTGTAGCTGAAATATCAAGTTATGAAAACTGTCCGCATCGGGAATTGAACCCGAGACATCCGCAGCCGTAACCCACGACGCTACCAACCGCGCCACGGACGATGACGCACGGAGCCTATACATACAACAGTGTAAATTTTATAATATATGAAGTCATGTCAATATAATAATTTAGAATTTAGAAAACCATTAAACCTTTTGAGTCGTAGGTGCGTTTCCTGTGAGGCTACGTAACCAAACACGTTTTCAGACGATTTCTCGCCCTTAACCAAAAGCTAGATACGGTAAGTTTGTTTAACACGCATGTTTGTGTAGTTATGAGCCTTCATTTGTTTAAGTATTGAATTAACAACCTCCGTTGACTGTCAATCAATTCAAATGCCAAGCTAATAATTGGTTAGAATTATTTTCGACTGCGAAAGCTCGCCTTGAATACCCAAAACCACAATGAAAAAATAAATAATATATTCAACACTTTACTTCGCCATCAATTGAAAACAATCCACTTTATTTTTAAAAAATCGTTCATAAGTCTTGAAAAGACATTATATATTTAGATGCCTGTTGGATGCAGTGATCAACGTCGCTGGCTTCGTTTACGGATGTATCGAGTTGAAATCCAGGTACAAAGGCATGGATGTTTGTGATGTATAAATTTCCGTCTCATCCATCCGATCCTAAAAAAGGGGCGTATCGAGAGTAACTAGCTAACCTCTAGTCATGTCCTGACCTTATCATTATACCCTGACTCTCTTCGAAAAACAGAGGTTGAGCGACTGAGTAACTAGCAGTTGTCGTAGAAAAAACTCCTCTTTAGATACCTACATTATGAGTCCATATGCTCCGTCACGTTTGGTCTAAGCCAGTGGTCACCAAACTATTTGAGAAACGGGTCGGATTAAATTTTTTTTAAACTGGGGGTTGCTGGACGAAAAATTTATCGAAATCCAGTATAATGTGAACAAATGTGGTTTATATTGGAATTTATAATGAAAAATATTTATTTTAATGTATGGACATCTATTTATACGTAGGTCTACTGTACATCTAATTAAATTAATGCTTCAATTTTTATTACTTAAAACAAGCATATTTTTTTTTTTTTTTACATTTGGGGTGAGTTACTCCAGTTTTTTATTTCGCAAATTTTCTTGAAATTTTTCATATTTCGTCCCATGATTTTTAGTGTAGTGTCGTTTTAAATTATAGTTGTAAAAAGATACCGCTTCATTGTAAATTAGACATATGCATTTTTCTTTGTTTTACACAAAAAATAACATTTTTTTTAAATATTAACTTTTGTTTCTGACATAATCGGGAATTTTACGCATTCCTGATTTAAGAATACATATTTGATAATATATTCGTCGGAATATATAACTGTGTCCATTAAAGAATGAGATTGTATAAAACTGCCGTATAAGCGCCCCGCCGTCGAGGGATCAACGCGGAACATATAAATTAGGAACCTCCAATAGCGTGCGTGCTGTTCGATCCGATATGGAAAACAGTTCCTATAACCCTAACCCTTCGAGGTACAGTATGGGTCATATCTAAATAATCATATTGTTTTCTTACAAAACAATAACATCAAAACGACTTTTTCTTCCGCATTCATTCGTCGAATATTAATGAAAGCACGAGAATCCTTTTTCTAACCCACTTTCAACATTTTCATTTTTCTTTAAACTTCCTTCCTAACTAGATAACATCAACAAATGCATGTCTTATTAATTTCATATACTTTTTCGATCAAGTCTCCATGTCTGCCTATTGTCATTCCTCTATATTGTTATTCAATACTTATTTTAAATGAAAAGTCTTGCTCTTATTTCAATGTGTATTTTACTATGTTCACAATACAATATTGCAAAAATCTAATTACTTGAGAAGAAAATATTGTTTATTCAACTTGTACAGTAGATTGAATATAGGCGACCTCTTGTAAGATGCAGATGTTGACGGCTCAGAAGACAAACCAAAACTAGTTTATTAATGGTTTTTCTGTATACTCTGGTAAACATGGTTATAGTGTTTATTAACTACCAAATTTGTTCTCAATGTTTAGTATAATATATAGTTTGTTAAGGAAGTAATTATATAGTAGCCATTAGAATAAATATGACCTTTAGTAGGTTATCTATTCAACATCGTTTTTCAGAGAGGGTAAAGATAAAATGACTTGGTTGACAAGCCTTGTTGTTTCAACTGTAATGGGTTCCAATTTGTAAGTGGGTGTTGAAGAATTGATTGAAAACATAAGCGACATCTTAGTTACTTACTTGTTAGATGATGATTATTACATGACTTTTAAGGTGTTAACTGATCAGTTGATAATTCTCGTGATGAGCGAAACCGGTTCTGATCATTATAAATATGTGGAAGTAGTACAAATGAATTGTGTTTTATTTTTTAAAAGATTATTACATGATCATCTCTAAGGTTTGCATTTAAATTTAGTATTGCATTTCAAATATTCAGACATGTACGAAAAATACACGAAACAAAAAACTTGCATTTACAAATAAAATCACATAAAAGTACCAACAGATTCCATCCGCACAACAGAGTGAGTGAGAAAGTGAATTCTACGTTTGTAATCTGTAATTATGAACCGTCATTCAGACACCCTATTCCTTTTACACGTCTGACTGTGGAAACTATTTTAATTTACAATCATTATGGTCGGCTCTTGTAGAAAAAATATTTTTTTTTTTTAATTTCTTTTAAGAAATATTTATTAAACCTTTTTTTTTTTTTACTTCAAGACGATTCGTGGGATTGATGTCTGTCTTTGAAAGTTTATGATAAAATGATTATTTGTGTGAAGTCTGAAAACATTTTGTCCTCCTAAATGAAGTATGTTTGTATACAAATTAATTCGATTCTAAACGTAGTGGGGTTAAAAAACGCTTACGGTACGTTTAAAAATAACCACAATGAATAAATCTCGTGGAAAATATAACAGTAGGGTCGAATAAAAGGTTTAATAGTAAAGTTGTAAACCGTATTTTACTACCCTCGGCTACATTTAGAACGCTTTCTTTTTACGCAAATAGTCGAATTTGTTTGTATAGAGAAAGCACCGAGGTTGAGTTGTTTAATTGAATTAGATTGTTTCACTATTCTCTGCTGTTCATTTATCTAAATAAATTATGACATAATCCAAAGATAGATCATCAAACATGAAACAATTTCACTCAGATTTTCAATTTCAGTCATAGTTGACTCTTATTGGGTACACACTTAAGCTCATTCTATGGATACGCATTAAAAGTCTTGAAAGGCTAGTCCATCAATGCTGAAATCTGTCAATCTCGATCACATCTTCGTTTGATCTCAAATAAGTCCGGCTGCAGAAAAAGGTCTCTCGTAAATTCGTGGCTTATTGGACGAACACTGAACAGTCATTTATTAATGGCACTGTATATATATCGTAGTACCATTATTGAAAAAAAATGACAAAATACCGGTATTGCAACACCTAAATACGATATATGGCTATTTTCCGAGCGCTGAATTATGGAGTGTTAAACGTGTTGGCTCCGTGGCGCAGTTGGTAGCGTCGTTGGCTACGGTTACGGATGTCTCGGGCTCAAGTCCCGCTGCGGACATTTTCATTGATTGATCTTACAATCGATTTATGGATTTCTGTTCGTAGTCATGAATAGTTGTGATGTCTAAAACTCCTTCCCACCCATCCGATCCTCAAAAACGGGGCGTAGCGAGAGCGATTAGCTAACCAATAGTCCTGTATTAGTCCTATCCTTCTATCCCTTCTCTCTTCGAAAAAAGAGAGGTTGAGCAACTGAGTAACAAGCAGTTCTCATAGAAAAACTTCTGTTGCGTTACCTTTATTATGAAGCCATATGCTCCACGTTGGTAGCGGACATGGAACAAATTTAAGGAATCTTTAAGTATAAAGAAAAATTGAATAAAATATATAAGTAGTTAATATCTTCTACGTCGCTAGTATTGCTCACTTCCTAAACATAAGGTTGATTTTGAAACCGAAAGTCCCTCTTACGACACATTTTCCTATGTGCGGAAATGAGGCCAGTCGATATATACGTGCCCACTCACGCGTTGATGCAGAGCTGGCGTGGATGACTTCGGCATAGCAACGCATGCGTCGCGGCTCTCACGCGACCTTGGCAAGTCCACGTGTACGCTGGGCACCTTCCCCCGGCGACGCCCGTCCTCCCCCTCCCTGGCAGGGTGCGCGCGTCCTTCAAACCCAAGGCCGCCGCGTCATCGACCCTTTCCAGGGGTGGGAGGGGTCGCTCTGTTCAGCCGATGGAATGCAACTTCCAACCCCACTCTGTGGTCCAAGGCTATAGAATTTTCCGAAATAGTCGACGAGGAAATTTAATTTCTACAAGGTGAAATTTTTATCTCTGTAATATTATGCTTCCAAAATTGGAATTAACTTTCGCTTCTTAAAATTATGAAAGATTATTTTCGAGTCATTTTTCAGATGATGATCATTTTACTGTAACTACGACAAAGCAGGCTCTCAGTTTCCTAGCCAATTCAAGCTAAGAACGTTACTTAACTATTACATGTATTCCATCTCACTATGTCTTACTAACGATTCCTCAGCTACATATTTTTAATGTGAGAAAACAAGTTAGAAAACCACCTTGCGAATACTGACTGTCAACGTTCAATCTAAGTAAAAATCATCTTATTTTACTACACATAAAAGTTATTATTTAAAACGGCTAACAATTGCATTTATGTCTTTTGTAACCAAACTATATTTACAGAAATCACACAAGTTTTCAATAATAAATCATTCGAACGGTGCTAACAACCAATTCTCGAATAAAATATATTTCATACAATGTAATATAAAAAAAAACACTAATTTTATTATAGTATACTGCAGTGGTCGGTAATTGAATTACCCACTACAACATTTTAAGTTACCCGCCATTTTTATAAAATTAAGAAAAAATTCTAATAATTTCAAAAGCTGACATGAATAAATCGTCATGTTTTTTCCACTTATTTATTTTAATTTAGTAACTGATTGTCAATTTTTTCAAGATTTGAGGATTTCATGACGTATGGTCCAATGTTTTGCTTTCTTATAAAACCGGATGAGATGGATTAAAACGAGCTTGAGCTTAAATATTTTGAAATGTTGATTCCTGTGTATAACTTAAATCAATTACGTATTTGCCAAATGTTGAAAAACTTTCAAAATAAATTCAATACCATGGAAGCCACTAATAAAAATATTATATTATATGCATGTTTTTATAAAATAATTTGTATTTACACATTCATATGTAAATATACGTTTTAAGCTTTGACTCAAGAACTAAATAATTTTTTTACCCAGTCATGGTTGCCGACCTGCGACACTTTTTGATAGATAGTTAGAAGTTGAATATTTTTTTTAAAACACGATACATAATATATTTACCTGTAGTACATGCAGTTGAAATAAATAGCGATCTTTTATATAAATATGCAAGTACAATAGAATACTCAATTCAAAAGATCCCTTGTAAGTATATTTATTATTCTTTATGTAGATTAAAAAATGGTTTATTAAACAAAACCAAATAAACCCTTCGTTTTATTTCTTTCGTCCAGTCCTTAAATCTGCAGTTTCTTCTAATAATGAATAACTGTCACACCAACGAATACTACGATTGTTATCAAATTCTTTTCAGTCAACTTGAATGAACTATATTGTGGAAAAAAAATTGTAATTTATTAATATATTGCTAGTGTACCTACTAGAGGTCTGCACGGGCCGAAATTTGATAAAATTACCCGGCCTAAGTTCGTTCACCTCAGGACCGACCCGACCCGAGCCCGAATCTTAATACCACACTTGTTACCCGAGCCCGACCCGAAACCTAAATTTATATATCTCGGCCCGAAAAAAACCCGATTTTAAAAAAAATACAGTAGCATAAAATTGATGATGAAAAACCTATCCCACTTTTTACTATCGGTGATGATTAAATGAACAAAGCATTGTTTCACGGATCAATACCAATTTTATGAGTTCAGTTTCAGGTTACCAAAATATAAAATGATGTCTCCATACTTATCAAATAAAAGACTATTGTATCCAATGCTATTCGAAACGTAATAAATTATTTTATTTATTGCCTTTTTGTTATCAACAGTATTTAGTTATCAAGAGTACTCATGATCCGAACGTAGTCCCGAGCCCGACTATCAATTGTTTCTACCCGTCCGAACCCGGCCCACGGGCCGAGCCCGGGCCCGTGCAGACCTCTAGTACCTACATATATTTTTTCTCTATTAAACTTCATATCATACAGCTGGATCGAATAAATATACAATATCGCAAATTATATACAATATCTCTTCGAAGTCATCGCTCTTTCGTATTTGCGTAGGGAAGGGGTCGGCAACCTTTTGGAGCAATAGAGCCGAATGTGAGTAGCAAAACGACTTTTCTCAAAACTCTTTGAGGAGTCAAAAAAATATTTTTATGATTGGTTTTTATTATGTATTTTATATAATATGAATAAACGTAATGAAAGTTTTCTTGTTTTATTGTTGAGATTATAAATGTGGGGTAGGATCTTGATATAATGCGGGTGAGGGGGTGTCTGTTTATTTTGAAAATAAACAGTACAATACAAGGCCTGTAAAGTTTCCATAAATGAATTGAGAGTATTGAAATAAAATAGTGAACTTTTGTAATGAGCGGATTTAGAATGAATACTAGGTTTTCGTTGCTTTTTTGTAAAAATGTTGAATTTTGAATTTTGACAAAGAAGTGGCCACACGAGTTGACCAAAGAGCTACACGTTACTCGCGAGCCACCGGTTGCTGACACCTGGCGTAATACCGCGTGGATAACTATGATATTTATTTAATAATAAAAAAAATGAATAAAACCGTTCGATATTTGAACAAGTCTCCTTTATCAAGGCTCATTGACTCTTAAAATTCCAATATGTACTCTTTCGCTTCCGGGAATCTCAATTTATTTGTTGAGAAACGGGAATGAAAATTTTATTGCATAGAAACTGGGAGAGTGAATATTGTACGATTCGTATATTGTTAATATAAAATGATCATCTATTTTACTACTTAGTTATCACTAATAGCATATTTTAATACTGGATTATTATTTTACTAGGTACATGTTTATTAAATTTCGTTTTAGTTCATGGTGTAAGAAGTACAAGGTGAGCTGGATAAAAGGTGACAGTCACCATTTTTGTAATTGTTGACGTCACTACGTGCTGATCCAATTACAATGAACTATGTTTACAACGGTGTTTTGGTGACAATAAAAATTTGGATCGTAAAAGTGACGTCACATATAATACAAAAACAACGATCCAGCTCACCTTGTACTTCTTACACCATGGGTTTAGTCTTTGTTTTGATATTTATGTGTCAATCGGATAAAATTTAAAAAATGTGTAATTACAAATATATGCCTGAATAAATAATAATGATATGTAATATTTTAATTAATTTTAAGTACAATCCATAAATTTAATGGGACTTTTCCATAAAATTTAGAATAAATCATTATTAACATATTTTATATGTGAAACCATTTATGAAAGTGTACTATTTTCTAGTTTTTGACAAAAATAGGATTTGATTATCAATGATCTGGATTAGGCATATTCAAACCTTTTTTATTAACTATTCGGTATTCGAATATTTGGGAAGCTATTCGTAATAATTTTTAATAAACTGTTTTCAAACATCGATGAAAGATCACATCACGATTTTTTTCAGATTTCAAGAACAATAACGAATACACCAGGTAGTACTTTTCTTTTGTCTTTACTCAAGTCTGTATCTTATCATATCTGTAAGTATCTTATCATAAATAATAACACATGACGTTTGACGAATGTCTCGGGGCTAAGAAAAACTGCGTACATGCCGATGGAGTAATCCGACGCAGCTGCAAATTTTTAAATTTTTAATACGATGGAACGGTATTGAAACGTGTATTTATATTGTCTCTATTTGAGATTTAACTGAAGTGGAATAAGATTTAGTCGAAAATTATTATGAGATAGGTATATCAACATTAAGAAAATATTTGTATATCAGTGAATAAAATAAACATTTGAATAAATATGATTTTAATTATAAATGACCTCGTTTTCTTACAAATATTATTGTACTATTAAATTATTATTTTAGTGTATATAATGTTTTGTTATTAATTATTCAAATTGAATTTTCAGAAACTATTCGAATATATTTGAAAAGTTATAGATTTACTATTCGATATCCGAATAGTTGATAATGACGAATAGTTGGAATCCTTAATGTGGATGCTACGCACATTTTTTCGAAAGTTTTATTTATCTAAATCCCATTTCACCCGCTTTAAACTGATAAAATTTCACCTCCACCACAGGCGCGTTTTTAACATTATATTAAACGAATTCCGCCAGCAGCTTTCCCGCGTTTTCGCACTCACTGCGCAGAGATAGACTCGCCCCTTTCACTTCGCGTGGGAAATCCGAAAAAGTAGTATTTCCGCCTGTTCAAGTTGCGGGCGGTGAACCCTCTGAGTCCTCTTAAGGGAGGGGGTTTGACCTCACTTGATGCAAGGATTCTTAAATGGTTCTGATATTTTTTAAGAATGCTTAGCTTTTGTTTCTATTTTGTAAACACTGCAAAGTTGATTACACTCAAATTAAAAATAGAATCGAAGAGATTGATTGGTAATTATTGATACTTAAATATTTTATATATTAATATTTTTATACCCTTTCTGCATACATTCCATAATGGGTCCATACACTCCATACCGATACATTTATAGCGGATATCGTTTAAAGTTTTATTTTATTCTTATACTTGAGTTTGTTTTACAATGATTCACTGTCAGAGCGTCAAAACATCACCCTTAGAACTCCTATGTGGACCTGGACATTTTACACCACACTTTGAAAATGAATTTACGACTATTTAATTGCCTTTTCCCTTTCAAGTGCCATTGATAGATATTGCACAGGATGTGTTTTGTCCGATTGCGACATTAGGTATAAGAAAATGTTATTATTATAATAGTAATAACAAAGTAAATTTATGGAGCATTACCTCAGTGACTTTCTACAGAACGGTGACACTGACCAGCGCTTGAATGGACACATCCATTTCATATTTCGCAAAAGGAAAATAAAGAATGTATGGTATGTTCCAACAGGAAGGTTCCAGGAGGAAGAAAAGAGACTCTTGTGAGAGAAAACCTGGCCTTTACCCAGGGGAATGTTTTGCGAAATATAACACTTTGAAATATTACACATTTTAAAATATCACACTTTGGAATGCTACATTTTTTCAATGATGAAATAATTATAAAATATGTTATTAATTAATTATTGGGTGTATATCGCCCATTTGATTCAATATCGTTCGAATATTATTAAATTTTTTTAATTAATTAATGAGTGCAAAGAGTTAAGAATTAAAAGACAAATTAAAGGCAACGAAATTTTTCAATTGATTTTTTTCAGTTCTTAGTTCGACCTTTACCGTGTACAAATCAGATACAAGTAATATTATCGAAATTTACCTACCTAACTCACATAAATATCTACGTTTGAGCAAAATTTTGAATAGAAGAAAAGGGTAATTAAATTCACAACCTTTAGTACATTTAGTACCAAATATACAATATATTCCAGGCGCGTGTCGTGAATTTCTCAATGACATGAAAAGTGAAGGGTGCGAGCGAGTACCACGACATGCGGACGAATGCTCTTCTTCTTCTTGGTGTCTGCACCTTAAATTGGTACCCGGGCAAGGCCCAATTTTTCACTTCATCTGTAGGTGAAGTGGTGTGTATAAGGTTGGTCTGAGTGTGTGGAGTGATGATCTCTTGAGGTGTGAATGAAATGCGTTTGGTTGTATTAATTTCACTTTTATTGTGTTATCAAATGATCAATAGTGGTTTCGCTCATTTGATAAAATTGTGGAATTAATACAAAAAAAATGTTTTATTTTTATAAAAGTTTTTAAACTTTATTTTAAATATAGTGCTTTTCGACCACGAATTGACAGTCAACACCTTAAAAGTGTTTTATTAATGTTATTAATTTCGTTATTCCCACTGAAAACATTGTTCTCAAATATTCCTATGACAGTTAGTCTCACGTATATGTATATAATACATCTCGATTATTTCAATTTTTCAATGCAACCTTACCGTTTGAGAATTGTCAAGTTAGCCTACGACTCTAATAGTTTTGGTATTTATAAGTATGTCAAATTAATATTGTAGTATTACGGACTTTTTTTAAAACCTAGTTTTACTTCCACTCAGGCTGGTGAAAGTAGCTCGCCATTCAAGTACGAAAATATGGAAATTAACCATTATTGGATTTTCCGCGAAATTTCGCAAAACTTTTATTCCCCATGGATATAAATCACCAAAGAAATTGTAAACACAGTAGTGAAATATTCAAGAATGAACGTTTTATATACAGATTTGTACACGTAATAACCAATTTAAATTGTTAATATTTTAATGAAATTTACATCCGTTTCGGAAATAGAGTAATAAATGAACGTAACACACTTTCTTTCAATTATATTTTTACCCAAAAAGATTAGTGACGTTTTTTTAAGGTGAAATCTTTTCTACCACTTTTCTCCACGTAGATTTCAATAGGATATACAAAATAAAACTTTTTTGAAATAACACTGCAAAAAGATAAAGCACTAATTTTTTAAATTCATGTTATTTTTTTAATAAAATTCGCATATTGTAAATAATATTATGAATTATTTTTTGTAATCCTGGATTGATTTTTATGCAATGGAAGCGTGCTTAAATTTTTCTGTAATGTACTGCTGTACGTATCCACCGTTAAAAAACTGAATTTTCTGTATCAGTAACCACTTTTGTGTTGATTGTTCAATATTTTTTGAAAGATGAAAGCTATTTGCCTACTTGACTTGGCATATGTTTTTCTCAAAATTGTATACGGTAGAATAGAATACAAAAATCTTCTGGAAAGTCTTTTTAGTTGAAAAGATTAGATTTCCAATACTGTCATAGAATTCTGAAAACAATGTGCCTCGAATCCTGAACATGAAAATAGCTAAGATTTCCGATAGCGACTACTGTCTCTAATTGAGAGAAATGTCCTCGCTATAAAAGTTTCTCATTCGACCCCCCCCCCCCTCCAGTAAAAAAAAGTCGTTTGTCTGAATTTGTCACTTTGAAGGAGTTTTGCTGGAAATACAAAATAATTCTGGATGCATAAAACATTTTTTGTTTTTATGATAAATTATGATCTCTTGACAATTTAATTTTTCGTTTTTATTGATAATTAATAAAACATATTTTTACTACTTATATCGATTTCGCCGGTTTTTAAATATGATCAAATGAATTAATCGTAACAGTATTTGAGTTCAAGTTATAAACATGTTTTGTAAAAATAGAGTGAATAATCATGGCTCATAAATTCATGACATGGAATTAGGAAGGTTCAGCGTTATTGTTATCTTCTCCGTTATTGTATCCTATACGTTGAAACACCTAACAGATGTCACTAAATGTGGAATGATTGTATATATTTACCCTTTCGTCGAATTGCATCCCGTCGAAACCCACAATGCTATTATAATTGTAAAATCACTGGTAATTCTAAAAGTATTTGGAAAGCGGCAATTCGCCACTCTGTTAATGTGTTGTTTACAAAATAAGGATTAAGACAATTCTCGAAATGTTAACTCAGGTATCAGTGTGGCTCTCAGACGTATAATATTTTACCTCGTAAATAATATTTGTCGTATTTGCATCTTCTATATAAGCGTTAGACACTGTTTACTGTCTGTCAGTTCGAGTCCATTCGTGTGCTCGAATGCCTGAAGATGCCGAAAGGCGAAACCCGGGTCGTTACTGACAAAATACATGGAAGTGTACAAAATCTCAATAATCCAAATTTGATATTGAAATTCCATCAAGTAGCCTCAGTCGATGTCTTAAATTATACAACTACATCATTTTCAGAATTACGATATATTATGTGATGTACAGAATTGCGATAGATTTACCAAAACAATAACAGTATGGTTACAGCACGACAATATTATGTTTGATGTTGACTTCTTTATAATATAGATACAGCATGTGGAATACCCGTTATAAGTATATCACTAGATAAGTAGCAATATTCCGTAACCCTCTAATAAAAGTATTTACGTTACGACATAAATATGGCTGTTTGTTGAGCGATATAGTTTTTCAATTTTTCTTAGGTTTAAACTCCAACCATGGCCATTAATAATGAGAGTTTGGTGTTATCGGTAACGGCGCGTATTCGGCAATGACCGGAAACGATAAGGGAGAGACTTGACCGATAGTGGGGCTAAAGTTGTATCTCGCGCTACCGAACCGAACCAAACCTAAACCAACATCTGCGGTCAGGTTGCCCGCAACAATAGATTTATTGTTTCAAACAGGAAAACACTTATACCACTGATAAGCCACATCACATCGCAATATCATTAACGCGTACAACCCGCTTGCGACAATAATATGAACACTTACCGTGCGTTCATGTGATCGAATCAGGGGCCCAATTCTAGAAATCGGATAATGAACAATGTAGTCCACTGGTCGTCAACCTGGTCCGTACTGCCCACTAGTGGGCGATTAACTTTTCCATGGTGGGCGGTGGATAATTTTTTGTTTGTCTCTTTTCATCGAAACCATCTTTTAAACTCGACTCGCAGCTAAGTTTACTTGTAGACATTTTGAAGACAATTCTCTACGCTAACCCGACGGCCGAGGGCAGGGGTGTATAGTGATGGGTTATTTTTGTCCCTTTCTCTACCTTTAATTTTTCTCTACCTTTCTCGTTTATACCTATCCGAATAAAACTAAATATTTGCTTTGTTCTAACCTAGTGGTTGACTTTCGACTTGTTTGTTAGTAAACACAGTTCCTATTTGTGGTTGCATCGTGTAATAAATAAATTGTGTAAAAATAGTGTACACGTCTCAATAGAAGAAATACGCTCGTGACTATTCGTTGGTGAGCGTCGTGGGCGATAACAAAATGTTTTTAAAAAAATTAAAAATGGGCGTTAGGTATAAAAAGGTTTACGACCACTGATGTTGTGGCATACCTCTATTAATATTTGGATGATATAATAATCTAACAAAATTATAAATTTATAATTTTATTTTTATTTTAGGGATCGGTGAAACGGGTAATCTTTTGAGTATTGAAGGATCAAAAAACAGAATTCTTTCATATAATTATGTGATATTTATTATTTTTTAACTGTCAAAAAGGACATGGAAGGGCCTAAGAAAGCTGATTCTGTGTAGATTGAATATTTGGATTAACTCCATTTTACTATGGTAAAAAACTCAACTGTGAATTGTCAAATGTGATGTTGACATCGCTATCTATTATATTTTGAAAATGTCTGAAAGTTAATAGATTAATATTTTTAGCTTATGGGGCATATGGTCTGTTAATAATGTATTTCAACTCTAGGTATTTGTCGAAGACTTGGTGTAAGTCTATTGATCTTAATTTCTATTGGTGATGATAAAATATACCTACGCCCTGCTTTTGCATTGGTAGGCTCGTAAAATTTTTAAATATCACTGCTGTGAATTTCACTGTGATAAGTAGAATCTGAATAATTTTTAACTGTTTAATTTTGTCCGGAAACATTTGACAATACTTTCTTTTGAATTAAAATTGTGGAAAGCCCACCCCTCAAGTAAATTTAGTTTCCAAATTAATAAAATTCGAAAATTAAATCGCTTCTTGAAAACGATTAAATAATGTGTCCCAAGAAATAATTACGAACATTTCTGAAATATCCTTTTAACAAGTTTTCCTGGAAAGTTATCTTTTGAATTTCTGACTTCCTTCAAACCGGAAGAACATTCTGAGTGGAAACATGCCGGGCAGCATTCGCTTCGTTGTCGAATTCCGCCACGCAAACGCATTAAATTATATTATAATCTAATTGTTTTCAGGAAAGTAATTGAGTTTGTGAGCGATTGTCCCACCGTTATGGCGTGGACCATATCTAAATAGATTATTTTGGAAATAGTGAATGATAAGTAAAATGCTATGTGTAATAGAAGTGAGTTATGTCTTAGATAATGTAAAGCAAGATTAGAAAAAAAACCTAACTAAAATGATGATTATATTTTTAATTTCACTAAAAACTCATTAGTTTAATGCCGTAGCAATTTGAATGAGATATTATTCGGTAACCGGACTAAACAGAACATGAAAAGACAGAACAATTTGAAGATAATATTTTTTCTTATCTATTATTTATTAAACATATATGATTATAGACATGAGACATGAGTGACTTCTTATCAAGTTTATCTCGTATGATTTTCCGATTTTCAAAATTTTTGCCGAATCGGAATTTTTTTCCAAACAAATTTTTAAATATTTAAAAAAGAAGTGCTTTGAAGAACACATTTTTATTGCATATTAGAGTTTATTATACTTGTTTTTATTAATTATTAAATATTATATTATATAAATTAATGAATATAATATTTATTTCTTATATGTTCAACAAATAATAGACACGACATAAATATTATTTTCAAATTTTTTTGTTTTTACCTGTTCTGTTTCGTCATGTTGTGTTTAGTCATGGGTCATGGAACATATCTAAATTGAATCAAATAATAATTATATTCCATCTTTCTTCATCGAAAATACGACATATTATGTGCGACAGTCTTAAAACTCAAAAGTATAGGTTTGTACAAAGTCACTGTTTTAATTTGGTAGCCAAAGAAGTCAACTATTTTTAATGTTTTATACAAACAATGGCATATTCTCATACTGTTAGTCGAACGAACCAATAAATAATATGCCGTATTTCCGATGAAGAAAGATGGAATATAATTATTATTTGTTTCAATTTAGATACATAAAAAGATCTCATTGATATCTCAAACAACATTTATTTCTATACCGGGTTTACTATCATGCACAGCGTATTGTGTGCTCCTAAATACGGATTACAATCGAATATTCCGATATATTCGGCCCTTTTTTAATATTCGTTTATTCGAATATTTGATAACTTATTCGAATATTAAATTTGAATTGTTGAGATTTTGTACATTTCCATGTATTTTGTCACTAACGACCCGGGTTTCGCCTCTAGGCATCTTCAAGAATTCTTCGCATCAAATTTAGTGACAAAATACATGGAAATGTACCCAATATCAACAATTAAAATTTGATATTGAAATTCCATCAAGCACCCTCAGTCGGTGTCTTAAATTATTGTCGAATATTATTCGTTCATAGAATAAATCAGAGCTCCCCAACCTTTTCTCATCCGCGGCACACCATAAGCAAATTTCATGATAAAAAAAAAAAATAATTTTAATTATAAATTACATTAATTAATCTATGTACCATGTTTTTTTAACACTATTAAGTGTTTCTTAAATACTTTAAAGTGATGAAACACTTTTTATTTGAATTTTCAAATAAATATGAAAAAACTACCTTGCCCTCGTCCACCCACCACTGCTTTCCCATCCGTTAATTTTATACAGCAGTATCTAGTGGCGTAACAAACGTTAAGCGTATCTACAGTTTTTTTTTCACTTAGTTGGGAGTGTCTTTGGAGCAACTGCCCAAGACTTGGTGGCCTGCACTTAAGTGTGCAGAAAATCAATCCCTCCAGATAAATGGAAAGCTTCTATGAGTTGAGGTCTACTTGCTCTCTGTATGACACCGCAAGTTTTTTAAAGGCTTCGTTATCTGCCTTATATATTAAAAAATATGAAAAAAAAAACTATTAATATAATACAAATACATATCTTTGAAAAGTACAGATCATGTAAAAATACCTTTGATAGAAATCAACAATTTATATTCGTCGCCTGAGCTTATAATAGATATAGATTTTCATATATAAATATGACAAAAAAGACAGTGAATATGCGTGACTAAATGTATACATTATATACTATTATTCGAATATATTTGAGTTCTATACGGTTTTAATATTCGATCATCGGATACGTATATTTAGAATTCCTGGTTTGCTTTCATACAATTATAAACATAAAATAACAGCAATCTTGCAAATACATTATTTATCCCTTAGACACTTAATATAGATGTATTCCTCGCGAATTCTGCATCATTCCCTGTGGTATGTCGTAAAGCTTTCGTATAATCACTCATCTTTACTGCTTCGAAGCTGATGATTTATTATAAGTCTTTGTATAGCTTCGCTGATTCTACAATGTTGTGCCGGAAAATGTTTTCTTGTAAGATTTCTTAATAAATCTGAAATCAGATAAAACTCAACGATAATTTTATCACCGTACAATGTACATGTTACAAACATATGAACTTCTTGGCATTCTTTAATGTTTTATTGATTTACGATAGATCATTCTATCGATTATTTGTTACAAATTAGCGTACCTACCAACTCATAAACAGGTATAAATAGTTATACATTATGCTAAATATTATACGTATTGCGGATTGCATTTATGTATACAGATTTTCCGATATGATCCTTGTATTTAAAAAAAAAAAACACAATTCATTTGTATTACTTCCACATATTTATAATGATCAGGACCGGTTTCTCTCATCACGAGCATTATCAACTGATAAAAATACAAACATAACAGGCTTATTTATATAAAATTAAGTGTAAAAATGAAGGTATATAAAACTGATGGTTCATGAACTAAGACAAGAAAATACTGAATAGCAAACAAATTATACATAAATCAAATAAAAGAGTCTACAATTAAAATTTTATGGACCTCTTGCAAATCATTAAATACTAATCTGAAATCACAAATATAGCTACATTAAAAGTCCATTTAGCTGAAATTTTTTTTTAATGACATTACTAATGTAATATACAATAATGAATCAGGAAAATTATAAGAAAAAATTAGTGAACCATTTAAAAATAATCAAATATTAAGTATGTAATTAATATGAACAATAAACAGCCATCTTAAGTGGAGAAAGCAGAGCAGCTATGAGTGTCCATTAAATTTTTAATATCTGAAAAACAAAAATTACAGAGACAGAATCAATTCTTACAAGTTAAAAATAACCTTACAGGTATAATACAAATTAATGAATCGGATATAACAAAGGAGAAGATGCAAAGACGCGTATTTTTATCAGTTGATAATGCTCGTGATGAGCGAAACCGGTCCTGATCATTATAAATATGTGGAAGTAGTACAAATGAATTGTGTTTTATTTTTTAAAATATGATGTCTTTCCACCAAGAATTGACAGTTAACACTTTAAAAGTGATCCTTGTACTTTTCATCACTCCATTATTTTTAAATAAAGCTTAAAATAGCTCAAGCTTTATTCGATTTGAAATGTTTTATTTCTGTTAATTATATTTTTACGTACTTATAATACGTAGACACTTAAAGTGCATCAAATAAATAAAAATATAACAGAAATTTACTACGTAAAACTCTACCATATTTTTAGGAAAGGGTAACGATAAGACTTAGCTAATCGTTCTCGTTACACGCCCCTTATCTAGGATCGGATAGGTGGGATGTGAATTCAACACATTTGAACACACATTGCAACATTGATTGAAAAATCGTTTTTGGAAATTTTCTATACAACCGAATAAATATAACATACGCCCAAGAGTGTTCTTGATCACTTGTCCACGGACAGCTTGCATATCGATGTCCTAGTTCCATAGTGATACAACTAGAGATTGGCAGTATTGAGATATGGCCGATCAAAGTTTTGACTCATCTAAACTGACTCATAAAAAGTGATGACTTATTTTTTGTATTACTTTTTTATTCTAATAGATGGTCAATAGTTTATAGTTTTAGGATTAAATGTTGCATCTTTATGGAACGCCACGATTCACAAAAATATATTTACACAATATGGTATTTCGATATGTATGTATATGAAACTGAGAAATTATTTAATTTTCCTTATTTCCGTTTCCTTTTGAGAGAAAATCTATAAACTTTACAAGCTGTACTTTTGTGGAAATGTAGAAGAGCGATATTCGATAAAATGGCTAACCTAACTCAAAACATATTTTTTTTACTTATCGTCCTATGGAACTGGGCCATCGATATAAGTCGCTGTTATTCGCAACGGAATCACTTGCTTGAATGCCTTAATTATTGAGTTGTAAATTCATCACTTTCGAGCGAAGATTTTTGTTACGCGAAGCGGGTAATAAATTTATTTAGAAGGTGTTCTTTTTACCCGATTTTACTTATTTGCCAATACCTATGCATGTTTTTGTTTTATAACTTTTTTACTACACCAAAATCAAAATGAAGTCTATCGCTACAAATGAAAAAAAAATGTGTGCGTAAAATAAGTTTATTACCCCGTATCGGTATTTAACTTGTCAAACAAGTCGATCGCCGATTCCCGTTTTGTTACAAATAATAACAAAACCTCGCCATTATCTCATATTAATCACATTAAAAACTTATCTGGTGGGTTACGTGTAGCGTCTTCTGAACACTGTGGTGCCCGTATCGCTGCCATATTGCGTGAGCAGCATCTCTCAATGGGACGTATTTCATTCATAATGGCCGAAATCTGACAGCACGCCGCCGATATCAGCGCTTCCGAACACGGTCATCGTAAAATACTTTCTTTTTTTATTTTTTGATTAATAATTTTACTTTATTGAGACAACTATTTTTTAAAAAAATACTTGATAGCAGTCAGATTAAAAGTTCTAACGTTATTATCACTATTAAATCTTAATTATTTTTGTTTTAAAGAAATTAAGCGAATAAAAGTAAAACAC
The DNA here is from genome assembly GCA_022494535.1 of Himalopsyche phryganea. Lineage (NCBI taxonomy): Eukaryota > Metazoa > Arthropoda > Insecta > Trichoptera > Rhyacophilidae > Himalopsyche > Himalopsyche phryganea. The sequence continues at coordinate 961,547 of JAGVSL010000175.1, forward strand.
AATTGTATTACGCTTTTAAAAAAACAATGGTAGCCAATGTCAATCGTCTGGTGGTTTTAAATACTCTTGTTTTTAATGTCAGGTGCATGATTCAGGGCATTAAATTTTTAACTTTTTCGTTTGAAAATATACATCAATACATTAATTTAATTAAACTCAAATTGAACATATTCAAAATTTGTTCATATGTTTTCATGATATTCAAACTTTTCCATACTCCCTTCCTACACATAAAATTTTTCAGCAAATATCTAACAGAGTCGATGTTTTAAATCTCGATCATATTTTCTAATATTTGGATTCTATAATGATATAAATCAGGTGCGCGCGGTGGCTTTATGTCTTTCTCGCTCAATAACATGAAAAGTGAAGGCGCAAGCGAGATGCAAGGGCATGCTCTTGTATCCTTCTTGCTCATACCCAAATTAGGTTGTGCGATAGAGATAGTGATAAATCTACCGCACGCCGGTAATATAAATTTATAATTATTAAATTTGGATTATTGAGATTTTGTACACTTCCATGTATTTTACATGGAAGTGTACAAAATCTCAATAATCCAAATTTGATATTGAAATTCCATCAAGCACCCTCAGTCAATGTCTTAAATTATATTATAATTATTAAAAAAATACTCTTACATTTTTTTGAATATAAAATAGAGAAATTGAATTGATAGGTGATATTATAAGTTGTCTTCCGGAATACCCAAAACACGATTAAATTTCCAAAATACTGTTACACCACACACCACATATATTCCTTCAAAAGAAAAATTACAATCATATTTTCATCCGAAAATTCACAAAAAATAATCTCAACTGATTATATTTGACTATAGTGAGAATTCTGTAATTATTATTCATTATGTTGTGGATTTTCGGAATTTTACGCCATCAATTTTTTTATTTCAATAAAAAAAAAAGAAAAACATATTTTCATCCGAATTTTCACAAGAATTAATGAATGCCCAATATGTTGACTAATTTTGTTGACTACAATGAAAATTTTCCAAATATCAGTCACTTAGATGTAGTGAAGATTTTTGGAATTCTTGAAGATAAGTACTTAATAAGGTTTTCGTGCTCCCTCTTATTAGTTTATAGCATTTTTGATTGAAGATGTACAACATATTGCCTTATAACCAAAATATTTTATAAATTAATTAAATTATTAAAAAGGTAAAAAAATATCGGCATCACGCTGCCACCGTAAGAACTATCGACTTCTGACGGTGGCATGGTACAGAAATAGCTATATTACACTTTGATATGATGGTTTCCCTTGTAACAAATGACGTCATAAAGTTTGTTCTGACGCATTAAAACATCTGCCGTTATCAGAACACCCGGTATTTCTACATATCTGTATTCAAGGCCGCCATATCAACTTCATATTTGTGTATATTATTTTTACGCACCAAGGCTTCCAAGTTCGACGAGACTGATACGCACATTTTTAATTGTTTAAACATTAATTTTAACGGCATTTAAAAATCTTCGCTCTACAGAATAAAAGCAGCGAGAAGAATATTCAAATTCCCGTGGAAAAATTATTTTCGCTCCGGCTGGTCACATCTCTGAAATTAACGCAAGAATAAATAAAATATTCAAGGACTCACTCTTATTCCGGGAGACATTATTGCTTGTGATTATTCAATTTATTTATTCTTTCTGTAAAATTTCCCTGCGAAGTTCCCCTGCCAAACTTTTGGCATAATAATTCGAAATTTTTCATTTAAATATAACGTAAGTAAATATTTAATAGTTAATGTAATCAAAATAATTTTAGTAAATTATTCATTTTTCAAACGTAATAAATTTAACAGTGAGTAAAATATTCTAAAAATTTGGTTTATTCTACCAGTCTTTAAATAAACTCATTTTTTTATTATTACTTAGCATTCTTTAATTTCTTAATTTTACGAGTGGCGACTTAAGAGTTTCCCGATGATCCCTTATAATTCAAAAATTAACGATCATTCGTTGTGGTTCCGAAAAACGTTCATACAAAAATACTATTTAAGTACTCAAAAGCACTGAACCGAAAATGTGTATTTTTAATAATTTAATAGATCTTATTCTATAGTTTGTCTCGGCGAGTGCGGGTGTAGTAGATAGTATAAAAGAAGACAAATGAAATGAGAAATGATAGAATTTATGGAAGTTAGAGGGACTCGAGGGTCGTCATATTATGTTGGAGCTTATATTACTAGTATTGAATCACCCCATGCCATGAAAAACCTTTCAATTATTCTTATTACTTGATCTCTTATTTTCATCTTGGTTTATGTTACCTAGAGCTAAGCTTAGAGATCAGAATGTTTCGGGTCGAAGTCCTGGCAAGGTGAATTTCTTTCGAGTTAATCTAGAATATTTTCGTTACATTATTTTATATATAGTTATCGATATTGATTTAAACTATTAAAAACACCTGTAGCGTCAAACATATTTTTTAATTAAATGTCTTACTAAGTAAAGATTTTTTCTGCATATTATAAGATATAAAATGACAATTTAAAATAAATTCAATTTTCTATTCATATTGAATGTCATTGTAAATTTAGAGAGATCGCAATATTGGTATTTAATATTATATACCCGCATTAAACAAATATCTATATTATCAGAATGAAATGTTGATTTCCATAATAACATAAAATTTATTGATTCTTTGCATTAAATTTTGACATTGAAAAGATTACGGAAATCTGTCAATCTTTATCGAATCTTCTTGCAAATAAGTCCGGCTGTATTTAAAAAAAATAAAACACAATTCATTTGTACTACTTCCACATATTTATAATGATCATGACCGGTTTCGCTCATCACGAGCATTATCAACAGCATTATCAGTTGATAAGGCTCGTGATGAGCGAAACCGGTCCTGATCATTATAAATACGTGGAAGTAGTACAAATGAATTGTGTTTTATTTTTTTAAAATATAATGTCTTTCCACCAAGAATTGACAGTTAACACCTTAAAATTCCGGCTGTATAAAAAGCCTTCTCACATTCAACCCCTGTTGAACGAACAGTCGTTACATAATACTATATATTTGCAAAAACAAAATACCCGTATTTTGAATTTTTAAAACCGGTTTTCGGTATTGTAAAAATATCAGATACACCGTTATTGCAATCCTATTCTCGACTGGATTTATAGTAAGTCATCCGTAAGTATCTATGGCAAGAAGGATGCATGTTTAACGATAATAAATGTTGAAGGAAAAAGATAATGTGGCAACTATTGTTAATCCGTAAAATGATTTTTTTTTGAAATTGTAGTTTTTGTTTCTTCGACGCTGTAGTCTAGACGTCTTTTTATATATTATCTCTGCCAAAGGGATAGCCCAGCCTTACTTAACCAATTCGCAATGGTGTCTTTGGTCAGACAACGTGGGCGTATCAGGCACAATGCCAAATCAAATTAATCGCTATTTAAAATTTTAACAATTTGCTTAAAAAAATTATGCAAAATTCTTAACAAGACTATTATAAATTATTCGCGCCTAATGAATTTTAGCACCTCGAGTGTATTTGTTCCCGTTAGAATTTAAACTTTATCTCTACTGATTCACATCAAAATTTAAAACAAATTTTTTTGAATATTGTCATTTCGTGATCTATTTTTATTCTAATTCGTGTCGATCTCAAAATTCGCCAGAGAGATAATTTTCAGTCACTGTTTTTTGACTCCACACAATTACATAATATATCATTTTGTTTTATTACGCGTTTTCCCGATTTATGTGCGCGCTTTATGATTTATCTTTAAAAAATTTTATATACAATATGTACAGTAAAACATCGATATTTCGGATAGAATAATTATCGGTCAAATATGAGCAGTGATTAAACAATTATGTTAATATTATGTTATACATGTTTAAATCCAAAATTTAGCGCTCGTAAACAATTTTCTAACAACTAACACGTGATGACAAATCTACGTTTAAATGCGCGTCGGCCAATCATTTGACGTGGGCTAAGCCACACCCAGGCGTATGCTTTTTAAAAAAATCTGACGTTCTATTTTAACTCACATATGGAAACATAGCTGATTTTGTAATAAATTTTTTTTCTCGTTTATTAAAATTAAAAAGTATTAATAAAACTTTTTAATGGTATAACGGACTCGCCATTCTAACGGACATCCCCTTTGTTCGTATTAGCTCGTTGTATCGAAGTTTTACTGTTGTACAAATAAAATAGATTACTATGAAAATTATTCATACCATATTTATGAATTCCACAACTACAATACTTCTATCCTAGCTCAGTCGACTCTCTGCATTACCGACAAGTACAGCAATTGATAAAACAGGACACTGCTAACATATTATCAAAGTTACATTTCATTATATTCTCCGAGTGCGATAAAGCAAAAATCATTTCAGTCACACTATAAGTATCGTAACATAACATTTTTTAAAAAAAAAAAATCGTATACTTACTTTTGTACTAGATATATTTAGTTTTAAATATCTATTAATATAATCAATGAGTGTGAGAAGAGATTGATTTTATTTTTATAAAACAACTTTCTACGGAATCATTTCTTTAAAGTGAAATAAATATAAAAATTCAATCTAATTAATAGGTTGTTCTTATTTTATTCATATTAGCTCCTGTGTGGAAAACATGAACTCCTTATGTAGTACCCCAATGGACAAGTTTTACGAGAACCCTCTTTCATTCAGTGCCTCAACTTCTCGTTTTCGGAGAGGGTAAAGATATAAGTGTATGTCTAGGATAGGACCGTTTTAAGGGTGAAAAGGTTGGGGCGGAATTTAAGCATCACTGACGCCTAAGCCTTTGAACACAAACCGTTATTCAAAAACAAACAGGTAACTGTTCGCATGGCGATTCAAACCCGTGGTTACCGTAACCGAAAAGGACACCGCTGACCACTCAACCTAACCCGACAAAATAACTATATCGACTTTGTATTGGACAATTGATTAAAAACAGTCTTTACCGAAAACATTATATGGTGAGTTGCGTTATGAATCTTTGAAATGCTCTCCTGTAAAATGTAATTTTTGTAGATACGGAATTATACGTATGGAGTATCGATATAATAATGGCTTACATCAAGTGGACGGGTCAGAATCTGTAAACCTAAAACCAATGTAAAATGATTTTTCCCTTACAAAACGTGGTCAATTTATTTTTCTAATTTACATCATTTTGCCGAGAACTGCTTTGTCGTCTTTAAATTCAATCATTAACTCGTTTTGGTATTTTTTATATATTACATCTATTGGCCAAAAGACCAATGATATATTTCATCATTTATTCTTAGAACTAACATTATAGTATAATAAAATATACTTTGATATCTGACGGAATCTATCATTATGTATATTATTTAAACGCAGTAATTATTGATTTCTTGAAAGCTTTACGCAAAAGTTTAATCTGCGCCCTACTAATCTATCCATCGCTAACAGGTACATTAGGCGTTAGTCCAAGAAATTTTGGAGATACTTATGACAATATAGCTTTATTCGCGAATGATGACAGATGCACAGTTTGCGTAAAATTATTATTTCCAATCGTAATAGTTGGATAAAGCGAAAACGAACTATCTGTTTTTTTATTAAAAACGTTTGAGAGCTAGATGAATGCGATGTAAAAATCTCTCACAATGTGAAATATGTGGACTTCTAATGGAGGCATCTCATCATATATTACTCAACGAAGGCTGGTCGTTTTACTCGCTCTCTTTTTTCGGCGAGAGTAAGGATGGTGAGAGAGAATTTTATACATTACAAAAATCCATGTCCTCGACCACAAATCGATAAATGTTTTGCAAAAACAGTTTACAAAAGTGTCCGTTCTGCAATTCTCACCTGTGGACACCACACCACTACAGGCCCGGAAGTGTTTTGAATTCTCAGTGAAATCATGGGTCCCTTATATTATAATTATTATGGTTAAGAAATCGAATTACGATAGCATAAGCTTGTCGTCGTTATATATAAATGATAAATGGTTATTGTTTTCCATTGGTGGAATACCATTTTGCTTTAATGAATCCAATTCTTTCAATAAATTGTGGAATGTTTCTTTTCATTATAATGTTTGTTTCTCAAAGAATCAACGCCAAATGTACGATTTTCATTTGTCTACCTATTTTAACTAACAGTAAGCATTCCGATTTATAAAACTCAAAGTTTTCCTTAACGGAGTTATAATTTTGACATCTTAAACAGATTTTTTCACAAAATCATAATACTGAATAGATATGAATGGTATAGAAAAAATACTACTTGAAGAAATAATTATTTGGTAACAGCATTTACGACTTCGTTCAATATTTGAAATCACTTAAAATAAACTCGATAGAAAAGAAGACAAATTAACCGAGATCAACTCGCAAAGAAGAAACCTCACAAATAACACACTTGTCCATGTCCTAGATTTGTAAAATCCAGGGGTGTGGAGTCGTCAAAAAAACGCGACTCCAAATTTGACATTCACCAACAACCCGACTCAGATAGCGACTAAAAAAGTCTAAATTCCCTGTCTTTCCTATGTATGTTTCATTGGTCTTCAAATTAAACACCAACCAACCAATCCGGCAAATAGCCAAATTGTTCATATTATTCGTATATATCAGGCGCGTGCGGTGATTTTATCTCTTTCTCACTCAATCACATGAAAAGTGAATGTGCAAGCGAGATGCAAGGGCATGCGGCGCACGCTCTTGTATCCTTCTTGCTCATACCCGAATAAAGTTGTGCGATAGAGATATTGATAAGTCCACCACACGCCGATGGTAAATATGTATATTGCAGGACAAGAATATGTTATAGGCATAAATAGAAACGAAACAAGTAGATTAATTAATACACGCAAAAATGTATTTTATAGAAAATGTAGTCGGAGTCATTCGTTTTTTTACTACTCTGGCTCCGGCCAAAACAGCGTGACTCCACGGCTCAAACTCCGCAGCCGAATTTGCGAATTTGCAGATTCGTAAGGATGATTGCGATTAAACAAAATTAAACATAATAAACAAAATTACAAGCAAACATTTTCTTATAATATCTTTAGTGCTTAGTTATCAAACATTATTTAGTATTATATTTGTTTAAAATTACATGTTTTGTGTTAAAAAATAAAAATTCCATAAAGTAACCGCCGAATTTTAAACAAATATAATACTAAATAATGTTTGGTAACTAAGCACTAAAGATATTATAAGAAAATGTTTGCTTTTATTTTTAAGAGTTACATCAGCGTCCGTGTCAGCGTTCGTGGCGCAGTTGGTAGCGTCGCTGGCTACGGTTACGGACGTGTCGGGTTCAATTCCCGGTGCGGATGGTTTTCATATATTGATCTGTCAATAGATTTATGGATTTCTGTTCGTAGTCTCCCACCCATCTCAGCCTCACGGAGCGTAGCGAGAGCGAATACCTAACCACTAGTCCTGTCATAGCCTTATCCTTCCATCCCTACTCTCTTCGAAAAAAAAGAGGTTAAGCAACTGAGTAACAAGCAGTTCTCGTAGAAAAATTCTATTAAGATACCTCCATTAGAAGACCATATGCTCAACATTGGGAGCGCACATGGAAAAAAAAACATCAGCACTCGCACCAGTCTCGCGGATCGGACTCTATAAGAAAACTGTGAAAAGTCTGGCGCTTGGACTGCGCGTCGGCGATAATCTCAAGGAACTCTTGCCTTTGGGTATCAGATGTTCGTGGTCCATTCCGATCGCCGAGGGGCCCTAACCAGGCAGGCAGTGACCTTATTTCGAAACACGGAAATAGCCTAATACTAACAATGGTTTATATTTAAATCTGGAACGAGCCATTTTTGAGTGTTCAGAAGCGGACGCCGCTGTTGCTATATCGGCCATTACAAACGAAATTGAATCATTCTAACCCTTCTTATGCCAAGTCGCTCATGTTTCATATTAACCATTACAAAGATGTAGATGTTGAATATGCGTTCTGTTCTAAGACGGTGTTTCAAAATTATAGTCTACCCAATTTGCTCAGTCTATGAATTACACACTCAATTTATTGCAGTATCGAATCATAACCAGAAAATTAGCAACGTTTGTTTTTCAGAAGAAATAATGAATTTTCAAAAGACAATAAAATAAATCCTAACAATTCTGTTCACTAGCAAAATGTAATATCAATTATCCTCTCTATGTTTTATGTTTGTCTAACTAATAAGTATAATTTATGCGTTTCTTCGTCTTCTAATTAACAAAACGTAACAAACTAATTAACGCAACTGTTTATATTATGCTGATTATTGTCCATCGTTAGTTAGTCTCTGTGGTCTAGTAGTAAAAAAAATACCCTACCGATCAGATATGTCTATGTTCAAATCCCGGCTAGGTCAATATAAAATTTAGATTTTTTCAATTTCACATCGATGTTTGTGATGCCTTTTCTCCTCGAGTTGATCTCGTCTCGAGTATACGATTAAAAAAGCTGTAATGTCAGATATATTTTTTTGAATTATTTATTTAAAATCTAACATGTGTTTTTTTTAATATTTCACCAGATCTATGAAAAATAACTATGTTCTTTATTTTCCAGGTATGGACCATGATTTTACTCATTAAATTTTTCATTGGTAAGTTGACTAATTTTACTATTTATGAATAGTTTATACTGCGCTTTAAATCACTTCGATTTCACAATGTTTTTATTAATCCTGTATTTATTTGCTCATAAACGAACATTTTTTTTCTGTCATTTAATTAGTTGTCAGAAATATATTAAAATTATCAGCTTATTCATACACAATCGCAAGCCACCAGTATGTATGTAGTTATTTATCAAATTAAATTACAAAATAAGTAAGATATTATGTTGATTTATTAAGTTTATAACTGAGGCTACATGCATTTAGTTACTGACCAAATAATTATTTGCTGTTTTTTTTCCGTCACTTTTATGAAAAAAATATATAATGAACAAGATTCATATTCATTATCATAAACGTTTTATACCTATTTTCTTATCAAAATTAACGTGTTTATTCAAAAGAAATATTTCTTAATTAACGATCTCGTAATTTTTACACATGATCTTTTTTGTGAACCATGATTATATTTATCCCCCCCCCCGATGTAATTATTAAACTTTGACCATGTAAATAATAATAATTGCTCTGCTTAAAAGATAATAAAAAGCTCGCGTTGGTTTTGCGGTTATGTTTATGTCACAGTGATAATAATAATCATAATTTATTATTTCCCTGTTTCGAAATACTTGCCAACCGGGTTTTTCATCCTTGAATCCATCAGTTCATTATGTTAGCAAGTCAATATTTTGGTAAGTCTATTACTTCCGGGCTGATTAGAAAATGCATTACAAAAGAAAATGAAATCCATGTAAAATACAGTGCGTCTCAAAAAACTATATTCATACTTAAATGACTAATAACATACACCTAAATTTTATATGAAAATACCATTGTATTTTTAAGGTTTTTTTTAAATTTAATTGTGTGTATTTTACTGAACCGTACCTTATTCATGTCAAATTGTATTCACTGATGTAATATGAAACATATATACACCTTAATATTAAAATATATAGTATACAATTTTTGGCGATACATAAATTCTTAATCAATCTAAGTTTTAATAAACTTTAATTACACGGAATATACGTCAGTCAATAAATAATGTAAATTAAACATTTTCAGTAGAACACACATATATGCGTATTTGAATTGCACCTTTTGTGTTAGAGCAAGACTATATTCAGATGGGGAAATTTATTCCGAACAATTAATTGTTAATGGTGCAATGGAGCAAAAAAGGCTGGGAACCACTGGTATTGTCGTTCATTGCTTTTTAAAATAAGAGTTTCTAAAAACGCTGCAAAATTTAATAATACAGCATAGAAAATTATATTATTTTACCATTTATTGTATCTCTATAATAACATAACATCTGTTGTTAAGTTGTAAATATTAATATACGAAATATATCGTCGTTGTTCTGGAAGAAGATACTAACTGAAAAATACTGGTTTTGAGTTATTGTACATTGAAGTTTTTCAAATGTTCCTTTTTCATTTGGTCTGTTTGTACAAAACTGTTTTTAAGTAAAAGCATAATTTATAAAATAAGTATTCTTCTGTACGGTCGAGTGGGAGCAACATTTTGATTTAATTTAGTCAATATGTAATTTTTTCGATTAAGCGTTTTCTACCAGAATATCAACGATATTATCGTATTTATAACAAAAGATAAGAAACCAGAAATATTAACTATTTGACATGTTTTGAAGAAGTTAAAATATAATATTTATATCTGACTAATTCATACGATTCAATTGCAATCATTACTATCATATCAGTAAAACAATCGTAATTAGTATTTTTTTCTATGTTCAATTCTAAATTATTTGAGTAATAGAACAGCGAAGATATATTCCAGAACAACGACGATATAATAATCAACGGAAAAGATTTATACGCGGCCGTTATATGAAAAGGGTCGAGAAGCAATGTATAACAGTAGATGACTGAATCTTATTCGTCTTTTTTAATATACATACATTTAATGAGAAACACACTAATTAAGCTGTCTTGTGATAAAAAGATCTTTTTTTTTAATTCAAGCAAAGGAAGGGTTATATTATACGCACATATTATGTATCTATTTATTTACAAACGATTCATAGCTAAAGAGGTCTGATGGAGATATATGGGCGTTAAATTGAGATTTGTTCTCATTAGTATGAATCCTAAATAGATGCTATCGCTTGGTCGAGAATAAATTTCACTACTTTTAGTTTTCTGTCTTTGTATAAGCGTACTCGTATCAAATACTAAACTTCTATTTCGAAAATAAACAGTCAACATTCAAAGCTCCTAACTCCCAAAAAATACTAAAAACAATGCTACTTTGGAGCATATATTGTTTTAACTATATTTTTAAAAAAATAATATTATTTAAAATTGATAATGTACGATCGTAACAGTATCAGCTAATTTATGTAAATATGTATATGCCGAGAATAATTAAACAGTCAAATCGGAAAGCTTCTAAGTCAAAAAAAAATACTAAAAACGATACTACTTTGAAGCATATTGTTTTAAATATATTTTGTAAAAAATAATATTATTGAACGCTGATAATGTAGGACCGTAGAAGTATCAGCTACTTTATGTAAACACGTATATGCCGAGAATAATTAAACAGTGAGAGCGGAAAGCTTCTAACTCCAAAAATACTGAAAACGATGGTTTGTTCGATGATTTAGTTACACAAGAAATATGAAATTAAGTTGACAGCTATTTCGCCATTACACCATCGTCATTTTAACTTTTTTTAACCTTTTTATTGGAATAATGATGATTTTTATGATATAAAAAATATTTGTATCACTTTTTGACTACACTTTATTATTATAATTGAGAAACATCTTATAATTAAGTGATAATTTACCCATTTATTCTTTTCTGTAATGTTTATATCTATCAACCCTACTGACCCTGCACATCAAACGGTTACGTATTGTGGAATAGTATTATAAAGAATAGCTCAATCAATACCCTAGTTTTCTCGTCAATAAATTCCACTGCCTCAGAATCGTTAGTTTTTTGCTTCCTGTCAAGAAATTCGTCGATATCTATAAAATTCTTGGTTTTAACTACATTCTATTTATAAATTCACTCCCTGTGTGAAGTCCTTTATATTCTTTCGTAGATTCTAAGAATTTACACATCTGTCATTTTTTATACTCTTCGTGTATACACTGTATATCTTAAAGATTAGGGTCTCAGATAGCACTGTAACGTGCTTCAATAACTTGTGTAGTTGATTCAATCGCGAATGCACCGGCAAACTTCTCATTCATGACGCATTACAAAGAAAAATCGCTTACGTTTTATTTTCAAGTTTCAGCCTTCTTTGCTGTGACTTTTTATAAGATAGTATCTATACATCAATATGCCGCCGATTTTAACTGAATTTGAGTACAGTCGGACTCCGATTCAAGAAACGATGAATGCGGGAATGTTACTCATATCTATTTTTAAGACAAACTTCTTTTATCACCAAAAATTTACGTTTTAGATCCATCATTAGGTATGTTGGCAGCTTGCACCTTCTGGTAACAACTACCTGACAATAATTTTCTCAGGCTCATTGAAATTAGACTCCTTACTCTACTTTATTTACTTATTATTACTACGATTATCCCGTAGATCTCATTTTTTTACCAACAATTGAATTGAGATTTGACCGTGCTTGTCACAGACATTTTTACGTTGTTAGCATGCTTTTCTCCTGGGTTTCTTTTAACTTCTTGAATAATTGTCAGTCTCAGCTTACTTTCATCATCAGAGGCATTTTAGTTACGATTTAAACTGTGATACGAAAAGCTAGTAGTGTGATCAGTGAGTGAATCAGCAGTGGAAACATGTACGCGTCATAATAATAATATTTGCAGTCTCGGTTCTGAACGGAATACTATATCTTCCATAAAATAATATCAATCGGGGCAGAATTTGTCACGAAACCGTAATATTTAAACGATAGATCGAGGAAAACGGACTTTTTAACGCTGCTCAGTTGGGTGCTTGGCAGGGATTTCAACTATTCGGATATGAAAATAATATTAAAAACTCGATTTAAATAATTAATAACATAAAATAATAATTCAAACAGAGCTCATTTATAATAAAAATCACTGATGTACATGTAATATTTTCTAAATGATGAAATACCTATATCTTATAATAATTAACGACTAAATCTTTTCCCACTTCTGTCAAATCCCAGATAGTGACAGTATAAATACACATTCTAATACCGTTCCATTGTATGACAATATTAAAAATTTGCAGCTGCGTCAGATTACTCAAACGGTACTGAAATTACGTCATGTTTAAAAGATTTTTTTTATGTTCCGAATCATTCGTCAACCTCAAGTATGTATTGTGATTTAAATATAATAAAATACTGAAAGCGCCCGAGTATTCATTATTCTTCTTGAAATCTGGAAAAATTGTAACGTGGTGCTTCGTCAATTTTGTACAATGTTTCATTAAAAATGATTACGAATAGTTTTCGAATAATAACTGAAATATTCGAATATCGAATAGTTAACAAAGAACTGAATATTAGAGTTGACATCCCTAGTGCTTCGCCAAGACTGTAAAAATATAACAATAAATGCGGGGCAACGATGAATGCGAGAACGATAGATTCGTAATCGACCATTTTTTTGTGAATAAAGTTCTATCTTGTTACAGTGTAACGGCTCTGACGTTGGTACTGATTGTAATTCTTATTTATTTATTTTTAATATTTTCATAACATTACAAATAGCGTGATGTCCACAATATTTTTATTTGTTATCAGATTTCCTGTAAAGTGATGCCCGATATGTGACCCGAAACTATTCTATGATATGGTTCACTCAGCCGCAAATTGTACCCACAGGACACCAGATGTCATCGGTCAGTTGTTATCTCCCTACTTCCGGGAAGCATCTTATTCGATAATACAACATTATTATTTAATAAATATGTTTAATTTATGTAATAAGTTATCAAAGCTACCTTCTAAATCGCGGTTAAAAAAATAAGCTACTACACTAAATTTAATTTTGGTAATAAAGTTCACAATGTTTATTTTCTAATCATTACAAAAATTCAACGTTCAAAATATATACCGTTTTTTGCACTTTTCTTGGACGACTACGAGGATTTTCATATTTAAAATAGAAGGTACACATATGCTTTGTTTCAGGTGGTAGAATACCTGTTGAGTCAAATTGTACGTCGACAAAACGATCGCATCTACCATGTCGACAAACTAATAAACTAATACCAACTGTACATTGTTTCTATCATTTGTTTACGAATATGTTCTGTTCTTTTCTCAAAAGTTAAAACACTCACAGTTTTTTTTTTGTTTAATCTGTGACACTTCTGTTTGGTCAATAGAAGCGGTAACACACAAAAAACACTTCAACCATGTTCTCTCTCAATGTGGAGCAAATGGACTCTCAATGAAGGTATCTCAACAGAAGATTTTTGTTGGTTACTAACGTATTCAACCTCTCCTTTTCAGAGAGATTAAGGATAAAAGGATAGGTGTAGGACAGAACTAGTGATTAGTTAATCTCTCTCGCTACGCCTATTTTTTAGAAACGAATAGGTGGGAAGGAATTTTAGACATCACAAACATTCACGCCTACCAACAGAAATCCACAAATCGATTGAAAAATCAACTTATGAAATTGTCCGTACCAAAGTCAATGACGTTGACCACTGCATCACGAAAAGTATTAAGTTCCTGATAAATAAAATTTATACAAAAGTAACTGTGTCCTTCGTATTTTGTATTTATTTTATGAACTGATTTAAATAAATAATATATAGTAAATTCATCTATTTTCTTGCCTTATTTCTAGGATTATTCAACTTTCATCACTCCCAGCTTTGATTCATTGCTTTGTATAAGAAACAATATGAACGTTTTGTACTTTTCAACAATTCCCTTTTTAATATAAAGTTAGATAAACAAATACAAAAAATAACATACCCAAACATTTTTCATATTGAAACTTGACGATTTGAGTTTTGATATTGAATAAATTACACAAAGTAAATTTGAATTTAAATGAAACACTTCAACATGTCAATACACGCCCTCATTTACAGGTCTTTCTCGACTTACGACCGAGATCCGTTCCTAAACTTTGGTTGTAAGTTTAATCCATACAACACATTGACATTAAATATTATTCGGTTCAGGTCAGTTTTAGCAGTGTCATTTTGATTTGTGGAAATAAAGCAGCTTCAACCAAAAATAATACAAATACATTTTAACGCAATAGAGCGCGCTTTTCATATTTAATCTTTCATTGTAACTGTCAAACGATAATCACAATAGTATCTCAAATTGGCCCGCCGATCTTCTGTTATTAATAAATAAAACACCGAATAAAACGGTTTAATAAAAAAATTTAAACACAGTTTTATTATTTGCATTGTGGATGTGGAAACAAGTGGATGAAATAAGGTTATGCCTGCAAGAATTGCGTTGAAATTCCTTTCTGATTACAATATAGTCTTACTTCAGAAATAAATTAATTCAAAAACCATTCTTCAAATGTAAATTGTGTCATTCATTCTTTTTTGTTTGATCGGTAGTGTAGTTGTCAAATATCAGTATTGATTCCTTTGAAGGCTTTTCGAGTGAATTTCGATAATAATTCGGAGTTTGCGGCTGAATTCCTTTTGACAGAATGTGTATTTAGTTGTGTACATTTTGATTATCAAATAAAAGCTCTTTTGAAAAAACTGACACCTACTCCCTTTTGCGGAAAAAACAGTCGGTATATTGTGTGAAAAATAATAATTCTTAAATTCTAAACTTTTTTCACATCAATTTGTCCGCTCAGCAAAAAATCATTTGACATTGGGAAATTTGTATTCAGTTTATCCTCGTTAGATACAACGCTATAAATTCCATTTGCCTCATAATGAATGTTATTATACAATAGTAATAAATTGGCCGCGACTTCATTCGGCATAGCAACTGAGGCCATCCACGTGGTGAGAAAAGTCCAACAGCTGTAAATTTCAAAGACACGCCCATTATTGTAACAGTCGGTCACGATTTATTTTAGTAGTTAGTGAAAGTTGTCGGTCCGTCGATTCACTTTTGAAATGTCTTAACTCCGATCGCTTATAAACCTATTTTAACTTGTTAATTGCTGAAGCGTCTTCACTGCCGAGGCACTCAAAGTTGCGAATAATACCACCCCTTTTCATAATTCTCACACAAAACAGTTTTCATTCATTTGAATTGAATTTACTTTTCGTTTATTTCTTGTGAAAATATTTTTCCTATTAATAAAATCTTATTTGGCGAGCAGCTTATTATAGCACGCAGTACGCGTAGTATCATGGGCGAGCTTCAGTCCGTAGATGTACCACGACTGAATTTAAATTTTGTACGTTACTCCAATCGTTGGTAATAAATAAAAATAGATCCCACAAAATCGCAGTTCGTGGAGTGACAGTTGACGCAGAAATGCGGATCTGTCAGAATCAATGTGAAAATTCTTCCTATAGCAAATAAAGTGGCACATGCAAATTACCAAAGCTTTGACTCTTGATTTCTGGATTAGTCGATTCATAACTTGCCATGGTCACTTCGTAACCAAGCTCTTCCAGCTTTGTTCGGTTACTAGATATTCTAAATGGCTCGCATTTTTCTGGCCAGAATTTTAATTCAGTTTCGGTCATAATTTTTAATACATTGATCAGGATTTATATTAAATAGTCATAATGTATCGGTCAGAATTACAGAGGGCAGAATAAATAATTTATGGTCAGTATTTCTAACCTAACCTAACTTTTTACCATTTAATATGTTGCCATTCTAAATTCCAATATCTAAATTCGGCAAAATAAACAGTTGTTTTACGTCAGTTGTAGATGACCCTTTAATAAATTTTAAATGTTCTCAGTTATTTGTCATAATACGGCAAGATGTTTCATCGACAATAATTTAATAAGTTGTCATTGTCGTGATAAACGTAATATTTGAATGAGTTTGACATTGTGTTCATACATCACGAGAAATAAATTTCAGGGTCTTTCGCATTTAAAGTGTTGAATATGTGTCCAAACAGCTGTTACAAATATTCAAAAATATGTGCATAATCTTCAATATTATTTCATTTAAATTTCAACTTTACCGATTTTTTGTTCCCGTTTATAAAATATATGTTTCAGTGATATTTGTATTATGTACAATAATAGAAGGTCATCCAATCCCGGACTCTTTACGATCCCGGAATCCCGGGATTGGTCATTAAGTGTAATTTCATATGTCATTTACAAAAAAAGAGAAAAATATAAAAAAAAAAAACTAATATTTTGAATTATTGAGATTTTGTACACTTCCATGTATTTTGTCACTAACGATCCGGGTTTCGCCTTTCGGCATCTTCAGGCATTCGAGCGCACGAATGGACTCGAATTGATTTGCCGAATGGCGAAACCCGGGTCGTTAGTGACAAAATACATGGAAGTGTACAAAATCTCAATAATTCAAATTTCAATATTGAAATTCCATCAAGCACCCTCAGGCGAGGTCTTAAATTATATTATATTTTATTTATTGCATTTATAATATTGTCACATGATAAAATAACAACGTATTTAGTTCTACAAAATGTGTATAAACTTTGTGACTTATGACTTATGACGATAGCATAGAACTCGCACGGAACTAAAAAAACTGAACTCAATTACGACTCTTTGTTTTCTGCTAATGATTATTTTTCAATATCATCTATTTCAACAGTGTGTCTTTTGACAAGTACTGGCGAGTGATTCAATCCCGTAACTTCTATTCTATAATAAACGACATATCGATGATCTAGTTCCGTAGTTATACAACTAGAAATTAGAAGTTTTGAGATATGACCGATCAAAATTTTTACTCATCTAAACAGACTCTCAAAAAGTGATGGCTTATTATTTGTATCACTTTTTTATTCAAATAGGTGATCAATAGTTTATAGATTTAGGATTATAGGTTGTTTCTTTATGGAACGCCACGATTTACAAAAATATATTTCCTCAAGACGATATTTAGATATGTATGTATTTGGAACTGAGAAATTATTTAATTTTGCTGATGTCCATATGCAAATATCTGCTTTTTGAGGGAAAACCTGTACTTTTGTGAAACTGTAGAAGAGCGGTGTTCAAATATAATGGCTAACTTAACTCAAAACATCAAATTTTTGACTTATCGTTTTATGGAACTGGCCCATAGATATAAATGTATTTTTGCACGTCAGTTAAATTATTCTCTACGTTTTAACAGTTTATCATTTTATTATTAATTGTATATTTGACTAACATAAACGATAGTAAATGATAGTATTCAAAATAAATAATAAATTCTTTTGTTTTTTTTTAGATAATCAACATGTTTTATCAATATGTTTCAAAAGAACATTTAATTATTATTTATGTAAGTATTAGATTTCATATGTCGTTTTTAATTATTTATTCAATTTAATTTGTAGCCAATAGAACCAATAAAATAAATTAATAATTTTCCCTAACATTAATTTTATCACAGGTGTTTTTAAAAAAATATAAATAATTATGCGACTTTTCACTAAAATTCTGAAAACTCTGCAATTCGACCTTGTTAAAATCCAATACGTATGATAATTAATGGTTACGTGTAATATATTGAAATTTAATCCACAAATCAAAGTTTATTAATTATATGAAAAAAAAATCTCGGGCTATTTGATGGTAGCGTTACCGAACACGAAAAGAGAATAAAAAAAAAATACCTGCCCCTTCAATTATGTGGATCACCTTGGTACACTCTGTTTTATAATCCTGATATTTATTTCTCAAAAACCTTAGCCATTTGAATGTCGATAAAATCGCCGATCCAAACCGGAACTAAGCACATGTATTATCAAGGTTTTTTTTCCGTTTTGAGATCCGACCTTCGATAATATTAACTCTTTTGTACCGAAACTTTATATTCTAAGTGTACTCGCTTTCACTTGCTGTATATTTAAAGCCCGAGCGTAGCAGTTTTTAGCGGTTTAGATTGAAATGATCGCCATGAGTGTCTCAGGAGCAGTCACACAAAACTTTGTAGATTTGCACTAAAGCAGAATTTCTCAAATGAGGTTCTGATAGTCAACATAGTAAAAAGTAGTGAAGAAGTAAAAAAATCAAAGAAAAATTGCAGAATATTAAAAGTGCTGCTATATCTAGAGATTCTAGAGACGATGGTTTCGAATGCTTCTGTTCAAACGAGAACATAAAATGTATCAACGGTTTTATAAATACACACAAAATATGTTGAGAAACATGCGATAGTGTGTGCAGTGATGGCGCCAAAAAAAAAATGACGAAATGCACATTAGTAATCGCGATCTTATAATTATGTTTCAGAGATCTCGTTTGCCTAATTTTCCACAGTATAAATTTCATGTTAAGCGTTATCGCGTTAAATAATATCCACAATAGTTAGTAAAATTGTTAATATATTGTATAAATATTTTCATATTACTTCTACCGATCATAGAATAAATGTTACCTATAATGTAACGTGTTCACTATAATTACCAAAAAATACATTAATTACGAATTAATTTTAATTTATAATATAAAATATATTCCTCCCTTTATTTGTCACTTTGACAGCGGAATTGATTTGGTGTGAAACGGGTTTAAGTTAAATGCAAGAGAAATTGAAACCATAGCAAACGTTGAAAAGCAAGTAAAGTGCATTTAGTGATAGGTAGTGTTTTTTTTATTACCTCATAACTCAATGCAATTTATCAAAGCTAACTTCTAAAACGATACTAAAACGTAATTTATTCAGCAATAAATTCTCGGATAATAGTAACGGTATAAAATGCGCATTAATAAACAAATTGTTAGAGAATTTACATGTGCGAATGCGGCACAATGAATTCAAAATCGAGAAATTTGCGGATTGACCTACCGAAAGAGAAAAAATGCAGTCTTAATAAAATACCCGTTTATTTTATTACCCCTTGCCAGACGGGAAGTGATAATAAACACACATACTATCCATATCATAGTTTTAGTTTTTTTAATATGTTTAGACGCAAAAAATAAAACGCCAAGTTATCGGTAAAGCGGTAAATTTACATACGACTTATGGTTTTATGATACAAGAATAATAAATTACTTTACACACGCATTTAAAATGTTAAATTATTAGTTGTCGGTATGTGGTTAATACATACTCTAATGATACAGTAATTTTCTGACCAAACATTCTTATGGCTAAAATATCTTTAGTAGCCTAAAAAAGTGGTCATCGTCAAACTGGTTTAAAATGTCTACGACGTAAGTAAGGTAATTAAAAGGATTTAATAATTGATAATTATTTATTAGAAAATTACTGGATAACATGGTTAATTATCAGAATATTTAAGATAGTCGTTTTGCACGGGTAATTATAATGACATGACACGAATCCTCATTTTACGCGAGGAAACCATGCAAAACAGCCGAATAAAAAAAATAGAGTCTACATGAACAAATGAAAGATTCCATTTAGGGCATCCTATCCCGAATCGCTTCTATGTTCTCGGGATTACGGGTTTCACAATTTTTCAATCCCGGGATTGGTCATAAAGTATAATTTCATATTTAAATTGTACATTTATTATTTAACCTGTGTCTATTATTGCTTTAATTGGAATAAATATATGATTTTATATTTTTTGGGCATGGGAATAGATATTTGATTTCTTATGAACATATTGAAAAAAATACAATAACATATATTTTTCTCATAATTATCTGTTCCTGTCAACGAAAGTTACGAAATATGATCAGGAGGGAGACCACAATACATATATAAATTAATTATGTAGGTAATGTAAAAAAGTATTTAATTCCAAATATAAATTATTTTTTAACATTTACTGTAAATCCCAAAATCCCGGGATTTCCAAAATATCAATCCCGGAATTACGGAATTGACTAATTGACCGGGATTCCCAAGATTGGAAACCCTAGTTTCATTACATTGGACCTTGCAAAAAAGGATTAAATATCTATGTATAATTTGTTCATCATAAGTGAACTTATACATAATATAATGTCGCTTTGGTGTATAACTGACCTATTCCACACAAATTTTAAAAACGTTTTTGATAGACAAAACTATTTTTGAAACACCAGTTTGTATTTTGGTGAAAAGAAATAAGTGATATTTTTAAGTCTTTTATATTAGCGAAATGAGCTTACATACTTTATTAAGCGATTTCATCACCAAGGCGACGACAGTTCTTTGGAAAATGGCGTAAACCTACTATAAAAAATGCTCGACCCCCAATAGAAGCATGCGACGTCTTCTCAAATACGTAAACTTGACCACAAGGCAAAATTTTGATTTTGTGCGTATTTACATGCGCAAGGAATAAAATTCTAAGCTTTTCTGTCCAGTTATTCCCTCATTTTCACCACAGTTTTTAATTGTTACTAGAACTATATTCGTTCCTTTCTTCAGGCCTGTACGAGCGCTTTCAGTCAAGGATGTTAATGGGTTGCATATTGTAGAGTTTACGAGTGCAACTATTTTTGTTTGATTGACATTAACTTTTCGAAATAAGCATTTTCTAAGCACATTTGCGTATCTAATATTCATAATAACTACTGATTTAGAAGTCAACTTGTTTCAAAATATATTTTACTATGATACTTACTAGAACTTTTGTCTTAATCCGCCGAATTATATCCACTTGTTAGAGGTCTCCATATGTTACTCCACTCTTTCTAATCCGAGATCCAATGAGCTCTGCGCTTTTTTCATACCTCCATATCGATTCTTCTCAACTGTTGTGATGTGTCGCATGTTGGTTTATCCCTTATTTCGCTCCAACTTTGGAGGCTGAGGTGAGGTTGGCTGAAAATATCAAATATAGTTTATTGTTAGTAATGGCAACATTAGTAACTAGTTCATATTTTTTTGAAGATTTTTCATACCTTTTTGGAATGATTGTAGATTTAATCACGGGTTAAATCACAAATCAATCATTCAATAAAAAATCACCTTATTTTATTCCGTGCATATAATACAAGCAAGTTGTTTCTATGAGCAACGTACCTCAAAATTATCATTGACTATGCTTAAAATAATAATGATTATATAATGGCAAAAGAATTATTCGGATTATTCATTCATTAGTTAATTATCTAGTTGCTATGGCAAATAATTTGATAGAGAACATCACGTGAATGTCATTAGTATGTTAATTATACAAGAAATTATTACAATATTTAATTCGTAGATAGAAAAGTTAAACGAAAATTAATGTCTAGGCGAGTGGAAATATTTTGATAACTCGTAATAGTACGGAAATAAATCGAAGTCAGTAACGTGCGTAGATATCTTAACTGTTCTGGTTTTTTCTTTAAATGAATAATAAATTAAATTGATTTGATAATTCGTAATTTATAAGTAAATAATGAAATTTATATTCAGTATAAGTTTATTTATTTAATTAAACTCGTTTTTCGTGAATAACTCTTTTATATTTTTTAGATCACTTCCTAATTGGATTTTTTGCGACTACATTCAACTTCTTAGATTAATGGAATGGTTGCTATACAAACTTCTGTAGAGGTTTTGACAGACCGCGAAAAGGGGGGGGGGTATATTTATCAAATTATGAATAAATGTACATAGTTCTAATTTTTTCTTGGCGAGATAGATATGAAACGGATACACTATTTTCAATAGAAAATATGGGTTAGTACTTCTCCATCGAAACACGTGTCACATCCTAGTAACCCAATTGCTGGAATTACAATGTTCTTAATTTAAATTTTGGATGACAAACTTTTCCGTGTCATTCTTGGGGAAACCGGAAACCCGGTATTTTAGCTTATTTTCAAAACCGTAATACCGATTTGTAAATGAAGCGAAATTGAAATGTAATGAATCCACCACATATTTGAATGAAATTGTTCGCGTTAAAGCGTCATATTCACATATTCCAGCATTGAACTAGCCTTTTTATGAAAATCTTCCTTCTATGCTTATGATGTAGCTGGATATATTTTTTAACAGGGCAATGTAGGTTTTTTCCCGATTTCGCAAAAATCGTTAATGGTTTACCGTGGCCTAAATCTTTTGAAACGTCGATTTTTTTTAATAATTACACTTTCAAAGTACACCAAATTCTCTCTTTGCACGGATTCGAAATAAGACAGCTAAAGAAAGAGAATCGGTAACTTTTTTCCAATAACACGGTTGTAAACCAGAGAAAAATATTACATATTGCACTGCATTATGTGCACCCTGTGCAATTCCAGCGTGATTTAAGAATGATTATGACACGTTTTGAAATCATATATAGAACTTAAAAAAATTAAATCACAGCATCTGTAACCAAATTTTTTTATTCAAATAATTTAAAATCAATGAAACAGAAGATGGAAATTTTAGTCAAGATACACTTGTAGACAAATTTTCAATAAATTTTTTATGCATATTATTAGTTGAAACCAATCTACCATTTCTTTATGGACACCTTACCTTATCTTTTTTTTGCACGGCAGTCTTTGGAACGTATCCCCCGTGCCAAAAGAGACTTTGGTATATTTGTTAACACTATTGCGCTTTCATTTCCATGGAAATAGTAAAGTTTTCAAGCTAACTTATAATAAACTAATTCAGCAGTTAACATCATATCTGAAAAACAGGTCTCAACTATTTGATAGACAGGCTTGAAAACATTACTATTTCCATAGAAATAAAAGTGCAATAGTGTAAACACATACTCTGGTGCAGTTATTAAAAAAATCTACGTCTCTTGTGATTTAGGCGACAATAAACGATCAATGATTTTCGTGAAATGCAATAAAAACCTACCACACCTTCTTATTGCTGGTATTTAATATGAAAAATCAAGTATCGCGATCTTAATTGGTCGTAGTTATATTTGTTTGCACATTTTTATGTTATTTTGTAATACCGGTAAAGATTTAAAACCAGTTACTGGTTTTTATATATTCGTCAGGTATTACAATCCCTAATTCTCAATTTGTTTAATTTCCACGTCACTGTGTAAAATGGACATGAATGTGTCCCTGGTTGGCTTCGACGCGAGCACGTTGCGTAAGGCCTGAGGCAATCTGGGATGCCTTTGCCGTGGACTCGGCAGACGTAGTGGTGCTGGGTCGTTTCGTAACCGGCCGGTCGCCGGTTCGACGCACGGAAGGTCGCCCGTTACGTAAGAACATTTTTTCAAAGTACAGATTATCAAGTATTTAGTACATACTTGCCTAGTCGAATAATTGATTACGGCCGTGACCGCGGTCTGAGTACAAAATGCGCTGAAAAATTTGACGGTTAAATAACTACGTGCGCACTTATAGTAATATGAGCGATTAATTTAGAAAAAAACTCAAGACGATACGACTGTCAGTTGGAGCTGTCAGCCTAGTCACAAATGCGGACTTTGTTACATCTACGACAAATTACAATTCATTAAAACAATTCTCACTTTACTCATTAAGGTATTTTGTCCATATCGTCATATGCATTCAAAGTTGTATATCTCCAAAATCTCCTCTTTTCAGGGAACCATATAAATAGTTTAAAAAAAAACTTTGTCGAAATAAAGCAATAATAAAAAAACACGTCATTGGTATGGTTATATACATTTAATGTTAATTACGTGTGTTTATGATTATTTTAATTCGATAAATTTATTTTTTAAACTGTTTTTATGCTTCCGTAAAAATTGGGATTTTGCAGATATGTTATAGCGCGCGACGGTGGGCGGGCGCGGCGCTTAGAACTGAAATGCATATCATGCTTTTGCAATGTCCGTAGTTAATACACTGGAAGTTCGCGCGTCTTTTCTTGAGCGGTTTTGCATTTCAGTTCAAACGCTGCGCCCGCCTTGCCGCCGCGTGTTGACTGGCGGAGCACTAAAGCGTCTACAGAGTTCTCTGTGCTCTTGTATATAAGATAGCCTGCAAGTGCTGAGTGTACCGTAGCGCATAGGGTAATGCCAAATTTCATTTAGGGACACTGTATTGGAGAGCACGTTGCAAAATTATTGTCCTATTTTATAACTCAAATGTACATCTTGAATTATCAGTGTCGTACATATCTGCATCGTGTCGAGACAGATAAATCTATAGCTATACAGAAAATCAGCATTCAAACCGTAGAACTACCTGAAAAAACTTATTATTTTTACAACAGATTCGTGGAAATAAGCAGATCATTTACAAAAACTAGGCTATATATTTGTTCATATAATAATTACCATTTGTGGGAATACACGACGCGACGTATCGTGAAATTTGATATTTCACACAATGACAGTCGGCAAACGTGAGAAATGTTAGTCAGCGAAAATATAATTGTTATCGAAGAACTTCTGTGACCGTGAGAATCGTCATATACGATTATCGGTAGACGCGTTACAGCGAGATAAAATATAGAAAAATATTCATCAGTCTAAAGCCAACTTCCGATTGACAACCACCTATTCATCCGTCATCATCATCCGTTGTCAACACCGGAAGAAACATACAAACCAGGAAGGAAGATTAATTCCAAAACATTTTTTAGACTGGATGGTTTTGGGTTTTTATCAACTCCGTTGAGAACCACGTTTGGCATATAAAATGTAAACCATTAAAGCATTTTCTGATAAAGGGCTATACACTTTCATAGTTCGTTTTTGACTTTCAAACTTTTTTGCAACAAGGTAACATTTACAAAAATCTAGTTTGTCAGCTAATCCCAAATCTTACATACTTTCAATGGCTAAATACGTTGGTGTTTTGCTGCAATTTGCATGTTTCGCGAATCTTTCTGCATTCGTGTAACATTTTGACAAGCCGTCGCTAAAAACCTTCCTACGATATTTTTATGTCATATTGAATACTCTATCCCATTCATATGTGTAATGATAAAATCATATATTTAATACATATTTTTAGAAAACCGTGCTATAAGATAACATGACACGATTCATCTACCGTGTAATATCTATACCGGGTTGTAGATTTACTGTCTTAAAGACGTATTAAAACACACCAATTTAGCGACTACATATATCTTTGCTATATATCAGACAAAACATGTATAAATCGGTGTGTCTATATGTCACAAGTAATTCTTCCAAACGGTGAACAGTAGCAACGTGAAATTTGCACATTCTGGCTGTCATTTTTAGGTCAACTGTGCTATTTTCAACTTTTGTCATTATAATAGACTCTATTTTGTGAGTGTGACATGAGAGACGTTCCACGGTGATATTTTCAACTTTTCACATTAGCTTGCACCAAAATAACATAGCACACTCTATCTCTGGTGAAGCTGGGTAATAAATACTAGTAATCTCTAAATTTTCCTACTAATTATTCTTTAGTATTATCGCATTTTTATGTCTATTCATTAACGGTGTCCAATAATAAAATAACTCGACTTTTTTTACGTGCACACCTGCCTGTCAAACTTATTCGATTATAAAACAATTTAAAAGAAAAACAACCGTAAATATTTTGCTACGTTTTTACGCTGCGGCAGATCTACGTAAATACAATACAGCCTATCTGGATATAAAACTTTCCATCAGCATTATTGTAAATATAATATTATACTTCAAATTATAAACAGACTCGCGATCAATAGTTTCCTGGTTTAAGTCCTGAAAAGTTCAATAAATGTCGATTTTCGAGATCTTGGATATGTGAATTTTGACACGCTTTCGCCTCGAATTGATCTCGGATGATTTTGTTAAAATTCCCGTTTAGTTTATTTTAGGCGATTTCAAAATTCAAAAAAAGATCTGCCGCTTTACCGTCTCGCTACGATTTATTAACGTTTTTTTTTAAATTTCGATTTGAAATTTATACTTTGATATATTTGTGGGACGAATCAATACGGATAGCAACCCAGACGAGATGGTAATACTAGAGCAGAAGCATAGCCACGCATGGAAGAAAATACTTTCTCACTGGCCTTCGGCCGCGGTAGGTCGACGGTCTCTAAATTAAGTTTGTGTAATAATACAAGTAAGGAAAACGATTCCAAAAGACTGTTCCATTCATTCACTTCATTTCATTCATATACTGTAATCTCTCTTAAAACGCTGTTTCAATGTTATTTTAATAGTGCGAATATACGCCCAAAACATGTTCCTACACACCACCTCGACCACATACTATATTTAAGCTGTTGATGGAACAAATTTCCTGCATATTCAAAATATTTAGATTTCGGCGTATCATGGCATTCTACAGATCTATGAAAACTCTTAAAAGCTTAATATTATATTTCTTTTTTTAATTTAATTGATTATGCTTATATTTTATAATATTTGTACGTATCCTTCTCATATCTTAATTTTTTATATAAATTATGTCAGTAAGATGTCAGAGTAAGTAAGTAATGTGTATATTTTCTAAGCAAGTATACATATCATGGGTGACCAATGCGCTGACCGCGGTCTACCAGTCGCCCGCGAAGCTAATTTTGGTCGATCTGGGGACCAAATTGTGCCATTATAGTTCAAATCGGTTTTAATTCACTCTTAGAAGCTATATAATTTATTGCCTAAATGTATAAAATATTCGTTTTCAAAATACATACTTTTTCTCCATGTCCGCTCCCAACGTGAATCATATGGTCTCCTAATGGAGGTATCTTAACAGAATTTTTCTATGAGAACTGCGTGTTACTCAGTTGCTCAACCTCCCTTTTTTCAAAGAAAGTAGGGATAGAAGGAAAGGGCTAGAACAGGTCTAGTGGTTAGCTAATCGCTCTTGCTACGCCCCTTGAGGATAGGATGGATGGGAAGGAGTTTTAGCGATCACAAACACTACACTACAAACAAAAATCCATAAATCGATTGAAAAATCAATTTACGAAAACCGTCCTCAATTGAATGCGAAGCATCCGTAACCGTAGCCTACGACGCTACCAACTGCGCCACGGACTCCGATAAACAGATATATTTGCACCATTGGCTTTTTTATTGTCTTGTCATTATATTAAAAAATAAGCGGTATTATTCGACCGCCATCAAAAATAAGAAAACTTCATTTTAAACATAGTTCCGGCGTGAAGCCGAAATATGCATAAATATCGACTAAATATATCTTGTCGAACTATACATAATAAATGAAAATTTAATCAAACAAACATCTGATGTACGAGCTAAATTATATTATTAAACATGCTGAACTTATTCGCTTTTAAGTTGGCAACTGCTAATTTATTTATGTTGTTGAAAATTCATTTTGTTTCAAAAAATAAAACACAGTTCAGAACCTGTTTCGCAAACATTATCAATCATCAGTTAATCGGTTGATAATGCTCCCGATGAGCGAAACCTGAGGTTCTGATCGTTATAAAAAAAAGTGGAATAGTGCAAAACAAATTGTGGTTCATTGGTTTCAAATATTATGAAATTATTTTAATAATCACCTTTGACATTGATTCCGTTTTTTAAATTTCAACCAAACTGATATAGTGTACACATACGTGATATTGCGCGTACAAACGTGTGTCTACTTTTACTACTGTATTGTTTAATACAAGTGTGTTTTTGTAATGCGTACGCAATTTATTGAATATTTAACATTGAACTAATTTTACTATTTATACACTACAGCAAGTTGAATGCATACAATTTTTAATGCAATTCTATGATATCCGATTGAAAATATAACAATAGCCAATACGTCAATATTATTCATTGTTATTGTATGCCGTCTATTAATAATATATAGTGTTTATGTGCACAGGATGTTTTTGTTTGAACGGCGCTTAGAAAGATATCTTGAATACGCGAATTTATTAGTTGTACCTGATTCTATAAAAACAGCGGTTTAATTAAATACAGCAGACTAAAACGGGACATAAAAGTCGAGCTATCTGGAAGTGGGCTATCGGGGCTCCCATACCCACAAAATCAGACGTTACGGCGCAGAATTATTTTAGCGTGTAATCAAAAAGTAGTCGCAAATTTTAATGAATATCGAGTTGTCGGCAATCGTGTTATCGTGGGGTCTACTGTATCTTCAATCAAAGACACTTTCCCGGCAAGGTAAATATTTTTTTGCAATGTTTTTATTTCTTCCCACCTGAAAACGAAGGTTTTAAAGAGTGTGACACCGCCCCGTACTTATGGGGCGGACAGGGGTCTTCAAAATCAATCTACAGACTCTTTCTGTTAATGCAAATTTAATATGTAATATCTCTCCTGAGGCGTTCAAGAGTAGTTTGTCATATTTGTTTGGTTGCCGTTGTTTGTTTACAGTTAGAAGTGGGCAAAGAGCTTGCGATCCTGGAAAGCATTCAGTCGCCTCTCGGCCTTTCCCGGAGGGAGTCTTCCGCCGACAAAGCGGTGATTTAGTCCACCACTTGCTAGTAAAACCACTTACAGAGTTTTAAATTAAAAATGTGTATTTTAAATCTGTTTGTGCAACTGTCTTCAAGGAATTTATAAACTAACTGCAATTAAAGAGAAAGTATACTAAATACGACTGGGTTTTAATGAAAGACGAAGGAACCCTTGAATGATCCTTTGCCCCACGTCGGACGCGGGCTGTGAAGTGTGTTGACGTCCCGCACCCCGCTTCTCCCCGCTCTCCACCTTCCTCCCTCGAGCGGATGAGACGTTTTCGTTCCTACTCTCTCAAGTGATTATCCAATTTATTGTCCTAACCTCATTTTTATAGTCTTGAATTCATTACAGCAATGCATTGATTTTTGACCATGTCCCATTAAAAAACTTTCTGTTGAAATATTTGTCAATTATAATGTTTATTAAATATCATATATCATTGCAGCTGTTTACCTATGTAGACAGCTGTACAATTTGTGCATGGAAGTTTTTCAATGCCGCCGTTATCATTCGTTGACCGTTGCTAGTTGTTGATGAACTGAAAAATAGGGAAACATAATAATAACATAAACACGGCGGTGTTTGTGCCAATTGATGTAAACCTCAAAATTGAAATTGTTCAGGAGAGAGTAAATACTGTTTTTATCGAAAACATTATATGGTGAGTTGCGTTATGAATCGTTGAAATGCACTTCTGTAAATTCTCATTTTTACAGATACGGTACTATACATAGGGAGTGTTGATATAATGGTGGCTTACATCAAGTGGGGTGGGGGTCAGAATTTTTAAACCTAAAACCAATGTAAAATGATGATTCTCTTTCAAAAACTGGTAAATTTCTTTTTCTAATTTACATCATTCGACCGAGACCTGCTCAGTCGTCTTAAAAATGAGATCCAATCTTTAACTCATTTTATTATTTTTGGAGGGTTACATCAATTGGCCAAAATACTGTTGATATATCATATTATAATCGCAATAGTCATGGACGTCATGCTGAAGGAATGATGATTTTTTCCCGCAGGGTGCTGGTCAATTTTTTCAGCCCATGCAGACTTCTGACCGCTTTTAAAATGCTATATTTTTTATGTACTCAGACAGAACATGTGAAATCTCGGTCGCCCGATTTTATTCGTTCACATTTTTTCCCCCTTGCATTATCTATCGTTAATATGAAAAATAAAATAACTCCATAACAGTCACTCGCCGTTAGAGAATCAAGTACCGACTTTTGATTGTGGACAACAAGTATGGATACCGCTATATCCATGGGTGGTGTCTGCACAGCAGGGTTTCCACCAAGAGATTGAAAGATCTTCTATCGACAACCTCATATTATAATTTAATAATAGCTTCAATGCAAAATTCGAATATCTTGATGTTTCACTAACTGAATGTCGAATAAAGATGGATGGGTTGCTGTAGTATCATATGACACGTTTTTTCCGACGACTATAGTTGGATGTGTGGCTGTTTAGCTTTTTTATTTACAGGTTTATCTTTCTCGTCATCGTGGCTTGTGAAAACTGCTTATCAAAATTTCTTCAGAATAAGATATTCATAGATAAAGCTGAGCTTTTAGAGAAAAGTGAAAGAACTTGCTCCCTCCCCAACGAAAAAACATCCACTGCATGCTCTGTCAATAAAATTTTGCAAGATATGATTAATTTTATTAAAACAACTTGAGAAAGCCCGATCGAAGAGAGGCGAATGAGTGGTTATTAGCATCCAAGATGCGCAGTAGGATCTCAATACAAACGTCACTTCGGTTTGGTTAATCTCTTTTTATTAAGAATGCAGCGGTTTTACAAAACAAAAATTACCATTACAACATAAAATTGAGATTACATTTACACATAACAAATGAATTTACATTAAAATTTGAACACAATTCACACAAACAAATGATTTCAAATTTAGCATTGAATACAATTTCAACCAAAACATAATCGGAATTCAAAAAAATTCTCTTATAGCCCCCACTCTATTGTCGATGACTGTTGCTACGCAGAGTGTCATTAGGGAGCTGCCGCTTTCTAATTTCGGCTTATAGTCGGCAGGCCAACTAATTGGCTTCCTAGAATTGCCATTTTGAGAGCATCCGAACGTTCTGGATCATTCCAAAACTTAAAAAAAAATACGAATGTTCACAAAAAAGATCAGGGCGTGTCAAAATATTACTTAATCAAATTGCTGCACGCACGCTTGTTGTCGCAAGCAATTTTTTCAATAGCGTCTATGGGTTGTCTATGGGTTGAAAATTTAATCTTTTAATCAAAATTTCTTTCTTCAAAACATGCTTACAATCTTCTTCAAATATCTGTATTGATTTGAGTGTATTTATTATGTTTGTCACTCATTTTTTGTGTAGAAAAACGATAAATCTCACTTTACACAAAAGCGCTAGACAGGCTTTGTTATAACTAGAATACGATTTATAAGGGGAGAAAAACAGTATTTTCATACATTTTTATCCAGCGTAATTGTTTTTCACTCTACCTACCCCGAATATAACTAGAATGGTTTTCGCAACAAAATATTTTCTTTTTTAATAAGACACAATTTGAATTGTACTAATTAAGTTCGATAATGCTCACGATGGGTGAAACCAGTAATGATTGTTATAACAAATGTGGAAATAGTACAAATCAAATTGTGCTTAATTTTATTTAACAGGTATCACGTTATATTCGAGTCAATTCGGCATGTGTTTTTTTCACTCGAAAAAGACTAGAAACCCGTAGTTTAGACAGTCTAGTCTAGACATTCAATTAATCCGATTTAGAATTGTATCAAATGCAACAACTTTAACATGATCCTAGGCCAAGGTAAACCAGGTGGCGAATGATTAGAATTCCATTTTAGTTACATATTTTGACAGGTCGCGTTGAACATGTGAATATTTTATTACGTGGATTCAAATTTGAATTTCTTGTAATAGGTGTAAAGGTGTTTGTATAGGTGTAAGTATTGGGCAACAATAATTGAATCGTTCTGCACATTCTGTACATCTATATATATATATAAAAAATGATATATGTTTGTCTCCTATGCGCTCTTTCACCATTCATACAATTTCGATGAAACTTTGGTAAGTTGTTGTGCGCACACCCGTGAAGGTTTCTGAAAAAGAATGAAATACGTACAAACGGTGACATCTCGGAAAAACCTTCTGATTTATTCGTGGACGTGTCGTCGTCCGTCAGATGGAAAATAAAAAATATTTTGTGTCCGAAAGCACTTCAATAAACAGAATTAAAACACAAAACCATTCTTTATTTGAGTGGCATTGCAACACATGACGGGTACTCACTAGTGTACTTTAAAAACAGCGCTTCATTATTACGTCTTTCAGAAGTACACTTCAATGAAAACGGCATTGAAATAATGAGTATTCATGAATATTCATAATTTATGGAATTTATTATATTTTCAATAAACGATATCTATGTAGCAGATAACATAATATAATGATCTATATGTAATTATCTGTATGTGATTGTTTTCAGTACTATATTGTAACATCACGTATCGATAGAATAATTGTTTATAGCGGTGTCATAGAGATTAGTATGAAATACTTTTGCGTCGTGTAGACGTGTAGCCAATCAAATGTGTAAAAGAATTTTCTTCCCTTTTTCGACACGTGCGGATTTTTATTCATCAATAATGATAATCTCTATATATTTAAGGTTCAATAGATAGACTTGGTGCAAGACAGAGGTCTGCACGGGATCGGGTTCGGGCGGGTAAAGACAATTCAGATTCGGGCTCGGACCGGGTCCGGGTAAGGAATTTAATTTCTTAGAAAAATATATCAGATTATGTTTGGGTCTGCTATAAGCCATAAGGCAATACATTCATAGCTTAAATGTTCTTTTCCCCATGCGGTATGAATATCGCTATAGAATACCTAAATATGGAAATAATAACACGTATTGTTAAGTATAAATGAACTTCTGGATTTAAAAAAATCGAGCTGTTTTCGGGTTGAGGAAAATAAATGTGGTCTCCGGGTAGGGTTCGAGTATTAAGTGTGGTATTGTGACTCGAGCTTGGCCCGGGCTGGGTCTGAAGATGTCGAACTCGGACCGGGTAATTTTATAAAATTTCGGCCCGTGCAGATCTCTAGCACAAGATTACGGTACTATCAGTTCCAGACTGTTGTTATTGTTTTTGAATGCAAGATATTATTGTTTTCATTCACTAAAAATAAATGTATTAAAACTTATTAATGATCTTATGGATATATATTAATAGAATCAATTACTTTGTTTTTCCACTTGTTGTGTAATAATATATCTCACGTGTTTGGCTTTTTTTGGGTATTATTCTCCCGTAAAAATGATCGTCCGCTACATGACACAGTTGGTAACGTCATTGGCTACGGCTACGGATCTCTTGGGTTTAATTCCCGGTGCGGACAGTTTCATAAAATGATCTTTCAATCGATTTACAGATTTCTGTTCGTAGTCTGAGGGTTTGTGATAATTAAAAAAACTTCCATTAGTCCTGTCCTAGCCCCATCTTTCTATCCCTACTCTCTTCGAAAAAGAAAGGCTGCGCAACTGAGTAACAAGCAGTTCTTGTAAAAAACTTCTGTTACAATACCTCCATTAGGAGACCATATGCTCCAGATTGGGAGCGGACATGGTAAAAAACACGTAAATATCAATTGTTATAATTACTCATTTTATTTCAAACACAAGAAATTAACTATTGTAACTCACGAATGAAATACTTTATACTTA
The DNA here is from genome assembly GCA_022494535.1 of Himalopsyche phryganea. NCBI lineage: Eukaryota > Metazoa > Arthropoda > Insecta > Trichoptera > Rhyacophilidae > Himalopsyche > Himalopsyche phryganea. The sequence continues at coordinate 995,223 of JAGVSL010000175.1, forward strand.
CTTATGTATTGCATTGTAGGCATGGTTATTACTATCTTACTTACTACAATAACATAATATCAATAATATTGTGTTACAAGATGGTAGTGTATTTTTGTGTGCTCCCCCAAAATTTTCTGCTCTGTTAGGTTTTTTCTACCGAGATGAGAGTTGATACATTTCTCGCAGTGGCGCCTCGAAGGCGGGCTGCTTTTTATTTACTTAAAAATAACTAAAAAGAAAACGTCACGGTCGAATGCTGTTCACCGATCAGTTATCTCAGGTCACTGAGCAAAACTGTATTGAGGTTAATGTAAACAGTACCTCTTGATAATATCTCTAGGTTATAATGTTATAATATTTATAAATTTACTACAAAATAATTGTTCCGCGTAATTTGTTTTTTTTTTGTTTATTGTACTATTTTTACATGCTTAATAAGTTTCAACGGAAACCGTGCAAAAAAGACATGATACATTTAAAAATTTTTAAAAACTTTTTCCCCAACTTTAAAAAACCGTTTAAGATAAAAAAAAATAACTACTTAAATGCTGATCTAGAAAATCGTTCAAAAAAGTGATAATGTGAAAAACTAACTAATAAATTTTAATTAAAAAATAATAAAATTGGTAACACAAACAATTTCTTTTTATAAACAGTACTTGATAATGGACGTTTATGATCGTCGAAAAATTGCTTTCATCACAAGAATGTCTTATATGACCAATGTGATTTTGAATTCAATGAAAATATTCATAATTATTATTGTTTTTAATTATGAAATAATTTTGGGAATCGCGTTAGAACAAATAATGCGTGCAAAAATACAGTGTACTTTCAATTTCGTAATTTTTAAGGAAGCTAAGTTTTACTTATGGTTTTAAAAATACAATTTTTTTGTACTACTTCCACATGTTTATAATGATCAGAACCGGTTCGCTCAACTGATTTTTAAAATGTAATGCCTTTCCACCAAGAATTGACAGTCAACACCTCAAAAGTTATTCAATTTATGGCTTTAAAGAACGAAATAGAGGCAGATAATATATGCAGTGGTTTATTGCAATCACGTGACTTTTTCACGAGGCATACGAAGAAGAAGAAGAAGTCTATTTTGCACCAATCCCAGTATCTTTGATATTCAATCACTCCACTCTATTTTATATTATTTTTTTTCACTGACGCCCAGAACCGTTTTCTTCAACCAAGTTCGCTCCCAATGTGGAGCATTTGAAGTCCAATTGGGGTATCTCTTGAGAAGTTGTTCGAGAACTGCTTATTATTCAGTCACTCTATGTCTCTTTTTTTCGGAGAGTGTCATGATATAAGCATTGAAGTAATATTCTCCGCACTTTGAGCGAACACGGCTTAGTTAAGAAGAATAATTAATTATAACGTCGGGAATATTTGTATGTATATTTTTGTTTGACCTAATGATATCCATCTATTTTATATCATATAACCAGAATAGCAAGCAAAAAATTTACACATTCGATCGCAGCTGTGTTAAAATGACGTACAGTTTCAGATGTTATCGAAAAATATATTATCATAAGTATATTTAATCAACGTAATTCAACGCTTTTAAAATTTTCTAAATGACATTCCAGTTTTTTTTATAAAATACGGTTCAGATACAGCTGCTGTAATCAGGTGGCAATTATTATATCCTAAAGAAAACCGGTCCTCATCTTTGACGACGATTAAGTAGGTATGGGTTTCGTGATTTATCAATTTTAAAATTATTTTACGTATATCTGTGCAGTCTATGTTTGTGACTTTTTTATGGTTAATCTTAAAATGATTCAAAGCAAAGTTGTTTGTGAGATTTATTGACTTCCAAATTTCGCAATTTATTACCAAAAATAAGAACGGGTTTTTAGTATGCCAAAAAGTAATGTAATCGATAATGTTGAAAATCTGAACGAAACTTGTATTTATGTTTTCATCATTATATGTGATTTCTTCTAAGATTTAACGCTAAACCGTTCTAAACCTCACCTAACAATTTATCTATTTATAATTTAAGACATCGACTGAGGGTGCTTGATGGAATTTCAATATCAAATTTGGATTATTGAGATTTTGTACACTTCCATGTATTTTGTCACTAACGACCCGGGTTTCGCCTTTCGGCATCTTCAGACTTTCGAGCGCACGAATGCCTGAAGATGCCGAAAAGCAACACCTGGGTCGTTAGTGACAATATACATGGAAGTGTACAAAATCTCAATAATCCAAATTTTATCCATTTATTTTTATTTTTTGTAAATATTGAGCATCTTTTTTGGTTTTAATGAATTTTTACTATGATAACACAAAAATGATAATCTTCGGAATAAATGGAAATAGTTTGAGGATTTTTGTTCTGTATATTGAATTTGTATTGTCTTCCATTCCATTTTGATGAATTCATTATTCTTTATTGTCATTCTTAGTATCAATATTATTATTACGTAGGTATATTCTTAATGTTTAAAACTTTTTGTATATTCTTGATATACAAATCTTAATGTTCAAAAAAATATTCAAGAGGCAAGACCGGTTTCACTCGGCTAATTTATTTGATCAGTTGAATGTCCTCACTATTTGAGCTGTGGCATGTTTACTATAAATAGTTTTTTCATTACATCTCACATTGTTTTAAAATTAAACGAAACCATTTTCTTTCTCAAAATTATGTTTTTTAATGTATCGTTGATACTGCAGTATATAACACCGTAATAGTAGCCAAAATACGTATCTTCACAACATCAAAATACATACAAGCTGTGTAAATACAGCAAAACATTATTATAATTTAAGACATCGACTGAGGGTGCAAAATTTCTTGATAAAATTTTATCAAGAAATTTTATCAAGAAATTTTGGAAATTAATAGAGCCCAGTTAAATTCCTTGCCAATCTTGAATGAGCAGCTGAACCTTCCTAATTGTCCGCTATTATATCCGATACGTAGAAACACCTAACAGATGTCACTAAATGTGGAATGATTGTATATATTTACCCATTCGTCGAATTACATCCCGTCAAAACCCACAATACTATTATAATTGTAAAATCACTGGTATTTCTAAAAGAAGTTGAAAAACGGCAATTCGCCACTCTGTTAATATGGTGTTTACAAAATAAGGATTAGGGAGATTCCCGAAATTTTAACTCAGGTATCAGTGTGGCTCTCAGACGTATAATATCTTACCTCGTAAATAATATTTGTCGCATTTGTATCTTCTATATAAACGTTAGACACTGTTTACTGTCTCTCAGTTCGAGTCCATCCGTGTGCTCGAATGCCTGAAGATGTCGAAAGGCGAAACCCGGGTCGTTAGTGACAAAATACATGGAAGTGTACAAAATCTCAATAATCCAAAACATTATTAGCAATAAATATCAAGAATGTTTGTAAATACTAACTAAATGACTACGTTTTACTCACTTCTTAAACACTTGGGGTTTCTTGACATGTGAGTGATTTATTATCATAACTCATAATCTCCAGCATATGCAATTAATGAGTTATGAATTATCATTATTCTTCGTATTCACACCTACCATTTAAATTATAAAATATCTTTCTAAAATGTATGTTGAAATGTTGCTCATTTTCAAAACTCATATTCTCTAATGCCCTATAATTTTCTAATCTAATAATCTCCATTCCTTCCAATGGAAGTGCAGCATTGTACTGTTATGTTTCACAGTTTTATTTATATTAATCTATGCGTTTGTAACTGTAGCAAGAAAATGTTTTCTTTTGATTTGCGAAAAACAACCATTGACGCAGATTCTAAGTTATGATAGTAGAGACCTCATATATAACCTTTTGCAGTATCTACGACTATATATATATATATATATATATATATATATATATATATATATATATATAATTAAAATTTGGGTACGTTAGCTCAAAACCATCCTGACCTATCTTAGATCACGAATTTTTCCTAGACCAAGATTAATACTTTACTTACCTTATAATACACGTTAATAATGATGAATTTATGAATTGATTTCGATATGTAGAACATTTTTTCATGTGTTTTTTTGATTGTTCGACTCGATCTAATAACAAATTAAAAATAACAAAAAGTTTTTCAGAGTATTTTTATTACAAAGTAGTGTTTTTGTTTCTTATCGACGCCCATGATACCTACCTCCCAGTCTCCGGATTGGGAATCGAGGGGCAAGAAATCGCATTTGTTTCATTCATTTAGCCGTCACATCATAGGAGATGTATGATGTACACATTTTGTTTCGCAGACTTTGCTCCAATAAATCTTATCAGCTATTTCGATGGTCTGGCAAATTGCTCCGTGGAGAAAAAATGTGAACCGCTGATTTAACGGTCAATCAAATGTCAAAATTGAATAGAGCAAGAGAAAAAATTTCAGAAATGAATATGATATTTTTTGCTTACAGCTTGATATATATTATAATAAATTTTGCATGTCTTGAATATTTTAAATATCGCATACTCAACACGAAAAGGTTGAAAAAAATATCACCGTTCCAAAAGATGGCAGACAATATCCCGCGGTGCTCAAATTTGAAAATGCCACCACCCTCTGTCTAATCTGTTCGAATTACGTGACACAGTCAAGCGTCATGCTGTTTCAAATGATTGTCAGGAGTGTCTCAGAAGCAATTTCACATGACTTCACTTTTAAGGTGTTAACTGCCAATTCTTGATGGGAAGATTTTTTTATGAATTAGAAGTAGTTCAAAACAATTTGTTTTGAACTACTTCCTCGTGTTTATAATGATCAAGACCGGCTTCGCTGATCGCGAGCACTGCCAAAATCAGTTGATAATGCTCGCGATGAGCGAAATAAAGTTGTACAAAACAAGTGTGGTAGTACAAGTTGTGTTTTATTTCTAAAATACACATGACTTGTTTCTTTCAACCACGTCCGCTCCCAATATGAAGCATATGTACTTACGCTGTGATCTCTCAAAATAAGTTATTTTACAAGAACTAGTTGCTGTTCACTCGCTAAACTTGTCTTGTCGGCTTCCGTCGCAGTTGGTAGCGTCGTTGGCTACGGTTACGGATGTCTCGGGTTCAATTCCCGGTGCGGACTGTTTTCATAAATTGATCTTTCAATTGATTTATAGATTTCTGTTCGTAGTCTGAGTGTTTGTGATGTCTAAAACTCTCTCTTCCCACCCATCCCAAAAACTTCTCTTTTTATGAGACTCGGTTTCCATGCATTAATTATTGCTTGAAATAAAATGATTGTATGCAATTGTTATTTTATGAGTTGAGATCTAATCGCTCCACATATGACACTGCAGAGTTATCGAAAGCAGTGTGATTTGCTCCCGTAGCCACCAAGTGACCAAGTTGTCGTGGTCGTCTTTCATTCTTGTGAATTCTTCACTTTAATTGTACATGTCCGGACATACCCACTTGATGTGATTAACGCTCTTAAATGTATCATTTATATTCTGATCGAATATGTACTTACGTAGCGCCTATTCGCACGTAATATATTTGACGTTATATTTGTAGTGGGTCCATATGGGCCATTTAGAACATACTGCCAAACATGGCCGGCCCTGAAACACAAGGAAACGTTAACATTATTATTCGCCTTATACTGAATATGGCGGTGAAAAAAATTACAAGAAAATTCATTTTGACACGTCTTGAATGAGAATTAGTTATACAAATAAATATCGTCTTGTGAATATTTAATTTTGTATGTTTGAGCGGCCCACCGCCGAAGGGCCTACACAATTAGGGCTTCCAATCCCGAGAACCCGGTCAATTATTCAATCCGGTAAACTCGGGATTGTCTAAACATTAATCCCGTGTTTTCGGTATTCACTGTAAAAACTGAAAAATAATTCACATTTCAAATTAAATACTTCTTTTTATGTTCATGTACATAGGTTTTTGTAATACCTATATAATTAATATAAATTTATTGTGACCTCCATCTTCTTATATTTTGTAACAGCCGTTAACTAATTTTAAATATAGGACAAAGGAAAACTGATTCTTTAATGGACGGAGAACAATATCGTTATGTCGAATTGAAGGACCTGTCTTCTTTTTGGATACTATCTGGTAAAACCTACCTTAATAATGCAATAGATAGAATAAAATATAAAACTATTTTGATCATTATGTCTAATTTTTTTCTTTCCTTTTTTCGCTAATGACATTCTGATTCCTAATAAATAAAAAAAAATCATCCCAATCCCAACTTTTTATTTAATCATACATTAATTCCAATTGACGCAATAATGGACACAAATCAAATTTGAATATTTAATTTAAATCATAATATTACACTTCAAGACCAATCCCGGAATCCCGGGATTGAGAAATTCTAAATGCCGAAATCCCGTGATCATAAAGAGGGTCCGGGATTAAATGCCCTAGTCACAATACAAACAGTGCATTTTATTCAATATTTGGTATATTATCATTAAATATGTCAATCATACATGTCATGCAGTATAATAAGTTAACCAAAATCTCACGTTTCTACTAAAAGGACTTAGGAAGGAGTTATTCATAATAAGACTGTTGACAAAATAATTGTCGGAATATTAACTAAAAATAAATACAATATGTACAAAAGATTTGTTATTTCACATATTTTACGCCAATGAGGTATGCCAAACATTCTTTGATCATATCGATCCCTTATGTAAATCGTATGTACTCTGAATGTATGGGAGAAGAAGTGTAATCTTAAAAAAAATCTGTTAGGAACGGAATGGTCAGGTAATAACTGCATCTATTTTAAGGTGGAAGGGAAGATATCGCTATTAACTAGCATACTGCATACCTAGATTTTAGCAAAATGTTCAGGAGAGCATACAAACTAAATAATTTAAAATCAATATTCAAAACTGAATTTATTCTGTTTTATAAGCAGTCTGATAGTTAAGTCGAAGATATGAAAGAATTACATTCATGCCTTTGAATACAAATTAATAAATCGATTGAATTACCATCGTATGAATGTGTTAATTTGAGACCGCGTAGCCGAGTAGATTATTTCCAATCTTGCACATGGCAGTGGGGCTAGAAACTAACTCTTAGTAATTATAAACCTTTCCTGTAAATATCGAATGAAAAAAATCATATACATGGTGTTCTACGAAGTTATTTCATGGCATTTCAGTTGTTTGATTATTTAGTTTTCACTCTTCAGATGCTCATCCTGAACTATGGATGAAACTAAAAAAACCTTTCATGGCCGTGTCAATTTAAGCTATAATTATTCATTGGTAAACAGTTGCTGCCAAATATGACATACAGCGATAACCTATTAATTTTTTATATTCTAGATAATAGTTGAATATCCCACCCAGAATACTGTTTTTCCGTATTTTTAGATTGACGTATTATTTGTTAAATATTTCACAATAAAATAAATCAAATCTAATCGAAAATTTATCCAACTGTCCGCGTGGCCTCCGAGAAACTTTTAAAATGTTTTGATTCTCCCACACCTTAGTAAAATGTAAAAAAATTGTATGCTAGCAACATGAAAATTTGTGAAAATACATCACATTTACGTTATTTATTTTCTTTGTTACTTTTTCTGACTGATAAATGATACTCAAAAAATATTTGTTTAAAGAATTTCATGATACTTTAACATAAATGGAACACGACATATTCATGGCTATAGGGTTCTATATTCCCACTCAAAATCATAGGGCTCCCAATTTGAAATGTTGTAATGTAGAACAGCGATTAACAAATCGTTATCCTACGTGCCGATTTCATGGTACAACTTTTAACAACTATAAATAAATATGTCATCGGTGTGAAAACTTGGCATCGCACAAGTAAAACAGTAGAGTTTATGTAATCGATATATTCTGAAGTAAAACTTTTGTAATATGTATCTCTTCCATTAACTCAATATCTTTCTGCAGTACTACTTTAAAGATATGAACATCTTCTGCTTTCTTCGTCGAATTTCCTCTAGCCTGAACATTAGAGAACTCTGAAACAATTGTCTCCATTTAAAAATGCGGACACCTGTTACTTTCCAGTGACTTGTTCCACTTGGTTGCTCCACGCTGTTAACGCACGTCCACTGCACTGCCATGAACTATTTTTCCATGCATGTAGGTCCTCGGCGAACATTGTCAACAACGATGCAGACTGATAAAAATCACTCGTTCAGATATCGCGGTCTCTTCGTACAGCTCGGGACATGGCCGATTTGCTCAAATGTGCTCTGTGATTGATTTATTTTTCAAATTCCCCGAGTTTCTTAATCTCCAGCCTATTAAGATCAAATAAATGATCATATAGTTTCTCCTACTCCTGATTCATTGTAATTAAGTATTGCAATACCAGCATTATAACTATTAAAGATACCGGGATCACGGTTTTACGGCTGTTTTTTCAATACCGAAATATCGGCTTTGACAATGAATAATACCGATATTTCCGTAATACTATATAATATATTATAAGGGTTACAATTATTTAATGACTGTTCGTCCGACAATTGTTGAATAGTATCTTAGAGGGCTTTTTCTAAATAAATGTATATTTATATCTAAATATTATGTATTGAAAAAAATATATTCAAAGAAAATATAAAATGCACCTAGTTCATGAAATAAAGCTATTAACACATTGAGTCCCGGAGCCGTGTTTTCACGTGATAGACCAGCCTATCAAAAACAGTCATGTTTGAGTCATTAAACGATACGTATTGCAACGTAATCCTGGTTTTAATTATAGTCAAGACATAAAACTTTCTAAACAGTCATTTAATTTGTGTTACTGCCAAAATAGGCTTTGATTTCATCGACTTAAAATATCAATCGAATTTTAGTTCTATAATACTCCCTCTTCTGGAGACGATATTGCAGTGACACCGAGTCCACCCCGAGTTAGACTTTTCCAAGATCTACAAGACATGTTGTCGAGGGATATGTTTAACCACATATTGATACCAATACCGTCAACAGAAAAAAAAATTAGCCCTGTAGAACATGCAAGGTGTGAGCAAAGCACAAGAAAAAGAGTGAGACTCGGTACATGTGTAAATATTGTCGTGTGGCTCTTCACAAAAGGAAATGTTGGCAATTTTACGACACAAAAAATAAATATTAAAATGTTTTCAACAATTCCAAAAAGTTTCATTTGATTTCATCCACTATTTCTATAGTTATCAGACGTTTAATAAACGCTTAAGAAAAATGATATTTCTTCAAAAATGGGCCGGGCACAGGAGATGGCTTTACCTGATTTTGACCGGAGATGATAGAGTTAACTATAGTTACATTATGTATAAAAGCTTCATTAATTAAACAAAAATTGTTACAACAAAACAATAAAAAAAAATGTTTAAATACAATACATAGACCTTTAGTTTAGCATTAAATTTAAGACATCGACTGAGGGTGCTTGATGGAATTTCAATATTAAATTTGGATTATTGAGATTTTGTACACTTCCATGTATTTTGTCACTAACGACCCGGGTTTCGCCTTTCGGCATCTTCAGGCATTCGAGCACACGAATGGACTCAACAGTTCGAGTCCATTCGTGTGCTCGAATGCCTGAAGATGCCGAAAGGCGAAACCCGGGTCGTTAGTGACAAAATACATGGAAGTGTACAAAATCTCAATAATCCAAATTTAGCATTAAACATTTCTAATGTGATGGATGTTCCGGCTTGTTTGAAATGAGCAAATTTATATTTGACTCCAATGATGAAACTGCAATTCGAATCGATACCGTGTTTTGATTGCTGTGAAGTCTGGAATGGCCTTTTTATTGTACAGCTCATGATTTTTTCTGGGTTGGTTTGCTGTGTATTAGAGAATTCAAATAATGTCAGATTTCTCTGCCGATCATCGAAATTTTACCGTAGACCACTAGTGGTCCGCGGACCACCACTTTGGCTACCGCTGCTCTAGACAGATAAAAAAATTTTACACACGCCCAATACATGTTTTTACATGACGACTAAGTAAATTATTGAGTTTTTATGTAACTTTTATCGAAACCTATTGTTAGTTAGATAAGAATGTTTCGCTCTACGCTTGGATATTTCTTGATATGGATATTTTAAAATTTGTATGTTATACCAAAGCATGGGCTTCTGTGTGAACCTTTACAACTCTACAATACACACTCCCTAATATTACGGAAACCACTTTATGTTTATAACTTGTTGTCAATTATTTTAATCGAAACTGGAAATGACGAAATAAGGTTTCACCTTTACGCGATTAAAAAGTATTGTGCGTAACATAATATTGATAAAGACTGTTTGAAAAAGTGCCGGAGCGCGCTGCGTCCTGGAAAAATTACACTTTTTAAACTCAGGGCGTTATAGCCCCACCGCACTACTGCTCGCTCATTTTATATTTATTGAAATATAAATCGATATATTTTCTCCATTTTGGGTTCCGTTATAAAAAAATATTTAATTTGATACTTATGATCAATTGAATCGAATATGCATGTATGTATTTTATTGAATTCTTTTTTTGCGAAATTGGCGTATGCAGAAGTATATAAATATTTTTTAAAATACAGTTTAATTTTGATTTTTTCATCACATATGCATTTACAGTGTATCTGTAAAAATCGTTAACATATTAGTAAATATAAAACTTTTGATGTCCACACTTTATTCGACGTATAACAAATAAATTAATATATTTCTGGTCGCTTTAAACATATTCGAGTCCGGGAGCGATAATGTCTAAAATACATATAGCGGAAAACCTTGACAACCCGAAATGTCGCAATAAAATACGTACATTGAATAAATTTATGAACACTTCCGGCATTTTCTACGAACGAGATGAAACATTTCGTGCCGTACTAAAACCTACGTTCGTCCATTTTCTCACCGGCAATACATTACATCAATACAAAACCGGTAAGAATCGGTTTCAAACTTAATATTCACTTAGCATAAAAAACACAATTTAGTTGACTTGTAAAAATTTATTTAATTTACCATAGTAACTGTTGCCAAGGAAATGAAATGTTTATATTCTCTACTATCTTTGTGATTTTGTAGTGGATTTCTTCTTATGTTGAAGATTATTTCCTTACTATCCCATTCTTTCTTATCTATAACTAATATAATTCTATTGTCGATATACATCGACGGTGTTTTGGCTAATTGATGTAACCCTCAAAATTGAAATTGTTCAGGAGACAGTAAAAACTGTTTTTATCGAAAATATTATATGGTGAGTTGCATTATGGATCTGTGAAATGCACTCTTGTAAATTCTCATGTTTACAGATACGGGGTTATACGTACGGGGTGTCGGTATAATAGTAGCTTACATGAAGTGGCCGAGTCAGAATTTTTAAACCTAAAACCAACATAAAATGAAGTTTTTCTTCCAAAAATTGGTCGATTTATTTTTCTAATTTACATCATTTGGCTGTTACCTGCTCTGTCGTCTTTAATATGAGATAAAATCATTAATTGGTTTTCGTATTTTCTTGAGGGCTACATCAATTGGCCAAAACACCATAGATATTTTGATTTCCCGAAAAGTAGAAATTCAATTGAAACCCTTTTTGTTTTGTAAAAAAAATCTTTTAATGACAGCAGTTAGTAGTTAACTTATCTGTCCCTTAGTGCCCTGCACTAGTTAATAGTAAACCCGTGTGCATATTAATGTAGACAAGATAATTTTTCTTTAAAAATATGTTTTATTCATACAAAAAAATGCAATAAGTTACAAAATCTATATTTATTTATATTTCATATATCCACTATGGCTTGTAGCACCAGTTTAATGCATTTTGGCATAGATTCTACCAATGATTTGCTGTTGCTATGGGTTTTCGTATCTCTGTACCACACTTTAACTACCGACTTGCATCTTGATTTTGGTTGTGTAATCTACTGTTTAAGTCTCGTCTTGCAGATGGACCACAAAATCTCGATTGGGTTAAGGTCTGGTAAATTTTCAGGACAATTGAAACGGTTACACTATTTTCAGCGAAGTACTTTTTCACAATCTTGGTTGAACGCATGGCAAGGTGCCAGGTTTTGTTGAAAACTCGGTTTTTCAAATTTAACCTTGAAAGTTCAGGGATTATTCGATCTTGCAAAAAATTTTGATATTTTTCGCTATTTATCCTTTTATGGACTAATGATCCTGAACCAAAAAGGAGACGGAGCCCCAAAAAATTTGCTTCATGAGGTGTTTGATTGACTGCACAATGTGAGCTTTTAAAAGTGGTTCTCTATCGGACCAGCAAACAAACTGGTGACGCACCCCTGAGCTAAGGAATGGTTTTCGTCCGCAAACAAAACTTTTTTTCAGCCATGTTGTGCCCATTGTTTGTATTTCTGTGCCCAAGTTATCCTCTTCTTCTACATCAAAGCAATCAATAGTCGTTTCTTAACGGGTTTCCGAGCCTCTCGTATAACTTCTAGCAGACGAGGCCGCTTTGTTGAGGCATGTACACTTGTTCTAGCAATAGCTAGCTACTTCTGTAAGGCATCCCTGGTCTTCATGAGGAATATTGTACTGTTCCTTAACAATAGGGTATGGTTTTTCTTTTTCGGTCACATTTTCCATCTCGGTGAGGTTAAATTGAGCCAGTTTCTCTATGGAGATCGATCAGCTTATGAAGTGCGCTTTGAGAGATGCCATACTCTTCTGCTATCTGTCTTTGAATCATATTCGGACTTTCAGACAGTTTTGTAACCTTAGAACGGACTTCTGTCATTAAAAACTAAAGAAAATAACGAAAATATCAGATGTAACATCAGAAAGTCGAAACACTCAAAACTTTTAAACCACTTATGCCAACGATGCACGTACACGATTTGAAGGTGGTATGACATTGAAAGCATCTAATAGTGAAACTTTTACGAAATATGGAGTAAATCTTCAGCAGTATGAACAAAATGCTGGGTATAATATATGATTAGTAAACTCAGAAAACGGAACAATCGAATTTCAATAAGTATACCAATCAGAAAGTAGATATTGGTGAAATATTGATACTGCTTCTATAAATAATATATACAGTGAGTGAAACCTATGGCTAATCCATCGATACCGCTGTTATCATTGATTTTCCCTATCAATTATTATTGATTTATGCAATCTTGCACGAAATATAATCGTCAGTTATGTAATAAATTTTGAATGCGTTATATAATCTGGAATTGTTCGACTTATCTATTATACATGTGCAAATAATTACTTTTATTATTTTCGTTGCAGGAATAAGGAAACTTTCCATGAAGTACGAGATAGTGATTTGAAAATGTATTCATGCTTGATATGCGAAGAAACTATATCGCACACGAAAATGAAAAGTGACGCTATCAAAAATGTCGCTTTTCAGTATCAACATATAAAGCTTGTTTAAAAATTGTAAAAGAAAATAATCAGTATGACATTTTGTCATTATGCGTGTACTGTATTTTTTGTTATTAATTTAACTGTAATACTGAAAAATGCAACTAAGTTTCTCCATATTTTATTTTTAGAACAAAGTTAAAAAATATTTAGCATAGTAAAACTTATCCATTTCATAGGTTCATAGTGTCAAAACAAAACAATGACACTAAACTAAAAATGTCATTCTGTCAGAAAAAAAAACAAATATGAAATGTGTAATAAATGAGGTAAAAATAAAACTCAACTAAAACGGATATTTTTCCAATATATACTAGTTGGTACTTTCTTACAAACACACTAATAAAGTGGCTTGAAACATAAATTACATTTTTCGATGTATTGTACGATCTATTTGTCGCAAATGACCAACTGATACTTATGCAATCTTGAAGGTAAATGGGCAACTACAAAATGACTGTTGTTGCATATTGCACAGTTTCAAATTTCACGCTAGATGTCATTCATAACATAAAAATGATAAATTTCGTATAGTGTCGCTCAACTTCGTGTGCGATATTTTACAGTCCTGCACCAAAATATGTATATATGTCAGCCTTAAAAATAAACATACAATACAATTATCAATCATTTGATTTTTAAAAACATGTTTTTGTTTGAATTAATTTTTATATAGGTAATATTAATTTGACCTCTATTCTAATATTCATAAAAATACCTTATATTCTTAATAACCATGTTGAATGACTGACGATTTGATCTTTTTTTAGTATATTTTAAGATTATTATTTATGTGAGTCCGCATAACGACGCGATTAATATTCGTGTATCACCAAAATTAGTAACAGAAGGTTTAATTGTAAACACACTTATATCTTTTAAACTGCTTGTTGCTTTTTTAGAAATAATTTTTAATAACGAACGCGTTCATCTTGTCTGAACTAAATATGCCAAAAGAAATGTTAAAAAAATTCTCTCTACAAGAGCAAACTTGTAACATATTTATTGTTTATTTCTATCTAATATTTAACTATAACAATTTTTTATGTATAATTCTTTGATTAATTTTTCAGCTATCCCTGCTGTTGATATAATATTAGAATATTTTGTCATTTATGTTACGTTTTTTTAGCATTGTACAATCTTTCGCGTAGACACCACTCTGAACAATAGTGGCGGCGCCTATCGATACTTTCAAGCTCTTTATCAATACAATGACCGGAATTAACACGACTACTAAATAATTCCAAATTAGTAAACTGCTTATCTACATTTTAGCAAAATGTCGTTCAGGAGTTGCTAAGGCGATATTTAGAAGGCGTTATTTACTCATCAGTAAGAAATAATAAATAATCAGTAATCAATCGAAATGGTCAGATATTTATATAAAACGATCAGTTACTAAATTAAACCTAAACTTCATTATTTATCTAGCAATTATTTACTGACCATTTATTTTTTCTTGCTGTCCATTTCTCCAATTAGTATCCATTTATGGAATTAGTTACTCACCAAATAATAAGTTGCCTTTTATTTATTGCGGAAGTTAAATATTCAATTTCAAAAGTAATGTTTTATACTCATATCATTAGCAAAATAAATTAAAATATTTGAAAATAAAAACAGTTTGGAAACTTTAAGAATTCATTTTATGTACATGTTACGCTGAATGTGTGAAATTGTTTATTACTTGAAATGGGCAAAATTTTGCCTAATTCATGAAAAGTGAAAGCAATGGGCCCTACTGTCATGTTGATAGTTTAAGAATTCCATACCCTGCCGAATTCATGCACTCGGCAGATAATTTTCATAATACATTAATTGCTTGCACTTTTTTATGAATTAGGGAAATTTTTTCCCATTTCATTTAATAAACAATTTCACCCATTCGGCGTAACATATACATAATGATATATAATTATCATGAAACACAATACTCTACACTTATCCTAATATTGTGACTGATAAATTAATATTTCTACCGATTTATTTCAAAGTTGATATAACAAAATATTAATCGTCTGTGACAAGATGCTATAATTAATACACCTCATATTACTAAGTTTTACTGAGATGGTCAAAGCTCTGGTTATAATAAAGTATTACATTTCGTACAATATTATTTTTATATAAATTATATTTGCCGACTTGATGCCTGCAAAATTTTTATCCCTCCCTACCAGTTGTCTATCTCATTCTGAAAATAACGACAGTGATTAAATCAATACGAATCTTTTTCTAGTCCGTCCTTCTACCCTAAAATTATCTGAAGCCTAAAATTTGAGTGACTGACTCTCAACCATGGTTTATAGAACAGCTTTCCACATGTAGCACATTGGGAGTGTAAAATGTAAAAAAAAAAAAAAAAAAATCTGCCACTACATTTTGTGAAATTCCACGTTATAGCGAAAATATTATACTTTGAAAATATATTTTATGTGTCTTGTAAGTTTCTCATAACAAACAATGAAAACTTTGAAGTAAACAAACAATTCACACTGATAAAACTTGGTATGTTTCTGTGTTGAAACCTTCAAACAAAAATCATTTTCAGTGTTCTTGTTGAAGGCTGAACCGACCACATGAACATGGTATAATAATTGATTTCGTGTCATGAATTCCCAAGTGTACCCAAGCAATCC
The DNA here is from genome assembly GCA_022494535.1 of Himalopsyche phryganea. Lineage (NCBI taxonomy): Eukaryota > Metazoa > Arthropoda > Insecta > Trichoptera > Rhyacophilidae > Himalopsyche > Himalopsyche phryganea. The sequence continues at coordinate 1,011,199 of JAGVSL010000175.1, forward strand.
TATCTTCAGAGAAATTTCTGGTCTTTCGTTATGTTTACCATTTGCTTTTAGTAGTAGTATCTAGTTTTAGCTTTGCATCTCATATTCGAATTCAAAGTAACGTCTTAGATACCGTTGGATAAAATAAATATTAAAACTAGGTGCCTGGAACGGTGTCAAAGATAACGGGCCCGTGACAAAATGGCCAACCACCGGAAAGTGAAATTTAAGAAATGGTAACCATGGCTAACTGCTTGACGAGGGTATTTAAAATGACAACTTAACACTAGTAACTAAATTCAAAACGATACGTTAAAGATGCTCAGTAACGATTTATAAAATCGGTCAATAAAAAAAAATGTTTTTTTTTCAGCGTTTTGATTATGTTTGCTCAGGATGAGAATTCTGTTTAAATACTTAATTTTTAATGTAGTTACTTACCACATAATACTGACAACTTTCAAAGTTGCCTATACAAAAAAAATTCTTAGCAAGCGACTAAATATTATTTTCGGTACATTTGGGGACAACATGGTGCCCCCAAGAGTAGATCTGCATGCAGTCGGGCAACCTCATACCATTGTCACATCACATACTCATGCATAGGAAGCAGTCGAATAAAAATGTGCTAATATCTAAATGATCATGAAATTTAAAAAAAAACCCCCATTTGTTTGTACTACTTCCTCATGATTATAATGATTTTTATAATTTATGTCCAGGACTGATTTCGCTCATCACGAGTATTATCAACTGATTAACTGATTATGTTTTATTTTTAAAATACATTGTCTTTACACCAAGAATTGACAGTTAACACTAAAAGTGATTATGAAATTATTAGCCCGAGAAAAAAAACGATTAAGACGTAAAGATTTCAAAAATATTTTTTTAATTTAATAGACGTAGAAAAACCTGGTCTAAAAAATTTTAAACATCCCTTTCAATGTAAAAAAAATCATTTACTTCAACTATAATGAATCGGATAAAAGGTTACCTGTTTCCTTAAATATATCTCATCAAAGGCGACAGCTTTACTGTATATCTTAATCTAATATTTTTCAATATCTAGTTAGAGTTGGACTTTTGTAAGAAAAATGATGTCACCCTACCACTTCCTTTGTTATGAATGAAGACCACACGTAATGGCTTTATGGGAGACTAAATAATTGCGTCACAAAAACAGTTACCTAGCAACATGTGACTGAAAATATCTTACCGATCTATCAGAAATCCAGCCAAACATACATAAATACGACAATGAAACAAATCTATTTATATTTAAACCACGAATAATAATTATTAGAATATTAGACAGAAAATATTGAATTACAGTAAAGTATATAAAATTTTAACGTAGGTACGTAATTTCATTGCGTAGGTGTTCTACTTTGTAGAACAACCCTTAAATTTACAATACATGCCGCTACGGCACAATGTTGCGAAAGTTTTAAACATGCTTCCTTATTTGTTTAGATTTTATGGTAAATTATAAAAGTATGTGTATTAATTTTTCTTTACTTCATTAATTTGACTGTGTTTTATTTTACGAATATCTCACAACGCCAAGGCAGGTTCTTTCGTGAAATATGTTGTACCAATTATTAAAAGCGCGATTTAATAAAGCAATTGGGTTTTAGTTGTCGGCGTCCGTGGCGCAGTTGGTTTCGTCGCTGGCTACGGTTACGGATGTCTCGAGTTCAATTCCCGGTGCGGACGGTTTTCATAGATTGATCTTTCAATCGATTTATGGATTTCTGTTCGTAGTCTGAGTCCTCCATCCCACCAATCCCATCCTCACGGGGCGTAACGAGAGCGATTAGCTAACCACTAGTCCTGTCATAGCCCTATCCTTCTATCCCTACTCTCTTCGGAAAAGAAAAGAGAGGTTGAGGAACTGAGTGACATGCAGTTCTCGTAGAAAAAATTCTGCCAAGATAACTCCATTAGGAGACCATATGCTCCACATTGGGAGCGGACATGGAAAATAAATGAACTTTTAGGCTTTCACGGTTATTAAATGTACAAATATTATGTTGAGAAGACACCTTATTTTATTATATTCAAGTTATCATTCATATCCCAGTAATTAGGAACCCCTGATGATGAAACGTACAAAAGTTTAGAAACTATCAGTTTTTTCAGAAACTATCTATTTTTATATATTTAAGAATTCCTTTTAAAAATCATTTAAAATTAAAAACGAGATTTTCAGGAATAACACTTTAATGACGTGCGACTTTAATATGAATTTCACAGATTTTGCTTAGTTTATCAAAATGAAGTATAAATTATAACCATTTTCATTATATATATTTAAGGATAGAACCCGTGAGAACCGCAATCGAAGTCAATGAGGTTGTCCACTGGAAAAAGGACCTTGCTCATATTTTGTATCAGTATTAAAAAAAAACTTAAGTATATTATTAGCATTAATTCTGGCTTCCAAAGATACTCAGTTGCTTAACCTCTCTTCTTTTATGTAGAGAGAATCTATCCTTAGAAAGATTTGGGCTATTACATGACTAGTGGTCAATTAATAACTTCCGTTACGCCCCGTTTTATAGAATTAGCTTCTATCCGAGCAAATGGGGCGTAGCGAGGTCGAATGGCCAACTACCGATCCTGTGATATTCCCTTCTTTCTATCCACTTTCTTCCAAAAATGAATTTGAGCTCGTCCAAAAATGAATGAAGTCCATACTCTCCACATTGGAAGCGAACGTAAATTGAAATAAACTATTTGTATTAAACCCTTGATTTTTTCACATCAATTGTTTACTACGTCTAAACTTTATAGTAACGATTAACGATAGTATTAATTAGCTAATTTCAAATGTAAATATTATTTTTCAAATCGTCATCAATGTATTAAAAACAGTGTTGCGTTACGTTAATGATAGTAACTGGTTGACGTAAAATTTCGCATATTTTGCAAAGTGATTAAATAATATTGAAAAAAAGTGGATACCAGAAATAAAGTTACGCAATTCGTCAGCCGAATTTCATCACCCATATATCAATGTTTAATTATAAAATAAGAGAATTCAACTCCCATTTCTAAACACGATATATTATTTAAAATAAATATATTATTTAAAATAAATCAGTACAGATTATTAAAAAAACTGCAGCTCAATATTATTTTGTATCATTTTAAAAGCTGTATAAATCGGTATAATATCGTCACTGCTTATCACACTCCGTTAGTAAATTATTCTCCATCTACCGATTTTGTATGAAAATCGTTTTTTCCGTTTACCTTCAAATAATAATCGCAAATGAGAAAACAATGTCGGACAACTCATTCAGTAAAATATTTTTTGCACGCTGCGAATGCTCATCGCTTTGTTCAGATTAAATCAAACAGCTTAGACTCGTACTGCAACCTTTAATGCGGAGTAGGTGGGTTTGTGGAAAACAAAATAATGTTTTTTCAAATATTTTTTTGTTTACATTCCACTACCAATTTGCAACATTTGCATATATTGGAGTATATCAACGTAGGTGTTTTTATGAGAACTGACTGGTAAAGAAAAAATAGTAGAGTTAGGATAGGACCGGTAAGTTCATCGCTCGAAGTATGAAAACATCATACATTCATGTATTTAGATAAAAATCGATTTAAAAATCAATTTTTCTGGGATTCGAACCCGAATTATAAAAAAACAACAGCCTTATCATGCTTATAAAAAAATATATTTTATTCTATGGAGCAATACCCGTTTGATTTCCTCCCAAATAATTATAAACTATTTAGTTACTAGTGGGATGCCCGTCATAGATGACGATATTGAAATTGAACTACTGAATGTTCGAGCTTCTTCAGCTCTTCGGTGAGCTTCCACGTTAGCGGCACGTCGAGATTGTGCAGCTTCTGAATTTGCCTCGCTCTCCATCTCAGCTGTCACTCACGGCGTAATCGCAAACGTCTTTTAGTTTCCATACTGATAGACTGATTTTTATTGTTATTTTTGTTTGTTTGCCTCGGTTTGCATCACGTCGGAACTGTGTTTATTGTTGGGTGTGTGTGTGTGTGCATTGCATAACATTTTATTTTATATACACCGCGGATGCTTAGGTCATGACAAAATTTCATACCTACGTGTGATAGTAATAAAACGCCTACAGACCGGTCTGGGGTATTATATATAAGAGGTGTTCAGTTCATATGCTATTTACAGTTCACTGAATTTGATTCATAATAAATACTATATTTTTTTAGCTTGGTGTAAAAGTGAACACAAAGATCGTTTTGCGACATCGAAAGATTTATCAACGTTCGCATTTTAAATCCTTGATTGAGCCAATTATTTTGTATTTTATTATATCTTAATATAAGACAGGAAAAACGTATATTGACTTAAATATAATATTCTGGTTTTCTTATCATAGAATACAAATATTGCTATCGTATAAATATTAATTAATTATTCAAAAATAAAATCGACAACCTTCGATACATAGTATTCCATAATTTATTACCTTTGCCAAGATTTGAAGCAGTAATTAATCGAGTCACAACCTTTTTTGGGTAGCGTCATATTTTATGATTTATTTAAGAAAGCTACTTTTAATGTAGTGACATTTAAAATTAACAACGCTGTTATCATAAACAGCTGCATATTTATTGATTTAATATTTTTTTAGTCCCTAAAAATGCAATTTATGTTCTTCGTTTGATATTAATGTATTGTATTATTTTGTTAATAATTGTTATTTTCACTGTTTATAATCTATAATTATTTCAAGTACCTACGATCCTTTTATTAGAAATATATTTATGATAAAATAGGCCTGAATTATTTATAGGGCCAGTAATTAATCAAAATGGGGCTGTCGTCACTGATTCGATAGATGGTCAGTGGTCGGTTTATAAAATAAACAGTCAGATATGTTTTTTTTAAGACATCGACTGAGGGTGCTTGATGGAATTTCAATATTAAATTTGGATTATTGAGATTTTGTACACTTCCATGTATTTTGTCACTAACGACCCGGGTTTCGCCTTTCGGCATCTTCAGGCATTCGAGCACACGAATGGACTCGAACTGAGGCGAAACCCGGGTCGTTAGTGATAAAATACATGGAAGTGTACAAAATCTTAATAATCCAAGTTTAAGTCAGATATGTATATAAAACTGTCAGTTTTTAACGAAACCTGATTTAACCTAAGCTAACATTTATTTATTTGGCAATTATTTACTGTGTAACATAATTATTAACTGACCATTTATCGAATGAGTTACTGACTATTTCGACACTCCATACGTATAATTCCGTATTCCTTATCTGAAAACATGAGATTTTGAAGGAGAGCATTTCAAATATTCATAACGCAATGACAAAGTAACGACTGCATGTATAATCTTGGGTCACTGCTACTAGTTTAAATCTAATTCTCCTTTTTGTTTGATGACCACCCATAGAACTGAGTGTCTAGATAAACAAATGTAAAAGACACAATAATCAAATATTTTTCACTTACGTTATTATACGTAGGGAGTGTCGATTTATGGAATTAGTTGCTGTCGAAATAATTGGTTGCCAATACAATATTTAATTCTTGACCTTCAATGTCGCCATAAAATTATACAATCAATCATAAACTGTCAAAATTATTAAATAAACATCTAGAAAAATGGTACGTATACCTTAAATCATTTAAACAGCTGATAACGAAAAAAAGATCTGTCTATTTAATCAAAAATTAAAATTCTACTTAAGAAAGATGTGAACTATTTTATCTATTATATATGTATGCGGACGTTCAGTTATATCAATCTGGATTAATTTGAAATCTGAATATGGAGAGTGTTCCTAAAATCAGGTCAGGCTTTTGAGCTTAAAACTTAAATAATAGTGGATACATTTAAAAAAAACATTTTTTTTTAATTCGTAAAGGTAGTCTTGCCACTTGCCAATGTATATCTGCACTATACTGACCTATATGATGCAATACGCAATTAAAAAAAGCACATTTTTACTTCACAAGTTTCGACAAATTCATGTTGTATGGGAATCGCTAACAAAATATACTTTATATTTTCATGCTTTGCATCATTATGTTTTTTATTGTTCTGTCTACTCTCAGTAAATTCATTGGCGATATGTATGAAGTTTCATAGTGATGGCCGAACACTGGGCAACAAAAGGCCGACCATTGGATTTTGGGAGCCGACCACTGAGAGAATTGGCAATTATTTGTAAACTTCTATTATTTTAGGCTTGGTACAATATTAACTATTTTATTTTTAGTTGGTTACATTACTTAATCCCTGTTTAATGGAATAACATTGAAAAAATATGTATTTATCATTCATTGACTAAAAATATCTTTTGAAAGTATACCTGTCGCTTAACTGACCGACCACTGGCGAAATGACCCTAGTTATGCTTACGCCGTACGCGTCTTTCTATTGTGCAATGCTCGTAACTAAGCAAACTGTATCTTTACTTGGAAGTTTAAAAATTTAATTGCCGTTATAAAATTTCAACAAAACAAAGCAAAACTTTAAATTATTGTTTTTGCGATTGAGTGAAATATTGCAAATATATGGTCACGTTAGTTTATTTTTCAAAACTGTTCAGCCTTGTATACTGACCGTGTCAGTTAGTGTCCGGACATTGATTATTATGAGAATAGTACCTTAAATCCGCTATTGGGTGCATCGGATATATATTCGAAAAAATATATATATAATTCCTTGGTCAAGAAAACATCTTTTAATATCCGATGTTTTGCGAAAAAATGGAAAACTTCTGCATCATCATCTTTTTCACATTTTATATAGAATATTTAAATATTCGATTTGAATCCCAGTTGCGCAACATTGTTTGTGAGCAGATTCACCAATCGCGTATATTTGAATTTGCGTAAAATCGGAGATCACTGTACTTAGCAAAAGCTTTTCAAATCGCTAAAAGTGTACGATGCCGGATATTTTTGGTAAATTCCAAAAGTGTGTTCAATAAATTTCGTCATGATTTTATGTTCTAAATTACTTGTCAGTTTCAGAGTAAACCTCATATTGAAACATTCAGTGTTGAGTTTCATTTAGCCAAAATTGTGATGAGTGGCGACAAGATAAGACATGTTATCTCCTTTTTTGGGATTTGATAAGATTTGTCGCTCATATATATTATTTGTACCTTATCATTCCAAGGTTTCTTAATCAAATAACTGGTTACCGAAACTGCTTCCTTAACGGTTTTATTATTACATAAATATTATCTTTTTTTATGTAAAGATAATTTTTTACACGACAATCCTTTTACCACGCGTTTATGATTATTAAATGAAGTACTGAGTTGATTTTTTTACTCTATCGCTAAACATTTTCAAATACAGTAGGTACTTCATATATTTTATTGAAATATATAATACATTCAGAAGACATAATAATCTTGGGTTTCTGCCACAATAGTAATTATGTCCCATTAATCCTTACTTGATCGGGGCCTGTGGTCGGGTAGTCAACGTCGCTGGCTTCGGTTGCGGTGTACACGAGCTCGAATCCCGGTACTGACAGTTTCTTCAATTCATTTTTCAATCAATTTATGGATTTCTATTCTAAGGTATGAATGTATGTGACGTCTGAAATTCCCTACCACCCATCCGATCCTAAAAAACGGAGCGTAGCAAGAGCGATTAGCGAATCACTCGTCCTGTCCTAGCCCTATCCTTCTCTTCGTACTCTCTTCGAAAAAGAGAATTTTACCAACTGAGTAACAAGCAGATCTTGCAGAAATTTTTTGTTGAGATACCTCCACTAGAAGGCCATATTGTCACTCCCTACGTCTAATCACGTAAGTGTCACATACGTTATTATACATCTTTTTCATTTTCGTTGTTTAGGCACTCAGTTCTACTCTGTACAATGTCAAATCTGTAATATTTCAAAAACTGTAAACTTTTCGGCAAACTTTATATAAAATAAGAAACTAGATTGAAAACAATAGCACTGTACCCATTTTGAAGCTAGATGCAACCGTTACTTTGCAACTGCATTTTGAATGTTTGAAATGCTCTGCTGTAAAATGTAATGTTTACAAAAACGCGATTATACGTCAGCAGTGTCGATGTGGACTATACATTGGGAGCGGACATGGGTAAAAAAAATTTGATAATTTGATTTCTTATAAAATATTTATCAATGAAATTAGAATTGTGCTCGCTAATTTGATAACAGGTGCAACTTTTGTAAGGTAAACAACGCTTGAATGAATGAATGCAAAGCATAAAACGCAGTCGCACAATGCGAGATAAATAACCTATTTTTCAATCTTTGTTATTGCAAACAGCAAGGATAGGAAGAAGTGGCAAGCAGTTAGCTAATCGCTCTCGTTGTGCTCCGTTTTTTGATCGGATGGGTGTAAGCGGAATATAGAAACATTACAGACATTCATTTGAGAACAAATTCACCAATCGATTCTAAAATCCACCCTGTGGACAACACCGCAGTCGAAGTATTTATTTCCCTGCCTAGAGTCTAGAAATAGTTTAATTAATCTAGTTAATAGTTTAATTCAGTGCTCCACAACCAGTCTGCCGCGGTACACTGGTGCACCGCAAGACGATCCCAGTTGTACATCGACTCAGTGCGTTCAAAACGGAAAAAAAAATCAATTATTTTTGCCAATTTTTTGCTAAGATCGCTTAAATTGTTCTCAATAAAACAAATATTGTATTATTTTCATTTTAATGGAATAATTGCATCAGTGTTTGCAGGGATAGTGCAACTGCAATGATAGGGAATAAAATGGGGATTTTCCCGTGTATAAAACAAAAAAATCCTGCCGTAGAAATTATAAATTTCTGCATTTACTGGAAAGCATTGATGGTGAAAAATTTCACAGTGGAATTATTAATCAACGAATGTATCGAAATAATACACATTATCAAATTAAGGGCTTAAAATATCCACTTGTTTTTGAAAAAAAATCAAGCACTACTATACTATTTTAAATTCACCAAAATAAAAACAAATTTACATATTTTGGCTTGTGGTGTGCAGCGAAATTTTAATCGGTGCTTAAGTGTGCCGTGGGTGAGAAAAGGTTGCGGAGCACTGGTTTAATTATTCAGAAGTTATCGCACAATACATTTGATTTTATCGCTGTAAGCCGGTATTTACGCTGATGTTACTCAGTACTTTTAAATCCCATATTGAAATAGAAAAAAAAGCTATTGAGTTATCAAATTTATTTCGATAAGGCCATGTCGTAAACTGATAAATATTTTTCAAGGACAGTCAGATATCGGTATAAATTCCATTTATCAGCGAAAGTCAAATAAATATTCATAATTTTTCTGTCAAACTCCGTGAATTAAATTTAATGTTTCTGCTGTATTATTGTTTTACATTTTTAATAAGCTACTGGGACGCCCGTCATAGATGACGGTATTGAAATTGTAATACTGAATGTCTAAAGTATCTAGTAATAAATAAATGTATTGTTTTGTGTTGTGTCTGTGCATTGCATAACATACCTACATGTGATATATGATAATAATAAAACGCCTACAGACCGATATGGGCTATTATATACTAAATAAATACCAATACGATATACCAAATACCCACAGGTATTTGACAAAATTTATGATCTAGAATCTATGTGTATTTTTAACAGTGATGCAGAAACCTCCTCAAAACGACATTTATTGCACCCCAAAATAACCAATAATAAGTCGTAAAATTATGTAACTATTAAATTAAAAATAATGAAATGCCTGCCTCGCAATCATTCAAAATTAAATCATTCAATGTACTAATTGTGTTTTTAGAAAAGGAGCTTACATGGTGTTATTAATTAGTCGTTAAAATCCATTTAAAGAATTTTGTCCCGGACTAGTTTCTCTAAATCATCTAAATAGAAAAAATATTCGACGATCACAAGACGAATGTGTGAATAGAAAGCGATTAGTCAACTACTAATTATTTCCTAGACCTATGCGTTTATCCCACGTCCTCTTGTTATTCTTTGTAATGTACAACAACTCTTTTTAAACAACGTACTTAAGAGAGTACATTGAAAAAAACAGAACTTTAAATACGATTATCTCTGAACTTGTTGTTATAACTTAATGCCTGCTGTCAGTATACCCTCGATATAAGAGTTAGTATTACAGTCAAATGGTTTCCTTTTTTTCGGAAGTATTTTCAAACAAATGTTAGGTATACTTTATTTGGATTCAAAAATCAGCCATGTTATACTTTTTTCACAAATCACGAATGCTCCCAGCAACAATACTGTACATTACCTTATTGTGTAGAATGTGACCTACTTCAAACAAAGGTATTAATATAATTGGTAATTACAAACATTAATGATTTCATTCTCTTGTCTATGACGTTTCACTGGATTGCTTTACAGCAGTGCTCCGCGACCTTTTCTCACCCACGGCACACCTAAGTACTCGTTAACATATGTACATTTCATAAACAAAACTTACAATTTATTAATTTGTTTTTATTTGATGAATTTAAAATAGTAGCCAATACTATTTTTAATAAAAACCAATTAAACTCTTTTAGCTTTATCACTATTTTAGTTTCTGTTTGATCCCATTTTATTTGTCAGAGCATATCAATACTATTCATTTCGACTGTTCATTTTTTGTTTAATTCATTCAGATCTCAAAGATGTCGGCAATACAGCAAGTTCATCCAATAATTATTTTAAAAGAATTGATAGAGTTCTGATATGTTTTGATTAGAGTAAAAATTAGTCTTATAGCAAAGTTGAATTAATCTTACCGAAACTTTGCCTGGACAGCAAACGTATTTCTGTGTGAAACAATCGGTATTGATAGTTTGTTCAAAAAATTGCTCATGTAAGATTTTTAATTTGATCATGTGTATTATTGATATAATTTCAAAATACTCGATATTTTCTCATTTTGGACGCACTGTATCGCAGCACACTTGGGATCGTCTTACGGCGCACTGGTGTGCCGCGGCACACCGGTTGCGTAGCACTTCTTTACAGCACGATTGGTCCACTGGCTGCCCACGTGACTCCGATACGACCGCTGCCGCGCGACGTCACTTCCGCTCATTGAGAGCGTGCACGCGCGGGGAACCGATCTTGGCGGGAAACGGAAAGCGCGCGAAACCAACATAAATAAATGAACACCGAGCGGCCGGTACCATTCAATTTTATATATTTAATAGTGTACAAACGTACAATAAAAGTGTATTAACAATACACCGTTGCTGTGCGGATGTCGCTATGGTCGGCAACAACGCAACGTCTTTTGCGGCGGGAAGCTGAGTTCATTCATTTAATATTTACATATGGCTACTTACAACCGTTCAGTTGTGTTAACAATAACAATTAAAAAAAGTATGCTGTGAGATTTCCGGGAAAACACACATGGAATTATTAATCAGCGTTCCCTCTTATCAAACGTTAGCAGCGCTGGGAATTTGAAGCTGATTCAGCAATAATTAAAATGTCTAGTGATGAAAACTAAAATATATTTTTTCCATAAAAGCGGCATTCAATATTTTTACCCAATGTCAGCAAGCAACAATAATTGCAAATGACAAAATAATCTGTCATTGTAATCAAGTCAAATTTTTTATTAAAAACTGTTTTTACCTCTTTATTAAACCGTCAGCCTCTGAGGTCAAGCGACAAGAGCTTTGCCCTATCGATCAGATGGGTTCTGGCTCAAGTCCCAGCAAGGTAAATATCAAATTTACAATTAAAATTTTGTGATCTTGGACATCGTGACTCTAGTGAAAATTCTCATAGAGCTTATCTCGCATGATTTTTCAATTTTCAAAATATTTGGCCCCATTTGTAATGCCAGATATATTTTTATTATAAAAGTAATAATTTTATCAGTATTACTTTTGTAGATATCCCTGCAGCTCACCATTGTCCATTCCTTCTGTCGAGTCTCTTTTATAAGTAGATAATAAAATGGATCGATTAATATAGTAATATGACATATTTTCCCTTCTGGCAACACTCATCTGATACAAAATAAAACAAAAACCCCTTACGAATACCAAATATCAGTTTTTTTACTAATTTTATTTTAAAACAAAAAATCAGCATCTACACTTATAATAAAATATACACCTATCCTTATTATAAAAATATTTTTTTGTGCTAATTCCACAACGTTATCAAATGATCAGTTGAAATTATGGTATTCAATCGTGAATCATTTTTGCGATACCGAGATTTCGGGATTCACAATTTTTCAATTTCGGCATTGGCCATTGAGCGTAATTTCATGTTTTAAATTGTATATTCAAAATTTAATATGTAACCATTATTGCATTGAATGAATACTACATGATTTTATATTTTTTTATGCATGGGAATGGTTTTAATGTATTTCTTGAAAATCCAATTTTATGTTTTTATGTATTGATAGTTGAAAAAAAAACAGTGAAATATTTAGTTATTATCTGTTTCTGCCTACGGCAGTTACGAAGTATCATAAGTCTCATACGAGGTGGGGATACCACAATACATATATGTATTAGCACATTCGCAACGGCGGAAATATGACCAAAATACGCGCTGTGGCGCGGCTGATTCGCAGGAAATTGACAATAGGTCATAGAAAGAATAGCATGAAATACTGAATAGCTGACCAATCGACAATTACGCGAAAACAAGTTTGGATGTTCTCCTAAAGGTGTTTCGAAATAAACTGATCAAATTCTTTCAATCATATTATGAATCAAACATAAATTATTAGTTATGAACGATTAATATCGGTTATATCGAATGACGTGAAAAACACGTTCCCTGAAGCTAACGTGTTAATTATTGAGGTACGTATATAGTATGGATATACTTTTTAAAAAACTAACCGAGTTTACACATTGTAGTTTATCCGAAATTATTTAATTTAAAGTATGAACTATTTTTTAACATTAACAATGAATCCCGAAATCCCGAGTTTACACGATTGACTAATTTACCGGGATCCCGGATGCTGGTAGTGAAAGCCCTAGTTAAAATTGATTGCGATCAGTGAAAGCGCTAAGGTTTTTGAAATTAGTACAGAAAAATGTTTCTTTTTTATTTTCGTTAGTAATAATAGTTCTGAATAGAGAAATATGAAAATTCGCATTAGTTTATATCAGGGCAGCAGTTCTGGTGTGACTAGACAAGTCGCATCTGTGAGGATTTGAACTCTACAACATTGTTGCAGCTATGTTATGCGTCAGAGCCGGAGCAGGAAATGATGTCGAGCTCTATTCTGGCTCCGGATATAACTCGGTCATCTGGAATAACACGCCGCGGGTAATTTGCATGCGCTTTTAGAGCTGCGTACAATTCAACACTGTGTCATTCACCTATCAATACCGCCATTCTTAAAGTGCCAACAGTAGTAATTATTTTTGTCAAATCTATTAACACTTACGAGTTGGATGTGCCATGGACACAATTAGGGATTCCAACTCGAATATTCGAATATTTCGGGAACTACTATTCGAATAGTATTCGTAGTAATTTTCAATGAAATATTTTACAAAATCAACGAAAGATCACATCACAATTTCTCCAAGATTTCAAGAATAATAATAAATACCCCAGGTATCGTCTTTTCTCGAAAAAGACACTGTCTTACTTTTTTTTCGGTTCAAAATACGTGCTAAGGGCTTATTAACGAGGGAGGTCTTACTTTTCAAGTACAGTAAGTAGATATATATATTTTTGTTTAATATTTATTTGTATATAGGAATTTTCTATTTATTATTTTTAGTTCAGGTAACATATGTACATTTTAGGTACATTTAGGTATATATGTTTATGTGATCATCGTCATAACTTCCATTTTCTGTTGAATCATTGGTCCGAATCTCTCATGTCCTGCCTTATATTGTTGGATAGGTACATTCTACACTCTAGATTCCAGGAATTAATTTCGGCACCTGCGAGTGCATTGCTTGCAACTAACTGTAGACGTAAACGAGATATTTTCCCTAATTTTTTGTTCTAAACTGTTCAATTTTCGGAAATATTAGGCCAACCAGAGGTACTAAACTCAACAGCATTTTTTAACGAATTATATTTTTCACATTATTTTAACTAGGGTTTATTTTTGAGGGAGGGTTTATAATTCAAAAAATCTTGAAAATCACGCTAGGGCTTATTTTCGGAGGATGTTTTATTTTCGGAAAAAGGCAGTTAGTAGTGGTTTTTGCTCTCTTCACCCAACTCGGGCGCTTTCAGTGTCTTATTACAAATCATAATACTTCGATTGAAATATTACCGTTGGAGTAATCCGACGCAGCTGCAAATTTTTAATATTGTAATACAATGGAACAATATCGGAATGTGTATTTATATTGTGTACTATATCTGGAATTTGAGGAAGACGATTTAGTCGTAAATTATTATAAGATATCTGTATCTCATCCTTCAGAAAATATTATTCATGATATGTTATGATATATTATATCAATGGTGTATAATTTGAATAAATGTATATTTTATATTGTAATTGTATTGGTTCGATCTCTTCCAAATTTTAATGTAGTATTAAATTATTAGTTAAGTGTATTTAATGTTATGTTATTAATTTTTCAAATCGATTTTTTTACATTATTGTCGTACTCGTTTTTAACAACTGATCATGCTCGTGATGAGCGAAACCGGTGCTGATCGTTATAAACATGTGGAAGTAATAAAAATGAATTATGTTTTATTTTTTAAAATATGATGCCTTTCCACCAAACATTTACAGTTAACACCTTAAAAGTGATGAGTTTACTCTGTTCCCTGAACCTTGATCAAATATAAACATTTTTTCTTGTTCTTTAAAATCACGTATATTGAAGATTGTCGCCTTGAAAGAGTTAGGCCATTACATTTTATTTCAACCAAATATCTTTTCGGAACATTTTATTGGGTCAAAAAGATTAATATGCTAACTGGTGATCCTAATTTGAAGGCATTATCGCGATAGAAATGCCAGATACGTTTTTCATTAACGCGTGGAGTGCAGAGCGTACGCATGGCATTGTAATATGACAGAAAAAGAAGACTTAAAGGCATGTAAAAAAATACGGTGCTTAAAAAAGAGATGCAAAATGATACTCACGATGGCCGCGTGGTGTGGGAGAGAGACGTCACTTCTAGGGAATCCAATCCCGAACCCTTTTTCTGATCCCGGGATCCCGGGATTGAAAAAAGCCAAATTTTCATGTTTGAAATTGTCAAAAAAAGTTTTTGTAGATAATATGTACTACGATAAACCGTGTAAATGAAGCCACGGAAAAAATACAAAAATGCTACTACAAAATAAAAATAAAATCCCGTGAAACGGATTAGCAGTTCATACAGAATAGGAGGATAGGTAGTTATATTCCTAAAAACGCATAAAATAACATAATGTTCCTAGGTATAAGATGATTTTATTTATTTTCCATCAGAATATAAAATAACACGTGTAATCACATAAAAAATGTTTGCTTATTTTTAAAATATGTAGGTACCTAGGTAACTTCATAATTATGCAAAAAGTATTTCCAAGCAGAATATTCGTATTTAATTGCGCGTTTATTTTATTCGATTTTTTTTTGTATTTTTACTAGTAATTGAAGACATGTTACAGTAAGATGACAAAAGCTTCACACGTGCGCATCTAAAATTAGAATAGTGATCAATTATTTTTTGTAGATATGTAATGATCAAAAAAAACAATAAATTGTCTGTTCCTGTCTACGGCAGGCACGGAGTATGAGCTAAAGGGAGAGCACTATACGAATCGAAATGAATCGAAAAATTAATTCGGCCACCGGAAACGTTTTTTGTTCGTTTAGTTCATAGAATAAGAATTTTCATTTTAATATAAACTATTTTTTACTATTTTATAGCCAATCCCGAAATCCCGGTATTGGTATCCCGGTATCGGTATTAAAACTCAATCCTGGGATTACAGCCCTAGTCACCTCCAGTATCAGTCGTTTTCCATATCACTTAAATAGGCACGGTGGTGCAGAAAGAGTTACCACGTATCAAAGTCTATTTCGATCTAAATCGACATCTATAACACTTCTCAAATGACTTTTTCATGAGTTTTCCCTTTTAACGAAACCTAAATCTACTTATCTTAAATCGCTTACACTTGAAAAGTCACTTTTGAATCATATGATTTTTAATTAAAGCTTGACTAATATTTAGAGATTAGTGTATTTTTTTCATATAATAGAGATTAAAAGTCTTTTAAACATTACAGCCAATAATTTTCAATGCGAGAGATATTTTGAAATTTCGTGAGATATACTCAATAAGAAACTCAGTCTCGCAACCCAGTCAGTGTACACAGCTTAGAATGAACTTGTAGTGACCAAAATAACTATTCTCATTTAAAGGAGATTATCCTGTTCAGTGCCTCTTATTAATAATAAATTTTTAGAGATGAGCTGCTATTATTGATTTTCACTTGATAAATCAAAATTTGCACCAAGATTCTGGTTATCTGGGAATAAAAGCGTTTAATGTATTATTTATGATAACATAATATGCCCCGGAGGGATATGTTTTGTTGTTTTGATTTTTATTCTTGATTCATTTATTCTCTTGAATATGTATTTAACAATATTTATGTTAATTTGTTAACTGACCTCTGAGCGTGGAATCGAATTTTTCACGGACGGTAATACGTTCGGTCGTCGCTGAAATAAATCGTTAACTTTCATCTTACTTGTCAATAGTAAAAGAGATGGATAAGTAAATGATATCTAGAATAACCATCGATTTCCTTAACGATATTGGTATTGCACATGGCTTACAAATGGCTGCATAGACATAACTTAATGTTTCATGTTTAATGTTAATGTTGTATTATTGGCACACCTACACGAAACACTTCGAATGCGAATTTACCGACATATTACTTCCTTCACGTGTCTAATCAATGATTGGTGGGTCAGTACTCAAATGAATTAATGTGTTGACTGATAGCATTCTGATTCATTCGCGACGCAGAACTCGGTCAATCATACAAAAAAAGCATCATCTGGGTACGCGGACGGAACATATTTATCTATTACATAGAGGCCCCTAGAGTAAAAGAAAACAGTGCATTCCATTCGTGAAGAGACACAGTAGTTGAGTACATTATTTTATCCACAATATAATTGCATTGATGCAAATACGTGTTTAAGTATAATAAAAACTCGAGTAGAGATCTCTACTGCAGTGCTCCGCAACCGGTGAGCCGCGACACGATGCTAGGTGTCCCCCGGCGCAATGCGTGACAATGAGAAAAGACCGGGAATTTTAATATTAGAAAAACACCATTTGTTTGCTAAGCGGTGTCCAAAACATGCTAGAACTCCATCAACATTTTCAAAATAGTCATTTCGTGGCCAAAATTGCGTCAAAATATATGAAATCTTCGATTATCTGAATGAATTAAACAAAGAAAATAAAAATTTATTGACATGTCATCTGACAAATTGATCTGAAACATACAATCTACAAGTTATGAACGGAGAAATAAACCATATTACATATTAGAACTGAGATTAATGAAATGAGCAAATTCACAAATGACGAACAGAAATTGTTTATGTACCCTGGCACATGAATTTTTTTTCATAATTTGTGATTTTCAAAATGTAATATAATTTTATTTTTTATCTATTTATAAAATCAAATCAAAAGTGTTCCACCAATTCAATGGTTAAGAACCACTTAGCCAGAGGTAAAAGGCTTTAATTGGTTAATATTTTTAAAAAATGTTGGCTGCTATTAATTCATCAAGCAAATATACATGTCAATTTTGTTTTTATTGTGTTTTTGGTTGTGGTGTGCTGTTAAATTCTAAGGAATGCTTAGATGTGCCGTGGGTGGGAAAAGGTTGTGGGGCACTGTTCTAATTGAAGAAGGTCTACGTGCGTTTTTGAGTAACTCTGAAAAGTCAGTTAGGGACTCAATGTTAATTCTTCAAAATTATGAACCTGAATACTTAACTTTTTTGTAATGCAATATCGTAAGCGGTTTGTGTGTGGTATTGTCTTCCCCACACAAAGCCTACAGCTAGATCGCAATACATAGCATTATTATGAATTACCGTTTCATTGTAGGTCTGCTACAAGATCAATACAATAATTGCGTATCTTTCTGGTCCATAGTGTATTAACATGCGTTATCGTTTTTGTTTCGTCACTGGCCTTCTATTTTTGTAATAGCTATCAGATGATAATGAAATCATACAATTCGGTTTTATATTTTAGGAGATGTTTCACTTTTATCATAGAGAGCCACTGTATGAGTGATGATAAAAATAATACAATGTATGAACACATCAAATATTACTATCAATCTTTCCGGCTTAATTTTAATATTCTCTAGTATTCAAAGTTGTATTCAAAACCACCCACTACGCCTTCACACTGTACTTACAAACGTTATTTCTGTTTTAAATTTTTGCTAGGAATGTCCGAAGAAAAATTCCTCAAGGCATGTTGCATACATTCTAGGTGCAGAAAGATACATAGTGAAAAAAGAGTTTATTGAAGAGCTTTGATGAATTGAGTTCCATTCGCTTTCCATAGGACACAGTAAACTCTTTGAGTGCCTTATCTAATATATAAAAATCATTTAAGACATCGACTGAGGGTGCTTGATGGAATTTCAATATCAAATTTGGATTATTGAGATTTTGTACACTTCCATGTATTTTGTCACTAACGACCCGGGTTTCGCCTTTCGGTATCTTCAGGCATTCGAGCACACGAATGGACTCGAACTGAGAGACCTGTGGGTTTGTTGGTATCTTATGCACTGCCATACCGTTCATCCGATTCCGATAAAACTTTGTCTAGTTATTGCTTACACTTGCGCGAAGAACATAGGCATAGTAAAATTAGGCTCGGCCCGAGTCCGACTCTCAACATTTTAATTTTAACTTACAGTAGGTCTTATTATATATATAAAAATCAATCTCACAATCCAGATATATCTTAAATAAAGAATCAAATTCGTAAAAATAGCGACATCTCTGAAAATTTTCTGATTTATTCGTGTACGCACTAGACATAAAACAAAAAATATTTTGTGTCCAAAAGCACTTCAATAAACAGAATTAAAACTCAAACACTTTCTTTCTTTAAGTGGCATTGCAACGCATGCCGGGTACTCACTAGTGATATATAATAATAGCCCAGACCTCTCTATAGACGTTTTATTATTATCACATATCACATGTAGGTATGAAATTTTCTCATGACCTAAGCGTTCGCGGTATATATATAAAATAAAATATTATGCAATATACACACAGTTCCGACGTACAGCTAGTACGAGACATTTAGATATTCAGTATTTCAATTTCAATACCGTCATCTATGACAGGTACGGTTATACTAGTATTATATAATTTAAGATATCGGCTGAGGGTGCTTGATGGAATTTCATTATCAAATTTGAATTGTTAAAATGTTGTACAATTTCGTGTATTTCCATGCACTCGAAGGCCTGAAGATGCCGAAAGGTGAAATCCGGGTCGGGTAGTAACGAAATACATGTAAATGTACAGTTCAACTATTCAAATTTGCCTTGAATTATAATTTGTCAGAAATGCAACAGGTCCGACTTATAGTTGTATCGTCTTGAGCAATTTTTCTCGTTCGTTGTCTTCGTTTAGACATTCCCGAAGGATCTGATCAACACCTTGAATTATATTGTCGCAATTACATATTGAACCATCTGCTAACCGGAAAGTTCTTTCAAGGGCAAGCAAACTTGTGGCGAATGCTGATTACCGAAGTTTTGACTCCTGATTTCTGGACAGACTTATTCTATTACTGCCTATGCCAATCCAGCTTTTTTTTGGATCCAACCAATTGGTCTTCATTATCCTGGTTGACTTGTTGCCAGAATGGGAACAGTCGCAGTCATCCCTTTCCCGCATATATTCTAGCTATGTTTCATTTAACTCAAGCTTACTTTTATGTTTTAAAATTTTGAACCCCCTTGCGAATACTGACTGTGAACTTTTATTGGCTATCAGGAATTGTTCATTATGTGATTTTAAGACTGGAAAGTTAATTTTGACCAGCACAATTTAACAAGATTCCCTCAATCTATCAACTGTATTTAATTGATCTTGAATCGATCATGTTACCTATGACATTTTTAAAAGATATTTTTGACTTTTCGTTATCGCTTTAGCTAGTACAGCTATAGCTTTAGTTTCGCTTTATTTCATTTGTACTCTAGGTATGAAATTTTCTTTTGTATATATTCTATTTTCAAATATAGAAAAAGTATCTGTTTTCCCCCGTTTCTTTTCTCAACAATTAAATCAATGTATGAAGGTCATAATTTTTAGCGCTGTAAATAAATCATAGTCTTAATTCATTGCCTTCAGTGAATTTTACAATATTTATAGCACGCGCAATAAAATACAATGCAAATACTTTATCGATAAAAAATAATTGAAATAATTGGCCGACTCGCAACGAAAGGAAAAGCTTATTCCCGCGAATTCTACATAAGCAATATCTGTGAACGTTCTCTACAACTAAACACGCCCGCGCCCGTTTCGCGCCAAAACGCCCGCGGTCGCCATGACAGATCAATGTTCGCGCCAAAACGTGACCGCGCCTGCGCGTATGTCTACGAAACAGCTGTCATTAATAATTTTACTACCGTTTTAAAATGTTAGAGAACAATACAAAATTAATACTTTTGCTATTTTATTTTTCTTTAGTTTCGTATGTATTATATTATTTGTACATTTTGGTACAGTAGTGTTTGTTATTCAATCTACTTTTTACAATTGCAAGAAATCGTTCAAAACGTTTTTACCTCTTATAATACTACCCCTTAATGATTGATACTGCTCGTTTCCGATTACATGTTTTTAAATTATTGGCGATATTTTTTTTGTATTCATTATCAGTTATTATAGATTTGAAAATAGTAAAAAGTGTTTTAAGTATTCAAAATTACATTTTTAATTAAACTAAAACCCAATTTTATAGAATATTGGACATAGGGAGATGGGTAAAGTTTTTCAAGTAAATCCTGATTTCGGATATATTTTAATCAAATACCTTATTTTCCACATATTAGGAAAAACTAACAGACGCTAGTAAAAAGCGTCGCACGTTCTGTGTGTTTTGTTTCTATTGAAAATGCCCACTATCTGAGCAAAATTGGTCCTGCTTTTTATAACTAAATTTTGATTCAAAAACAAAATTTTCGTTGTAATATATCAAGTAATTAATCAAAGTAGAACAATATTTTGTTTTATCTTTATGTCTTATACGTCGAATATATCTATAAATTTTATGTTAGCGTATTGTATATTGTTTTATTTTTGTTCCCTTTAAAAACCTTTACTGTATCATGAAGGTTATATTATCGTCTTTGACTTATAAATCAAAGGTGTTTACGACTCCATAAAAAATGGATATTCAAACAATATTTGTAGGTATATGGCGCTTGTTTACGTAGGAACAAATTAGTCTAATCCATCAATCAGAACCATGAATGTGTATTTTATACGAAAATTAAACGACGTATATTTTTTGTTGTGACGAACAAAGGGTTTAATAGAAAAAGTTTAAGACATCGACTGAGGGTGCTTGATGGAATTTCAATATTAAACTTGGATTATTGAGATTTTGTACACTTCCATGTATTTTGTCACTAACGACCCGGGTTTCGCCTTTCGGCATCTTCAGGCATTCGAGTCCATTCGTGTGCTCGAATGCCTGAAATTTGTTGTTCTTAGATGCCGGATAAATCAAACTAGCGACACTAGCGAAAAAAATATGAAGCAACTCTTTTGAAAACAATCGCTGATTCAGCAGCTTATTATCGATTCCAGAACAGCATATTATCTTCGATACTAATCCTTGATCATTTTTTTTATTAAGTATACGAATTCTAAATCAAAGGCGGCGGCCCGCCCAATCGATATATAATATCATTTCTGATAATGAATGTGTTTAACATTCTTAATAAAATATTTTTGACACACTTCCCTAAATAGCGAGTCTCATACGATCAATCAATTTTCGTTTTACTTTCTCATATATTATCTCATCATGAATATTCACTCGTGGCCGCTGCAGAGGTGGCACCACGCCACTCTATTTAGCATCCACGATTATGCTACAATTATACCTTGCCTTCTTCTTCACCTGCTCGGAAAGATTCTTTCTCTTGAAATACTGTAAAATAGTTTTGATACGATATATTTGAAATGTTATTGGATAATAGTGACTATGACATGGCAGGAAGCGACACGATTGGTCGGTGGAAGGAAATCTTTAGGTCTCCTTCCGGTTACTAAATAGTTGAGGATATCGAGAGACAACACATACTGTAGTTTTAGATTACGCGCAAATTTTCGTATTGAGACTAGCCGCCGAGTGAGATATCTACGGTGCAGGGCACGGGGGTGGAATTTAAAGTCATCATCATGGCTGGAATTTCATAAGAGTCATCCACTCACACAGTTTGATCAGTTGCATAAATTTCCGCGTGGCTTTTTTCTGCTTTCGACACTACTTATCTGTGTTTAAAAAAAAATTCTTCAAAATGAAATATTCAAAAAATATTTACAGATCCAAATAAACTCATGAGCATTTGAAGTTGCTACTGATAATTTCCACAATAAAAACATCAGATTATTATTTTGTATGATTTACTTACATTGTAAATTTTACATTGTAAAAAAAATAAACTATGGCGAGTCAAATTGGTGGTACTCGCGAGCCGTAGTTTGGAGACCCCTGTGATGGAATATAGATAGCTCACTGTGGAGAGTGCAGGGTAGTAGGCCAGTGAGTTGATGATACCTAAGGAAACTAGCGTTATAGCTTGCTACAACAACTAGTAAGTGTCGTATTTCCAACTATTTACTGTCAAAATACTTGGATAAGTTGATGAGGACAGTATCCTGTTGGTCTTATCTAGTAATCTCGTGTGAACGCCAGGCCCCCGATTGAATTGGATTCAATCACGAAATTTGTAAATTAACCTGCGTAGTGTAGAATATATTACAAACACGATACAATTTGGAATGCTAAGATCGCTTATCAACTTTTATATAAAGAATATATCCTATGCCACAATCACCGTTGCAAACCTGAAACCAAAAATCATAATGATCTATAAGTGGAACTGCCTTCAGAGATACGTCCAATGATTGGTTAAAAGTCAATTCCATTATTTGAATATTCATATAAAACAACTTTCTATAGCATTAAAGTTAGTTCTCAGAACAATCGTTGCGTGTTCTACGAATTATGGTGATTTTTAAAAACACTTAAATTCATCTCTAATAAACTGGTTTAGAGGTCATGGCATTTCAGTGCATTTAAGTTAACATCTCATCTATGATCTCAAATTGTTAAATTACATTTAGATGCAAGAAGAAGACGACTACGAAAGCATTATGAGTTACTAGTTATTGACTACAATTCTATACTTACACTAGGTACGGTCTATAAATGGAAGTACATACCATCAATTTGGGTAAGTTTGCCCATCGGTCTAAGATTGTCCCACTACATGGAAAAATGTGCTGTTATAATACTAATGCTATATGAATATTTAATTATATTAGTTAGTTAGGACTTAACGCTCCATGAAATTGATATCCAAAAAAAAAAATATATGGCCCACATGTAATATATAATATATTATGATAAAACTTATAATTCAAGTTATTAAATTGGAATTGTTGAGATTTCCATGTATTTTGTCACTAGCGACCCGGGTTTCGCCTTTCGGCATCTTCAGGCATTCGACCACAGGAGTGAACTCGAACTGACACAAATAAACAGTTCATAATAATTATATACAAATAGAATACGACAAATCTTATCCGTGAGTCTAAGAATTTAGTTTTGTTTTTATATCCAAAATAATTAAAGAGTCGCACGCGCGTAGCTCATGAGCTTCAATCGGCTCACGAACCGCTGTTTCGATACACTTACTCCTATTGAAGCACCTGTTTTTATCACCATGAGACAACACTGATATTTATGTCATTTTATTTCACAGTGATAAACATTTGAAGTGTAAGAATATGAAATGTTTTGACAACGCAGACCCAAAGTTCAAATTTCAATAACGTGCTTCAGAGTTCAATCGAAAGTAGTACCGTAACATCTGAAATACATTCTCTGCGGTTTCGGCGGGAAAGTTTCGCGGCACATTTGACAGCTGTCAATAATGGCATTCAAAAATCGCTTCGGCGGCGTTCCGCAAACAGAAAGTGTGTCAATAAATAATGCGACGCTTGTATGTTTTGTTTGAAGCATTATTATATTACTTCGAAAGAATCGTATGACATAATCTTGATGCCCGTGGGAAATATAAATTTCAACAATGTGTTGTTTCTCTCAAATCTCGTTAGGATAGTTATAGAGAAACTTAGAAAGTTGACTTAAAGTTGTATTGCTATTATTTTTATTGAAGTTTTATTACAAGAATCAAGTAAAGTTAATGTTTTCATGGCATGAAATGAAGATGAGTACAGTGATACCAAGAAATTTCGTTTTTCAAGTGACCGACGAAAAATGTTAAAACAGAAAAAATGGTCACAAAAACTTTTCAGAAAATAAATAAACCAGTATCACCTGCCAAATAAAACTTCAAAATGTTCTCTTATATGCCTCTAATGCTAGTAAAAGACATGTATTTGTTTCGGGTATAAACATATTCAAACTGATGAAATATCTCCACTAAAGCAAAGAATACATGTGAAAAATTCTGTCGGTCACAAGAACTCCTTGCAAATGGTGTACAGTAGCAACGTGAAATTTTCACATGTCATTCTAGCTGGATTTCTTAACTCTCAACTTTTGACCTTAAGCTGAAAACGCTATATTTATGACGTTTCAATGCAGAATAAAAAAATCAACAAAAGCCGAGGAGATTGCTTAGCAACCGCTCCATACCAAATACTTCGTGATTATCAACTTCTTAGCATCATGTCATTCTGGCTGACATTTCTAGGTCAACTGTGCTATTTTCAACTTTTAACTTTTAGTCTTAAACTGAAATCGCTATATTTTTGCCGTCTCAATCAAAATGTAAACTTTGTAAAAAAAGTAAAAGATTGAGCGGAAAATTATCCATCATTTAAGATTGTAAAACTTAAATTCCTTACAAAGCCACCGTCTAATTAACCTATTATAAGCGTCCTCTATGTCGGGCAAAGCCGGGTAAAAACTACTAGTTCAATATAAAAAAAATTAATAAAAATGTAACACGAGGACCGAAACGCAGAATTGCCATGAAGAAATTAAATTTACAAAGTTTGTTGTGGTTGAAAAATTGGGATGAATATGATTTATATTTTATATTTTTAGTACTCTTCGTCGTTCTCTATCCAAGTTACTAGTTGACTATCGTTACTGTGTGAATCTTAATTCAGGGCAAAGTCGGGTAGTCATTTAAAGAGATTACATCGCTGATTTTGTGATCAAATAAATAATAATAATTTAAGACATGTAAACAAGAATCGATAAAGAGTACTCCTAGACGAATTAAATTTAAAGTCCTTTTATAAATTAGTATTCCCGTAGTAAATTCGTTTGTAGAAAGTAAAAGAAAATTGTTCCCACGTTTTAAAGTGACCGTTGATGACTACGCTGTTACACAAGTTTTGTTTTATATTTGCATTTTTTGCAACTTCGTAACTGCGGGGACTGGTATTTCTGACCAATGTGAGTTTATCTAAAGCCAAAATGACGCTGGAACAAGAGGCTCGAAACCGGGACAAAACCGGAATACCGGTACGCCTGGAAGCCCTTTACATAACCCAAAAAACTACTTGATATTCCAATAATGTGAATAATAATTACAATTGCATATACCAGCACAAAAAATAGACGATGAATTCACCATGCATGAATCTAAGCACATTGCAGTTCCATTCAATAAAGGTGACCCAAGCCAAGATTTTTTAAACTTTTTAGTTGATTTATGTATTCAAGTACCGATATTGATTCCGAGAAAAACGATGATCAACCATCAGTGCAGTGCTAATTTGATAATTGAATTGAATTTTCGTTATAAGGACCGCAGACAATTAATTGTCCCCGTTCGGGTCGACAACAAATGAAGGTCAAGTGATCGGCAACCATAACATCGATGTTTATTTTTATTTGGGAGCGACTCTTTCAGATGATTTAACAGTACTTATATTTACTTATGAGTTAACAAAGTAATTGTTACCGTTGGTCATCATCGTGGCTTTACTATATATTATATACATAGTAACCATGTCCGCTCCCAATGTACAAAATATGTACTCTTAAAATGAAGCATCTTAGAGAAGCGATTGTAATACAGTCGCTCTACATCTCTTTCCAGAGAGAATTAAGATACAACGATGAGGTTAAGAGCTAGCTGATTGCTCTCCTCACTTTTATTTTAACGGGTTCAGTGAGAATTGTGTGGAACTAAGTGTAAGGGGAGGAAACTCTTGTCTAAAAGTGCAAAATAACATTTGTAAACGGATTTTGTTGATTTTCTTGGTTACCTCATTTTGTCCATTTAAAAGACAATAGAGGTAGAACTAGCTGGCAATCGTTTTCATCATGTATACAAAACCATTATTTTAACGGAATTTCCCTCTGTCGCTTCTTTATCATCTAGGGTCATTTCGCAAGTGGTTTGTCAGTTAAGCGACAGGTATACTTTCAAAAAGGATTTTTAGTCAATGAATGATAAATACATATTTTTTCGCTGTTATTCCATTAAACAGGGATTAAGTAATGTAACCAACTAAAAATAAAATAGTTATTATTGTACCAAGCCTAAAATAATAGAAGTTTTCAAAAAAATGCCAATTCTCCCAGTGGTCGGAACCCAAAATCCAATGGTCGGCCATTCGTTGCCCAGTGTTCGGCCCTCACTATCAAACTTCATAAATATCGCGAATGAATTTACTGAGAGTAGAAAGAACAATAAAAACATAATGATGCAAAGCATCACAATATTAACACTTCTTGAGCGGGCGCCCGGAACAATAGACTCTATCCTGTGGCGGGCGTTTTTCGTGATTAGCGCAAAAATATATTGCTTTTTAAAATTGACACAACTTCTAAACGAAACAATATTTTCGATTGAAATTTTCAAGAACTCTCTGGACATCGTTTTAGCAAAATAAGGAGTTTCAGTTGTTGGTTCTGTAGACCAATACTCGCCCCTTATATCCTTGCGAACTTGTCCCATCAAAAGAATAAGCCCCAGAAACTTTTTCATTTCTTTCAAAGTAATATTTTTTCACTTTGCCGATTTTTTACATAATTTATAATTATGGGAGTTTTGGTGGTAATTCGTTTACAAAAAATTCAAACAAATCATCACCGATATATAAATTTACCGCATCACTTACAGTTTGAGGACAATCGAAATTTGAATTCAAACCGCGGCGGCCTAAAAATGATTCCAAAACTGGAGGATTATCTAACGATGACCACTCATCCACATACTCGTCTGAACTCGTCTCCGAATCAGAATCACTTGGAATAGTGCGACGGTGAAACGTTCTAGGTCTTGGTATTTGCTCATCATCACTCGATTCGTTGTCTGACAACTCTTCAATATCATTATTCCATGAGCAATCAGATAAATTGTCGGCGTACACTTCATCGTCACTATCATTGGCTTGTGAAGACATTTTTGTAGGGATAACGTCTTATACAATGGTAATATTATATTCGAATAATAAAATACGAAACAGTATGTAAACAAAACAGCGCAAGCGATATGAAAAATAGTCCGACACTTGAAACGACTCAAACTGAACTAGAGATTGAGATGTCGAAACAAATCTATACGACTGTTGATTTTCACCCCTTATAATCTAGCAAAGTAGTAGAACTAATGATAATTAGTTGCGGCGTTTTATTTCACGCCGATATACAAACCCGTGAAATGCCGTCTCCCGCCAACAACCGATAGTCAACAAAAACGACTTTTGCCGTGTCCCGCCTTCGACCGATAATCCGCGAAAAACGGCATTTGCCGTTTCCCGCTGTCAATGTGTTAAGTATATTTTGTTAGAGATCCCTATACAACATGAATTTGTCGAAACTTGCGAAGTAAAAGTGTGCTTTTTTTAATTGCGTATTGCATCATATAGGTCAGTATAGTGCAGATATTCATTGGCAAGTGGCAAGACTACCTACACGAATTTAGAAAAAAATCTGTTTTTTAAATGTATCCACTATTATTTAAGTTTTAAACTCAAAAGGCCGACTGCTGGCTATACGGCTGATTTTAGGAACACTCACCCTAGTGCTGTGTTCCAATTCATGGCTAGCGATTTAAGTCCTACCCGTTCATATCCTACTGAAATCTTGAATTTATCCACTGCGTGCTAAGAAAATTCCTTTCTACCAAAAATGGACAGTTATCACTCTAGAAGTCATTAGGAGTTTCATATTAAATACGTATACACTAAACATGCCCGTTCTCTAGGAAAAAGGCGAAAAGTAAAAAAGTATCCGTATTATGGATTGTTGATAACAAACATAGCTCTTTCCTATCCTACCACTTCATGACACATGTCTTACCGCGTACTAATAATAACCTATATAAATGTCTCGATACAATTTATCAACAACTCAACACTTTCAAACAAAGATAGAACGCAACAAATGAATCTTTCGTCGTCGGACGTTTCTGATAATTATTATTCGACGTTTTTTTCAAGCTGAAAAACTCATGAAACGAAGGCAGTATTTTAAATGTGAAACTTTTTCTACTGTGTGTCCGCTTTTTTCCTGTACGGTTTCATCCGTTCACCCCTTGATATAGTCCACAATAAATTAAACTTCATACTCGGAGCAGTCCAATATTCGAAATTCTTGAAATCAGGATCGGATATAAAACATTGTTTATTTTCACTCCACACGAAGTACTTACAATACTATTGTTTTTGTTTGGTGTCTTGTACACAACCGACGTGAGATCATAATCCAAGTCACGTTTATTTGAGTTCTATGACATTTTTGCATATCGCAAATGAATAATTAGACAAAGTCTAGTCATTTTTCAGTTTGGCTCATGTCGGAGGTGTGTGTATCTATTGCGCCTCGAATTAAATTGGCAGTCCCAACAGAAGGTTGATACAACTATTCCATTCATTTTTCTTTTTTATTTTACTCAGAAATATAAGAAGCCATCATTCAAATCGAGCTGCTATTGTGTTGGGAACGTATCTATAAAAAAAATAACAAGCGTGATGCTCAATTTAATTGTTTATGTTGCTTATAGTTAATTTAATCAAAAATAAAAGTTTTTGATAATGGGAAATATAAATTATGATTTAACTTAAAAACTACAGATTTCAATTCGTCTGTTAATACCAGTCGCAGATAACGAAATGAAAAAACTGATTATTACACACAGCAAAGGACAATATTACATGCTACGCATTGTAAGCGTGCCAACGAAATAAAATGATATGTATATTTACACGAAAAAATGGTAAATTGATTTGTTTTTATTAAAACAAAATCGACTGGCAGTTGTTTATAGTCTATTTTTGTGTACATATCTTCCTATTTTTTAAAGCTAGGATTGTTAAAGATAAAGTGTTTTTATCACTAAACTTTAACATACTGCATAACTAAATATACTCATCCTGACAGCTAAAACCTTTGTTTTTAGAAAACAATTAAGAAACCACCTTACGAATATTGTTTGTATTTTTTTTTTCATTAGAAACTATTTGTAATATACATTTACAAAACATATATTCTGTCCAGCGTTGCCAGGTCTTTAATAAGTATAAAATACATTTCATCAATTGACAAAGCTCACACTCAACTGCTGCGACCGAGTGTTGGGCTCCTAAGATAATCCTAAGATAAAAGAAAAACCTTACGTACGCGTAGCGTTTTCTACGCCACTGGATTCTGCCGTATAATATTAACGGTTGGGAAAGCAGTGGTGGAAGGAGAGCGACAAGTCAGTTGACAAAGCTTACTCGTTTGGAAAAACCGGTTCTAGGCTTTAAATTAGAATTATATATTATCAGAATGCGTCCTCACTTATGGACGTCACGTTCTTCCACCAAACTTGGTTATTTTACCAATAGCAATCAAGTCGTGCTAGCGATGTAATTTCTAAAAAATATTTTGCGCTAGAACAAGACGAGTTTCAGCGAATGATTCTTGTAATCATTATGTTAATAACTACCTTTGAAAATTCCATGAACGCTTAGCACGTTCTATTCCCGGAGTAAATATAGTAACAAAAAAACAACCGCATATAAAGATAATACCTACGGATTATCGTCTGCTTATTTCCTATTATGCAAAATTGCAATACGAAAACGACAAATTGTTGAATAACTATGCATATATTTTACATATGTGTAAAGTGTTATTTGCATACGTCTTCAATTTATCTTTTGAATGCAGACCAAAAAATCGTTAGCTTCAATTGATAAGTGACAGCGAAGTGTTGAATAAATGTATGCTTAAGTTTTCCATTGCGTATTGCGTTCATACAATGGAAATAACTCTAAGACGAGTAAAAATATGTTAACCCCATAACCTGCTATTTTTCAAATTTAAATTATGGCACTCATATTGCGGCGGTGCCATTTAAACCCGCCAGAGGGCACCTTTCGCGCCTTTCAACTCGCCGAGGTCGAACTCCGATAACGTCGGTAATTTTGGCGCGAGAACTGCGAGCACTTTTCCCGACGCCAGCGCCGCAGCGGTCAAACTCCGAAACATCCGCCGAGACGTTTATTTACATACTCGATGACGCAATTGATAATTTGATCTGGAAGTGTCGGCATTGCTGCATGAATCAATGATATGATATGCGGTGCTCAAACTGTGAGCCTAATTAACTCTTTATAAAACAACATTTTTATCTGAACAATCATAATATAATAAAGAAAGTTCAGATTTTTAGGTTCTAAGCCGACTTGTTGGTGAAACTTTTATTAAGATTTGAAACAATGTGTTTATACGACTAGCATACTGCGTCTCTACGGTTCAGTGAAATGTTCAATTGGTTAAAACTGAATTTATTGAGCTTTAAAACTCTCCTGAACATTTTGCTGTATGTAGATGTGCATTTTGCTAGTTAAGCCGACGAAATGTAAAAGACTGATTTCATTCCTCGAGCTCAGTGGTCAACACTGTTGGATTTTCATCTACTCACTTGCGAGAATACGAATTTGAATCCTGATATTTACAATCGATTCCCCAGTCTCACTTTTACTCCAACTGGTGGGGCCCACCATAATAATTACCGAGGAGGGGAGCGATTCGCTTGAATTAAGCCATATCCTAATCTCATTTTTTATTCGTCATCCGTCGTCCGGGAACTCGGAAGAGGTCGAATGTCGAATGGCTAACCAGTTTTTGTAAAACTTAAACTTATTTTAATTCAGGAAAAATACATTTATAAAGTTGAATATATCAATAAAAAAGTTATTGCTTACCATGGCTCTAAACTCAATGTTTTGGTGCTTTTGGCGTATTTCCTTTTATTTACTACTGGTAAATAAGTCACTGAGCACATAAGGTTTGAATTGGCCGATCGTTTATAATAAGCCTACTTTCGCTGTATATATGCAAAGGTGAGTTTGCAATTATTGCAAATTCATTGAATTTTAGTCAAATTTACTGCCAAAAAGAATAAACAATATATTGATTTCAGTCACTATTGAAAATTCTACAGTCTATCCAGTTAGTTTATGTGTAAAATTTGGATTATTGAGATTTTGTACACTTCCATGTATTTTGTCACTAACGACCCGGGTTTCGCCTTTCGGCATCTTCAGGCATTCGAGCACACGGATGGACTCGAACTGAGTTCGAGAACTGAACTCAGTTCGAGTCCATCCGTGTGCTCGAATGCCTGAAGATGCCGAAAGGCGAAACCCGGGTCGTTAGTGACAAAATACATGGAAGTGTACAAAATCTCAATAATCCAAATTTGATATTGAAATTCCATCAAGCACCCTCAGTCGATGTCTTAAATTATAGTTTATGTGTGTTTGCCAAAACTTTACCAATCATCCAAAACCTTCAGTGACTCCATAGAGACTATATTTTTTTTGTTTATAGGTATGTATTTTTTACTGATCTTTACGATTCTGCAAGCCGAGGTGAGTCAGAAAGATTAACCTTTTCGCTGTATTCCTTTTCGCAGGCCTATTGAAACGCTGCAGTAACGCTGCGCTTCAATACAATCATATTTAGTTGATTTTGACAGCCGTTTATAAAAATATTTGTATCCATATGCGATGAAGTACACACAATACCGGTTGTGAAACAATAAAAATACCCTGTTAACAGTATTGATTTGTGTAGTCATTGTTATAAAGTATCGTATTATTATACTGCTTTTTAATATGTAATATAAGCAGCGGTTGATACGCCTTAGCATATTGCGAAAATATTCATATTAAACGATTTCTGCAACACTCGGTAAAGCGCTGCCGCAATATTAATCTTTCTAGCCGCAGGTCAATTCTCAAGTAAATCAAAATACCGTCCGTATTGAAATTATAATATATTACATAACTTTTCTGAAGCATTTACTCACACCTCACACGTATTAGCTAAACGAAAATTTGATACAGGCAATTGGTTCATCTATATCAGGTGTCTCCAAACATTTTAGCCTAACGGCCACACTCCCAGGGGCCAAGATCTAGCGCATCATATTTTAAAAATAAAACACATTTTTTTTGTACTACTTCCACATGTGTATAATGATCACGGCCGGTTTCACTAATCACGAGAATTATCAACTGATAAAAATACAATCATAACAGGGCTATTCATATAAAATTGAATGTTAACAAATAAAAGGTATATAAAACAGTTGGTTCATGAAGTAAGACAAGAATTTACAGGTGATCAAACAAATTATATATAAACGAAGCTAAGTTGGCTACAATTTCATTTTTATCAGTTGATAATACTCGCTATGAGCGAAACCGGTCCTGATCATTTTAAACATGTGGAAGTAGTACAAACAAATTGTGTTTTATTTTTAAAATATAATGCCTTTCCACCAAGAATTGACAGTGAAACACCTAAGTGACTAGCTCATCATATCAACACACTGAGGTTTTGAATTACGTGCAAATTTCGGTTAGTACTTTCGGGCAAGTGTCAAGGACATTCCGATAGCAGATGACCGACAAGGAGAACACCAGCTTTTGCCTGATTTATACACTCATATTAAGTCCTTTCGACGAAAAATTTGGTTGATCAGCTGCATAAATTTTCTCGTGTTTTTTTTCCGCTTCCGGCACTACTTATATGTGTGAAAAAACTATGGCGGGTCGGATTGGTGATGCTCGCGGACCGCAGTTTGGAGGTCCCTCATCTTTATGAAAACTAGTTTACGTATGATGTGGTCACGATGGTGAAACTTCGTACTTAAGATATTGATGGAGGTCTACATTATAAGTACTCAAAAAAAAGGGGAAAAGATTAAATGAATTAAACAATTCATATAATACCTAGATGTTGTTGTATTTGATGAAGTTTTAAATATCTTAAGTATGAAAATGCATACACCGCAGGCCAACTTTGTATTACATTTTTACTTGGCTGATATTTATTTGTAAATACTTGAATTACTTGTTTTAAAATATATTTTCATATTTCTCTGAGTGGCACTTTTCCAAGAACCGTGACACACAACGACGATCAGAGACAATGGAATATAAGATGCAAAAACGAACAGCGAGCGCAATCATAACTCGCATTCCGCCACGCCTGTTCAGCTCTATGTATTACGCCCTTTAGACTAAAAATAATCTTCGTGAAATATTAATTTAAAAATTAAGTTTATTCAACTTGTAGTCGCTTTTGACATTCCAGTCTTGAATATAACACGTATGAGAAAAATAAAAAGGATTCCCTTTACTTTTATATGCAAACCAAATCTATTTAAACACCTATGCAGGAAAGTTTTTTTTCGAATATTCGTACCTTTAATCTGAGTGAGACCGTCCAAGAGCATTTACACTTCGACTACAGGACACATTTCATAACTCAACATGTCGAATTAGGACTAGGAGATATGATTGCCCGAGTGTTAATTTTTCTTTTTGATTATACCTTTCAATTCCCATCCAATAAGCACTTGCGGTTTCTAATGTTTACCTTCTTCATTTAATTTAGAACATTCACACCAATAACCCAAAGATGTTTGTATTATTCGATTGTTCCTTACACTCTTGTTACATAATAACTTATTACATCTGTATTATTTTCGATCAATACAAATTATGGTAATCGTCTACAGTAAAAGTATATAAATATTTTCTTACGAATAGAAGATTCCTTAAGGCAAATACCCAGATTGTAATTGGCATTGACAAGTCTATGGAGTTAAAATGTGTAATCAGTTTCAATTTAATATGGAGTTCCGCCAAGAAGTCTCTATTGTTAGAACCATTTATTTCCATGCCTATCTACTCTCAACAATTTTGTATGTATATTTAATTTCTTAACGGACCTCCCATGTACATATATTGAATGGCTTTATAATTATATGTGGGCAAAACATTGTAAGATACAGACATAAAACAATAAAAAAATGTATGCAGCGAGAAGTTGAGGTGTTCATCGATAAAATAAAATTTATTGTCTTTGGTATTGTGACGCAATATTGTAATAAGGGTAATTTGTGAACTATAGAATCGTTTTTAAATATAAGATACGTACTGAATTAATTTATAAGGAAGATTAGTCCAAAAATTTAGAAGACATTTTTTTTAATCTAATATTTATTCGATTATTTCGTTGCATTCGCTAGGATATGTTAATCCAATAATGATGATTGTTATGTATGTTCTTGCATAAACCCAAAAAGACTTAAGGTATATTTTAGCTATTTGCATCGCTATAATGTAATTTAATACCTGTAAAAAAGTGTAAAAAATACCGAAGAATTTAATGCGACAAGTATTATTAAATATTACTGAAAGCAATTTAATAATTCTTGCAGAACTGAATACTTTGTTATTTTTACGTTTTTATTATTTTTTTCGTCCAAGTAAATGTCAATTTTATTAATGACATAAGGCAAAGTTCATTCACCGACTCGTTTTTTGTATTTT
Source organism: Himalopsyche phryganea (assembly GCA_022494535.1). NCBI lineage: Eukaryota > Metazoa > Arthropoda > Insecta > Trichoptera > Rhyacophilidae > Himalopsyche > Himalopsyche phryganea. The sequence goes on from JAGVSL010000175.1 coordinate 1,046,263, forward strand.
AAATAATTTTAAAAATAGGTTTTTTTTTATTTTTTTAAACATATCCGCTCCCTACTCGGAGCATATGACCATCACACGTTTCATCCAAGATTCTTTGTCCCCGCCAGTCTTCTTGCTTCCTCCCGGGCCATCTCAGTGTCCCGTAGCTCCGCCGAATACATCCTGATCCTATGGATGGTTATCATCGGCCTTCCAGGGTGACGGAATCCATCCGGTTGGTAGAAGAGACAGGCAGGATTCAGGCTTCCCTGGGGAGTCCGTAGCACACGTCCAAGCCAGGTCCATCGTTGCTTTGTTTATTTTGGACGTAATAAGGGACTGGTCCATCTGCTCTCTTTCCTTTCAGTTCCTGACAAAATCAAACCACCGTACCCCTTGTATTTCCCGCAAGCATCTGTTTTCAAAGCACATGATACGGTTTATCTGTGCTTTGGTAGGGTGCCACGACTTACAAGCGTAAAGCTGCACTGTCAGAATGCAAGCGTTGAATAGGTGGCACTTGGTCTGACCGAGTACAACCGTGAGTCCCAGACTTTCAGCATTGAGCTTAAAATATGTATATTATAAAAGTTGCTTGTGATTTAAAATTGGGAATTCTTATTATACTGGGGTGGAAGATTTTTATCCATTTGTAGATTTTATGTGCCACACGTTTTTGTTGATAAAACAAATTGATCATTATATTATATATGCAAAATGCCTTAATTTGTTTACAACCTATCATCCATCTTTGTTGCAGTCACCAGACATGCCAGACTAATTTAAACGTTTATATGTACGCACATTTTCATGAATCGAATATACGTCAAAATTTGTCGCGGATATCATGGTTTTGTATTGCTAAACCAAATATTCGCCATTCCTGAATTCCATCTAAATTATTGGTCAATGTTACCAACTGGCCGCTGTTCTAGTGAGCTCGGTTTCAACATCGGGTGACCTTTGTTGTAAACCTAATTGGCGAGCTGTTGTGCATTCAATAATCGACCTATCCCAACACCAAATGAATGGAATTATTAAGCGCGCGAATTGCATTTTGTTGTGAAATATTTTTTGCCGACTTCTGTATCAGATCGGAGCTATATTGCTGCAGCTGTTATTGTTTAAATTATTATTGCAACGGGAGTTGCTATTTATTAATTACAAATGCATTGTGAAGGAGAAACTTTTTCATGTCTAGTTAGCAACAATGATTTATTGTTTTGTTTTTATTTGCCCTACTGCGAAATTTACATTCTGTTTTTAATATTGTATTAATTTTTCATATATGTATACGTAACACTGATTATTTTGGAATCATTAATTGATCCTACATTCTGATAACCCTATGCTATATGGTATCGCCGCACCAAATGCAATATCTGTCTATTACAGTAAAATTATATTTAAAAAATATGAATCACGTGGGATAAATTCATATGAGAATTGGAGAAGTCACCCGAGATCAACTCGATGAGAAACGACTTCACAAACACTCATGCGCAAGATCTCAGATTTAAATTTAATATTTACCTTGCCGTGACTTGTACCCAGACACACCTGATCTCTTGGTAAAATCTCTTACCACTAGACCACAGAGAACGACGTTTTCTATCGCAGTAGTCATATATTATTTATTGAATTATCAATTTTTATGTATATATGTATACTATACAGATCATCGGCGTGCGGTGGATGTATCTCTATCTCTATCGCACAACTTGACTAGTGTATATGTATGATACAAGATGATGCGCTCGCATGCCCTTGTATTTCGCTCGCACCCCTCACTTTAAATGTGATTGAGCGAGGAAGAAAGAAATTTGGTACAGATCTATCAGTATTTTGTAAAATATTGTTTGTTTCAAATAAACAAAGAGTATTTGTTAATATTAGTAAACAAATCCTTACTGGAGGATTTCCTTACTGGAATAAATGCTAATAGAGAACCTAGTGCCCATAGAAGAACTCAATAATTAATCTAGGGATGTATTAGAAGAACAAACATTCTAGATAAATCTAATAATGAATTACTACATTTAAATATATACAATGTTATGTTATAAGAAACAGATACCAAAGTTATAGGCTATCGTGAGATATCATCGCCGTTTTCCTCTATGTAACAGCCTTTTATTTTGCATATTTATTATCATACAATATTTTTTTTTCTTTTAACAGAACTTGAAACAGCGAAATTCGAAAAATAAAAAAAACATATCTCTTATTTTATTATCTGTGTGTTGGTGTTCATAAAACTGATAAACATAAAAGAATATTGAATTTTTATTTTTCCGTTCTTTTATAAACATGATTATATAAATTATTTTAAACCAGACAAAGGTTTAAGAAATTAACATTTTTTACAGTACATATCACACAGAATTGATTTGTCTTTCAGACAATTAGATTACTGATAATCTAAACTAAAATTTTAACAATATTTTGACAATAATTTATCAAATTTGAATAGATCAAATTTTATTTATTTCGATGCGTGTTGTCACTAACTATCCCAGTTTCGCCTTTCGGAATCTTTATACATTCAAGTGCATGGATGAATTCGTTTATGGGGAAAAGTACAAAATTTGAACGATTCAAATATGATTTCGAAATTCAATCAAACATCATCAGTCTTAAATCATAGTAATTTATTAAGTGAATAATGTGTATATAATATAAGCTTACAATGAAATGCACTTTTGTTTAGTTCATATTCATTTTCATAAAAATAGTTTTCACTTATAACAAATACATTCCACAAAAAACAAATTCTTTCACTAAAAATGAAGTGATCCCACATAATAAAATATATTTTAACATCGAAAAATATATTACACTTACGAAAAAATATTTTCACATAGATAAAATAGTTTTCACTCAATATAAAAACTCACACTTTGTAATCTATAGTTGCATGAAGCTGTAATGAAATGAAAATACTTGTCGCAACTGCTAGGCCGCCTATATTGTCGTTGCTCCACGCATTATAATACATTGCACAAACCAAACCAGACCAACCCTAACATAACATTCTACAACTTAACTCAGTTTTGTTAAAAGAATCCGTGACTAAGTGGAAACTATTAAAATCAAAGTTTGAGTGTACTAAATTAAAATTTTATCGAATCCAAAGTAATTATCAAATTATCCAAATAAAAGTTCAAGTGTACCAAGTCAATACTATCTAACACAAATAGCAATTATTTATAAGACTATAATATATTATATTAAAAATAAGGTAGATATTGCCTTCTAAGCGAATTAGAAGGACAAGTTATTTACTACTGCTAAACTAATAACCTTTTCTATCTCCATGGTTTCATTTTATTTCTCGATTCAATAAATCTGGGAAAAGTCTTGGGTAAATAATAATTATTATTGTCGTATTGTCAGAGTTGGCCCGGGGGGTTGGGAATACGATATACGAATCTGGGGTAAACATCCCGTCCTTTTATCTAGGTCGAAATTATTGTGAAGGTCAGGGAATGTGACATTGAAAAGGGCCCCCACATAAATTTGCTTCCCCTTCCTGCCACCCTCTGTCTGGAACGCCTACTACGTTGGATCACTTTAAGGGTGCTGTCAAGCGTAACGTTTGTGTAGATGTTGGATGTGATTTGATTATTGTGTATTCAGAAATATTGTTTCGAATAAATTCTTGAAATAGTTCAGTTCAATTCAATTTATTTAAAAAAAGCACACGCAAAAATACAGTATTTCAGATTATTGCTTTTGCAATGTGATATAGTAAAAAATAAGAATAGAAAATCAGTCGCTATAAAGTGAAATATTGTAAATTTTTTTAAGTAAGTCTGCCGAGCTACTCAGACAAATTCAATTGAAATAAATATTTGCGTGAACTCACTCACGTCCACGTAGAATATGACATTTATAAATATTATAAAAATCAGCATTGGTAAGCTTTTCCAAGAAAGATGGTATCTCATTTTGGCATCGTATAAGCCGAAAAAATCTGTAGGTGGTGTCACATACATTTTTCTTCTCGAATTGCTATTGAAAATGTATAGTACGTCTCAACATATTCTTTAATTCTAAATATGTGTGTAACATTTTACTGGTTTCTTGGGGAAACAGTGAAGCGGAACTTATTAGTGATGGATTTGTTTTCATTTTTATTAAAGAATGATCTAAGTTGCAATAAACTAAGTATGGCGTTTACTTCTCATAATTTTCACTGTTCATGATACGTCAATCTATTTCATGTATCCATGAAATCTACAATATGTTCATCATATCTACATTCTGACTGTACATATTTAGCCTGATGCTTTTGTATCATATCAATGGTACTCTGCCCGATTAATGTAACCCTCAAAATTGAAATTGTTCAGGAGAGAGTAAAAACTGTTTTTATCGAAAAACTTGGTAAGTTGAATAATGATGAATCTTTGAAATAATCTACTGTAAAATCTAATGTTTGAAGATACGGGATTATACGTTGGTAGTGTTGATATAATATTGGCTTACATCAAGCGGACGGGTCAGAATCTGTAAACCTAAAACCAATGTAAAATGATGTTTTTCTTCCAAAATTGTGTCAATTTATCTTTCTTATTTACATGATCTGGCCGAGATCTACTCTGTGATCTTTAAAATGAATCATTAACTCATTTTTGTTTTTTTGAGGGTTACATAAATTGGCCAAAACACAGTCGATATGTCAAATATCGTCTAGCTGTCGAATTTAGTCGATGACGCTTAAAAAAGTGCTGCAAATCAATTATGTAACATTTGGTTTTAATAGAAAAGCAGTACATAAATAAATAAAATGCTTTCAGAATACATTACACTTATTATCACATATAGCATATCTTATATCCATAATTGAAACTAACAACCCTTTGAATTGAAGATTACGTACAAGCGTAGAAGAATATAATAAAAAAATCAGATATTTTTCATTCTGAACATTTCTTTTTCACTACATAGTATGACGGCAAGGTGCCCTACAATCAAAAAAGCGAGATTTTTTCTTACAACATAATTTTTACTTTGAAGAAGTAATTTTCGATAAAGTTGTTAGTTACGAAGGAGTTTTTTTGTTCGTTATCCCCGGCATAGAAACACTCCCTAATATATCTTTAGACTTTAGACGTATTCCCTTAAAATCTTATTTGAAGAAAAGAACGCAAATAAGCATCAACTGAGAAAATCATTTTATTCTCAAAGCACCGGTTTTTATGGCAATTTAAGTAAAAGAGATTTTCTGCCAATTAACTTTGTCAATTCAAATGCTTATTTTGCTAACGTCTACGTGAATATATTATATACATACGGTAAAAACTCCTTTGTATAACAGCCCTTGGCTTTAGTGGACGTAAATTTTTTCAAATGTAGGAATCGTAATTCATATACACCCATTCCTTTTTTACGCGATACATTGGTTATAAAAATTTACACATAAAAAGGTATCATACTTAAAATCAATTAAAGGTATCAAGGATGTATGGAAAATAAAAATTGGTTCTTTAAATTCGTGTAAAAAGACGTTTATTAACATATAAACCTTTAATTTCCTTAAAATGAAACGAAAAGTAAGATTTTTTGTTGAAAATATATTCAGACAAATGCAAAATAAGAGTGTGTCTTAAACGCGCAATTCGTTCGCTCTCCCGGGGATAACTGTTCAAGTTACGTCATCTGGTTAGAATACGTCGCCAGCAACACGTTTTTTGGGCAAATAAGAAAATTAACTAGCAAATAATCTAGGTAGAATTGTAAAAACTTGAAATATTGCGAATTTTCAGGTACTCTGTATTACATAAGATATTTCATACGAACTGATACTTGTTTTTGATACTGATACGAAATTTTGATGAAAAAAAAATTAAAAAATAATCGCCTAAAAATGAATATATCGCATACAGAAAGGAACGGTGCCATCCAAAAAAATCGCGTAACCAAGAGTCAACGCACATAAACAATGACCACAATAAGCACAACAACGCGCGCATGGGAAGTAAATTCGTTTCATGTCTTGATCGTTATTGCGTTGCGGAAGGCGGCCGTGGCATACACACAACGGATGGAGGTGGGGCAACCACCTTGTAATTGTGTATTTAAATATGTATTTTATATAACGTGTTATTTCAATATTATTATAAAATTTGGATTATTGAGATTTTGTACACTTCCATGTATTTGAAATTTCATCAAGCACCCTCAGTCGATGTCTTAAAATATATTATAAAATTAATTCTAAGGTTAATTCGCTATAATTACTATTTCAGAATAACAATGAAGTGTAAATAGGTAATTTCATCCCACATGCTCTTGCGGTCACACTTTTAAATACCCCAATTGTAGACATTAGTAGATCTATCAATTATAAAATAAAGGTATATTTATTACGAAGGTGTTGCCACTTGAAACCCTTCTTTACATTTTCCGTAAATCTTTGTAAATATAATAAGTCGCGTTATTTCGTTTCCGGATTGTGGATAGAATAATCATAATTTATCCATGTTTTATTTTACAATTATTTTATGATAATATTTTGTATACTTTCCTTTTGACATTACCTGCGGCCTGTTTATTATTCTTCAGAATATCAAGTTTTATTCTCATTTTAATATTAAAATCTTTACACAGGATTTTATTTTACGTTCTAAAATTGGACCAGAGCGTGCCTGGATATTCTATTTCAATTCAGACTATTGTTATGGTTCTATTTCATTACGGATCGTACTTATTTAACCTAAAAAAAACACGAAATATTAAATTAATTGTACAATAATAAATTTTAAAATCTACTTTTTCTAATTTAAAATATCGCGTTGGAATATTTTGAGAAATTATTTATTTTGCGTAGTTACAATGAAATAAAAAAATGCGACAACCAAAAAAATCATACAGTGTAAGCGTATATTATTTCGACCCGTAGTAGGAACTCCAACTCGAATATTTGAATATTCGATATCCGAATATATTCGGCACTTTTTTTGATTATTCGATATGCGAATATTCGAACAATTCGTAATAATTTTTAATGAAATATTTTCCAAAATTGACAAGGTACCACATTACAATTTCTCCAGCTTTCAAAAACAATATTGAAAACCCCAGATAGTGTTTTTTTGTCTTCACCCAACTGGGGCGCATATCGTAAATGATAATACTTTAGTTTGACAAATTAATGACTCTGGGCTAAAAAAACTCTTTAAACATGCCGTTTCTCAGTAACTGAAAAAAACACAAAAAACTGTGATGTAATCCGACGCAACTGCAAAATTTATTTTAGTTTATATAATTTTATCAATTATTGAGATCTATTTTTAATACTATTTTCATACTTCAGAAACTATTCGAACAGTGTTAGTTGTGCTATTCGATATCCGAATAGTTGATAATGACGAATAGTTGATAACCTTTAGTCAAGTGATAATCGATTGATTGCAGTGTTCACGGGTTTGAATACCCGAACGGATACTAACGATCATTGATTTTTTAACCGATTTATGGATTTGGGTTCAAAAGAATAGATTTATGTGATATTTCGATTCTCGACCCACCCATCCGATCTCAAAAACAAGGTAGGGAGCTGTTGGCTCATAATTAGATTTCAGATAGTTACTAAGATTAATATAGTACAGTAGTGCACAACCTTTTTGAAACAAGGGCCAGTTGACCATTTAATCTTTCACGGGCCGCAGAGGGTAAAAGTGTTATCTACTGTACTAGACAAGTTATGCATTTTATTATTTTTAATTCAATAGTTACATCATTTTATTGCTTATTAATTGTTATTTTGGGCCGCAACAAATGCCATTTTAGGCCGCATGCGGCCCACGGGCCGCGTTTGTGCATCACTGATCTTAGTTTTTTTTTGCTTAAACTAAACAACGTAAATTATACCTAAATATAAGACTACGACAAAATACAATTTTGTTATACATAGGGCTTAAATAAGCATGAAGTTTGCATTAATTTCTGTTTGTATATTCGAATATTAACGAAATTCGAATATTCAGTTGGAATCCGTAGAATTTTGAAAAATATATGAAGTATTCATTTGAAAACCTAGTTTCAATGTATTAGAGGTGAGCCTGGCCCGGCATGAGCCCGAGTCTCAATATCAGAGCCCAGATATATTTTTCTCTGCCCGAAAATTTCTTTTGAATACAAATTTTTTTTATACTTTTCAAACAATAATGTTATTACTTCCATATTCCCAACGACATCTATTACATAATAAAAAAATATTTATGTTATAAATAGTATTTCCTTATGACTGACTAATGACTCGAAATATTTTTCTGGAAATTAAATTCTTTAATCTGAATTGTCTTTACCCGCTCGAATTCGGGCTCGTGCAGACTTCCACAATGTATACAACTATACAACTATTGCTACATTCTTATTACACATGTGCGTTGAATTTTCATTGACTTTAATGTAAAATTGCGGTTTTATAAATATGTACTCATGTGAACTTATTATGGTTACAGAACAATAATGAAGGTCGTTAAGCGTGGTTTTTTAATGCGATATTTTTTATCGAATACGAATACCGATAGTGCTGGTACATGTGATAATAGTGCGTTGTATATATCTTGCTATTATTTCTTTGCGAATGATTGAGAAATACCGACCGCTAAAAGTTTTTTTATATAATATCATCTATTATAATATTATTCTATTAGACCTATTTGTTCTATATGGATTTGACGGTTATTTTGTGGTAATATTTTTTCAACATCAGGAGAATTATTTGTAAATAAGCATTTATAAATTTATTCATCTTATATATAATAACCCAGACCGGTCTGTAGGCGTTTTATTATTATCACATATCTCATGTAAGTATGAAATTTTCTCACGACATAAGCGTTCGCGGTGTATATAAAATAAAATGTTATGCAATGCACACACACACACACCCAACAATAAACACAGTTTTGACTTGACGCAAACCCGAGGCAAACAAACAAAAATAACAATAAAAATCAGTCCGTCAGTATGGAAACTAAAGAAAAGTTTGCGATTACGGCGTGAGCGACAGCAGAGATGGAGAGCTAGACAAACTCCGGAAGCTGAAAAATCCCGACGTGACGCTGATGTGGAGACACACAGACAACAACGATCACAAAGAACTCCGGAAGCTGCACAATCCCGACGTGCCGCTAACGTGGAAGCTTATCGAAGAGCAGAAGAAGCTCGAACATTCAGTATTTCAATTTCAATACCGCCATCTATGACGGGGGTTCCACTAGTAATAATATATTGCATAACCCTAAAAAACTATGAAAATATATAATATACACTAGTAAGATTTAAAAAATGGCCACACTAAGAACGAAATCCAAGTATGTATGTATCAAGATTAATATGCTTAAATCTAACGACTATCCACCTATTTTATTGACGAGTCTAACGTTGAAAGCTCAGAAATTCGAGCCTCTGTCATATCTTGGAATCCCTGGCTCAACATTTCATGTGCTGTTTTTATTAAATCAGTGTTAAGTATTCAAACTTTTTTTATTAACACGCAATATTGAGTAAATAGCTTTCAACTCCAAAAATTGAATAAACCTATAATTCATTGCTCTACTTTGGTTTTTAAAAAAATTTGTTGTAGTCAAATAAATTATTTGGCTTATCAATGCACTCTTTATATGGTTCATTAAAAAAATGTGTTTTTTTCAAAAGTTCACTGAAGAGCGTGATTCACAAGCCCTACAAACTATTACAATGCATGGCGAGTGAAACATTTTAGCTTAGTCTGAATTGATGTTAAAAAGAACATTATTCACTATTTTATTTAAGAAATCGACTGAGGGACTTAACAACAAACTGTACACAAAACTAAAACTATGAACTCTACAGTAAATTAGTCATTCGTGCGCTCGAATGGTTGAAGATGCCGAAAGGCAAAACCCGGGTCGTTAGTGACAAAATACATGAAAGTGTACAAAATCTCAATAATTCTAATTTGATATTAAAATTCCATCGAGCACCCTCAGTCGATGTCTTAAATTATATCAATATTGCTAGTACAGCAAGATTGACTGAAATCTACAGTAAATTAGTCATTCGTGCGCTCGAATGCTTGAAGATGCCGAAATGCCAAACCCGTGTCGTTAGTGACAAAATACATGGAAGTGTACAAAATTTCAATAATTCTAATTTGATTATTCACTATGTTATATTGTTGTGTAAAACCAGAAAATTAGTCGATTCCTTTACGTTATATTAACATTACTTTATTAATAATTCACAAAATAATGTTAACATCTTAAAATGCATGCAGTTTTTCAATCGGGTAAAGTGCATCAGACACCAATTAAGTTTTATTTAATTTGTTATTGTGACGTTTGCTTCACCAATAAATTTGTCCGTTTTATTCTTGAAAAGAACAGATTCGAGAGACGCACTTTTGCTTCCAGGCAACTAGATACGAGATTGATCTATGTGTGTTACTTTGACAGCTAAATCCCAACTGGAATGTCGTGCAAAGGTCACTAGGACAATGCTACGTATGATCGGTACGTACAGATTGAATGATTCAAATCGTTGACCTAAAATTAAAATTTATTCATCCATATTCACGATGAGGTGGCGGCTGTTGTAGAACGCTACACACGCTCGGTTTATATTGACAGATTGGATCGTCACAGTTTTAGGAGAATTGTGGATTTACTCCTTGACATTTAAAATGCATAAAATTCCCAAAGGATGCTGATCACATCCTTTGGGAATGTCCAGACATGGAGCTCAAGACGATACGACTATCAGTCGAATCTGTCGGCCCCGTCGGTCATGCCGACTTGGTTGCATCTCTGACAAATTACAAGGCATTTAAAGAGTTCATTCATGCAGATCATCAAAGCGATTGGAACGAAATTCCTTAAGACCCCCTTGTTTTTTCTTTTTTTAACACTCATTTAAAACGTAACCTCCTGCACACTAGAGTACACGCAATCAAGTCTTAAGGAATTTCTCCTCGGATATTATTGGCAAACATTTGAAACACGCATAAAGTTGTTACGCTGCAGAATACACCCTGTAAGAGTGTGAAGCCATTCAGTAGTCCCACCGGTCACTTAACCCCTAGGTTTCACATTGGTATCGGACATGTTGAGTCTCAATTTGTATTCGCAGATTACAATTTTAACTATATTAATCAATACAATTCTTTTTCACTTGCTACATTTTTTTTACCATGTCCACTCCCAATGTGGAGCATGTGGAGGTATCTCAACAGAAGGTTTTCTGCGAGAACTTCTTGTTGCTCAACCTCTGTTTTTCGAAGAGAGTAGGGATAGAAGGATGGGTGGAAGCGTATTTTAGACATCACTAACATTCATGCCTAAAAATAGAAATCAATAAATCAATGTTTGATACTCTCTGTACCAGGATTTGAACCCGAGACATCTGTAACTGAAGCCAACGACGTTGAGCACTGCACCACGGAGCTGAAATTTTTATAACTTATATGAAATACATCATTATTAAAGGAGTAGGCCTACAAAGAATTAAAAATAGCTATGTATGTGTTAACGATTATCCAGATCAAATATCCAACTAATTTTGGATAATTCGTTGGATAATCTCAAAAACATTGGCTCATCAGAATGAATGCCGCAATACTGCGTCATGTTGGGAGATAGGTAGATGGGGTATCTATCAAAATAAATTGGGTTGTCCCTTAAATTTGTGAGTGCGAATTGAGTAGTGTAGTCGTCAATTTGCTAAAATTGTTTATACTTCAACATGGAAGTGTCTAAATTGCACATAAGAACGTTTTTCTTTGGTAGTTTCATCAGGACTGATGCAACAACAGCTGTAAATAAACTGTGTAAGATTTATGGTTCTGACACTATTTAGTCAAGGGCAACAATGGCTCCCACGTTTACGGACTGGGAACTATAGACTTGAGGATGAAACAAGATCAGGAGAAAGGAATATCAAGATGATATTTTGCCCATGGGTTCCTCCACCTTCACCAAAGCCTCCACCCGCGAAATATTATGCTCTCCGCTTGGAAGCATATGGAATTCATTATGAACAAAATTAATTAAAAGAAACTCTAGTGCCAATACTTGGACAAGTTAACATAATCCATTCGAGAAAAAAGGCCATCACTGGCTTATCACGGTAACGTAAGGCCACACACCGCTTAAGACATCTTTCAAAAAATCGGAGGCAGTTTAAATTGTATTTAAGTTGTGGCACGATATTCTTCTGACCCGACGGATCATCAGATTATCACCTTTTGCCCATTCGTCAAAACCATATTAATAAACAAATATTATCTACACCCTTGATATATAATTCAGCGGCAAAACCCGGGGCAAAAGTGACAAAATACATGGAAATGTATAAAATTTCGACAATTCAAATTTGATATTGAAATTTCATCAAGCACCCTCATTCGATGTCTTAAATTTTATTAAATTATATAAATTAACTTTTATTATTTTAAAGAATTTTATCGCGAGGACACTGAATTTAAAACACGATAGGAAGTAGTTGTAAATAATGATGGAACATATATTATATTTAAGATTAAGCTTACAAAATATAATGTTTATTTATTTTTAAGCATATCGTTAAAAACCGTGTTACTTATAGGATGGCCTAATAGGATTAATGTTATATGGCTTCATTGCAACTTTAATCCTGTAATTCATAACGATCTAAAATTATTATCGTTGACACTGCAACCCAATTTGGGTACCTTTCCTTTTCTACGCTCAGTCTTAACGTATAGGTTAATTGATATTATATTTAGTCGACCTTATAGCCGAGTAGTCAACGCTATTATAGTCTCAAATACGTTCACTCCAGTACATTCACAGCCACGAACAACATGTATTCATTAAGATTTCAATCGATTTATGGATTTGTATCTAAAGACATGGATGTAAGTGATGTTTAAGTTTCGTCACACCTATCTGAACCTTAAATCAAGGCGTACAGAGAGCGAATACCTAAATATGATTTAAAAATTAAAACACAATTCATTTGTACTACTTCCACATGTTTATAATGATCAGGACCGGTTTCGCTCATCACGAGCATTATCAACTGATGCACATGTGGAAGTAGTACAAATGAATTGTGTTTTATTTTTTAAAATATAATGTTGACAGTTAACACCTTAAAAGTGACCTAAATATGTGGCCCTTTCCTATTCGTATCCTTATACGCTTTGTCTCACCGAAATGAGAAGTTGCGTAAGTTTTTCTATTAAAGAAACTTCTATTGAATTACTCCGTAAGGTATCCATGTACTCCACATTGGGAGTGGAAATGATCTATAAAAAACCTTTGACGGACTTTTAATCCGCACGCAAGTCCATGGTTCGTGTATGTTGCACGTGTAAGGTGACTTTTAAATAACCTGCCGTAGACATCGGCCGAAGCGATCGCACCGGCTCTCTCGTGATGCGCGACACGTTGTCACTCGCTAACGGAAATCTACGTTTTACATATTAATTTAAAACTACGTTACTTATTCCGGGTTCGTTTCACAGTTCAATGTCACTCTGAGAGTCAATTTTCGATAGTCTAAAGTCCAAACGCATAAGAAGCTTTTAAGAGATTATTGTAACAACAACATGCAGCAACAGATGCACTTTAACATTAGCTTAAAACCTGCTGTATTCACTAGCAAATATACCGACAAAATTGTATTACTTGAGGCGAGATGGCAACCTGGCACAAAGTGATTATTGTAATAAAATTATTACGCTTTTTAAGTAAAAAAGTGTAAATGGGTTTCTTCAATTTGTGTAATAATTCTTCTTGTTATTTATTGGAATTTCAGTAATATGAAAATAAATATCGGGTTAATAAATCTTTTTGCATTATCTTTTATCGACAAACTATAGATGGTTGTGGTCCTCACGGGTTTGAGTCTACTTATCCCATCCTTAAAAAAACGGGTATTATCGAGACCGATTAACTAACCACTATTGCTTTCCTAGTCACATCCTACTATCCCTACTGTTTTCTAAAATTAAAGGTTAAGCAACTGAGTAACAGACAGTTCTTGTAGAAAAATGATAAAAAAATAATGGAAAAATAGTCTCAAATAATTTCATGACCTTTAATAGATATATTAAACGAATAAAAATACCTGACAAACATATCCGCAGGTTTCAACGGGCTTAAAAAACAATATTGTTATTTACTGTGATATTACAACTTTTAACTGCCTGAACTAAGTATGGCTAAACAATCTTCACGGGAATTATAATAAATGTCAATAATGTATTTTGGTCTTAGCTGTTTCTTAACATCTTACCTGAAAAAAAGTTTATTGCATTCAAACTAAGAGCATAACAGCGCCATTGATACTGCGAAAGGTCGCATGTTATGAAAGTGTTCAGGAAGCTGTATAATATCACTTTGAATTGTTTTTGACATACGACGTTTTGCATTATCAACAACGATAATGAATAAACGTATTGCAATAAAAACATGCGTAACAGTGCTAAGGCGGCTAAACACATTGATTTTTTGGCATTTTAACTGCCATTTATCATTTTTCTCACAATAAATATTTATAATATTTTAACATAAATATATGATAACATTAAATGCAATGTAAACTGCGAAAATCTTTTTTATTATTGTCACGTTATTTTATTGTGAATAATTTCTTGTTTCATTTCAATTATTCCATGTTAAGTTAACATTAAATTATGATATTATGTAATTACATTACCTAGTAATATGCTAGACCAGTGATACCCAACGGTGTATTTTACTGTTTGGAATTTTTAGGAAAAAGAAACAACTTTGTTGAATTAATTCCACAATTATACATAATGATCAGGACCGTATTCACTCATCAAAGAATTTTCAACTGACTTATTTGAATCATAATATAACTCTTCTCTAATTTATTTCTATACAATTTTAATTCTGTTTTATTTTTCTTAATTTAATGACTTTCCAGCAAGAATTGACAGCTAATACATGAAAAGTGGAATTGTACTTATATATATTCTTGTTTATGTAGTAAATCCATATAACTGAAAAAAATTAAGTTTCTTTTAGTATAGCAAGAAGTTTTAAATAACTGAATGTCAAAAATGGACCATTAGAAAAATTGCAGGACATCCTACGATTGATATTAAACTAACTGAACCTGACTAACTGAACTAACTGAACTGTTTAATTGAATAGTTTAATATCAAATATAATTAAATTTGGATTACTACACACTTTCCAAAAGGTTACTTATTTTGGGGCAGTATAAAAGGCTACAGATTTTGATTTCTTATTTCCGAATCGTTGAGTAAAGGAAACGTATTTAGTATTTTCCACATTCATTTGTTTTCGCATATACGAATACTTCAAGCATTTGTTACGTGCCACCATTCGCAACCGTCATAATATATGCATTCATAAAAAGATGTTTGGTTTCAATTGAATGATAAATATTTGTACGATATAAACATAAAATATTAAACTTGTATGGTAATAAGTCGTTCAAAATCAATAATATTTGATAATTCTTCTACAACTAAATAGACTGCTATATTTTTCTTTTTATAATGTAGTTATACCAAGTGTATACCAAGTCAAGTAAAAAAATAATATTTCTTCAAAAGTGTATAAATTCTCTACCATCACCGATCGGTTGGACAACATGAAATATAATAGGGGTTCGGCCTATGATAAAAGAAAAAAAAGTAAACAAGACCGAAATGTTTTACTTCAAACAATGATTTCTTTGATAACACTCCGAGAATAGAAACAGTGTATACACATAAGTGACATCTGACTATTTCCTGACGACGCCGAGTGGAGTCGCGACGTCCGTCGGATTTCCCTCACCCGTCTCTGGGGACGTCGTTCCCTCTAACGCAACGATCAACTAACCGAACCGCCAGTCGACCAAAATTAAGTTTTGACTTATCGTAGGGTGACACTTCTTCAATACCGACTGAATTAAAAAGTAATTTTTTTTTTTTTCGTAGATATAATAAAAGATTTTCAACTAGTGCTTATCGCTCTTTTACGTCATAATGTTGGAGAGTCAAATTTATCGCTATTAAACATAAAATTGAATTAGAATTTTCTAGCTTAAAATGTGTTACAATCAACGTAAATATATAATAGTTCTTAGACATAGTTTTAATAATAATTTTCTTAATTCTGTATTATATAAACGTTTCGAAATATTTACTAACAATCCTTAGCTAGTCTACATGCGGGAAAGAGAAGTTACGATTTACTCTATACCCACCATAGCAAAAAATTTCTCCAGGAAATTAGTATTCCGTTTCACGGACTTTGCATATAGTTTCAGTAGGAAAGTACAGGTAGGAAAAAAATACTATCCCTTAAGATGTCGAAAGAAAAAATCTAGGTTTCTACTACTTCCACATGTTTTTAATGATCAGGACCGGTTTCGCTCATCACGAGCATTATCAACTGATAAAAATACAAACATAAACGGGCCTATTTATTTAAAATTGAGTGTTAAAATTAATGTATATAAAACAGATGGTTCATGAACTAAGACAAGAAATTACTGATTATCAAACAAATTATACATAAATCAAATAAAATAGTTTACAATTAAAATGTTATGGACCTCTTACAATACAATAAATACTAATCTGAAATCACAAAAATAGCTACATTAAAAGGCCATTAACTGAGCAAAAATTTTTAATGACATTACTACTGCATTAAGCAAATAGAGGATTGGTAAAATTATAAGAAAAAATTAGTAAACCATTTAAAAACACTTTTAAGGTGTTAACTGTCAATTCTTGGTGGAAAGACATTATATTTTAAAAAATAAAACACAATTCATAGCCCAATTCAAATTTATTGAATGAGCAAACCGTCTTTGCATCTTCTCCTTTGTTATATCCGATTCATCAATTTGTATTATACC
This sequence comes from Himalopsyche phryganea, assembly GCA_022494535.1. Taxonomy (NCBI): domain Eukaryota; kingdom Metazoa; phylum Arthropoda; class Insecta; order Trichoptera; family Rhyacophilidae; genus Himalopsyche; species Himalopsyche phryganea. Next base: position 1,063,129 of record JAGVSL010000175.1, read on the forward strand.
TGTAAGGTTATTTTTAACTTGTAAGAATTGATTCTGTCTCTGTAATTTTTGTTTTTCAAATATTGAAAATTTAATGGATGCTCATAGCTGCTCTGCTTTCTCCACTTAAGATGGCTGTTTATTATTCATATTAATTACATACTTAGTATTTGATTATTTTTAAATGGTTCATTAATTTTGGATTATTGAGATTTTGTACACTTCCATGTATTTTGTCACATTAATATTTTCTTATAATTTCCCTGATTCATTATTGAATATTATAGTAGTAACGTCATTAAAAAATTTGTTCAGCTAAATGGACTTTTAATGTAGCTATATTTGTGATTTCATATTAGTATTTAATGTTTTGCAAGAGGTCCATAACATTTTAATTTTAGACTCTTTCATTTGATTTATGTATAATTTGTTTGTTAATCAGTATTTTCTTTTCTCAGTTCATGAACCATCAGTTTTATGTACCTTCATTTTTACTCTAAATTTTATATAAATAAGCCTGTTATGTTTGTATTTTTATCAGTTGATAATGCTCGTGATGAGCGAAACCGGTCCTGATCATTATAAATATGTGAAAGTAGTACAAATGAATTGTGTTTTATTTTTTAAAATTTAAAAACAATCAAATATTAAGTATGTAATTAATATTAACAGCCATCTTAATTGGAGAACGCAGAGCAGCTATGAGCATACACCAAACTATACGCAATCATAGGTTTTAGTGACAAAATTTATGGAAGTGTACACAATTTGAATGATTACATTTTAACAAAGTTATTTTTTCAAATTTTATATTGAAATATTATTTTCTGTCAAAAAAACATGCGTGCTTTTTATTTTGTAAGTAACTATTACGTACGTCATTAATAAATGAGCTCTTTCTACAGTAATATACTCTTCGTTATTAACTTTATTTCACACCCTGATTTACTTTAATTATATGCGTTGTATTTACCCTGATGTCATCTGCAAATTGGCCGTAACTCCAGTGGGCACGAACGCGGCTTACCGCCCCTGGTTTATATTTACTTAACGCGGGCAGAGAACACAAGTCCGTTGGCGTCGGCATCGCTTCGAGTCGACGCCGGATATGTATCGCATTAGACGTCGTGGTTTGTATTCTCTACGCAGCGACGCTTGCAGCTTTTCCGCGCATCGCGTGAGCTTTCCTAACAGTCTCTTTTAACTTACCTACTACTAATGTGACAGGGCAGATTAGCATAAGCAGTCGTCAGGGTCCCTATGATAGAAGGATCATATATTCAAAGATAGATGTACCTGGTCACATATTTTTTCAGAGGCCAAAATGAGAATTCTGCCATTCTTGAGAATGTCAAACGTTATATTAATGATCATCCTTTGAGATCATGTACATGAATTCTTTGTTTTTTATATGTGTGGAATCAGCTTGACACCGGTGATATCACTGGAAAGAGCTTTCATTGTGTCCAACGGTATTTCATCGAATGTGACCATATTACGCGTGGACGTGAGTGAGTTCAGACGATTACTGTTTTTATTTTACACAGAAGACTTTGTCGGAACTAATTCAGTTGTTTTCCATGCATGTTTTTATCATCCGTTACATTGAAAAATCAATAAATTTGAATTGTTCAAGTTTTGTACATTTCCACGCTTTTCGTCACTAACGACTAAAGACCCTCGTGTCGCCTTTGTGCATCTTCAAGCATTATAAATACATGGATGCACTTGAACTGACTCAGCTTAAAATTTAAACGATTCATCTTTCATATTGAAATTACATCAAGCACCCTCAATCGATATCTTATTTTAATATACCTGTGATTTATATTTTTTTGTAATGTGTATATATGTATATAATATATTGAAATTAATACTACAGGTTACTTGATATTGAGTTGATATATTTTGAAATGCATTTTGAGATAAAATTTATTTGTTATAATCGTTTACTTAACCGAAGCACATTGTGTGTACTCGTATATCAATCGTATATTATTAAAGCTTCGTAAAATAAAAAAACAGACGATTAAAATCCAAAGTTACTCAAAATTTATTATTTTTTACATAAACAGTATATTAACATAAATTTTTTAAAGAGAATCTATTAAAAAAAGAATAATAAAAAATAATTCAAAACAAGAAAACATTATTTGAAATAAAGAAGGAAATATTTTGTTCTTTTTTCCAGCTTTACTTTTACGCCTCCAGTCATACAGAAATCAAAATGTATATTTTGTATAATTTTATTTAGACGATCCTAAAAAAATAATTATAACGTTAGTATATTGAAAATTTTAAATATATTTTAATTGTTAGTATTCTTTTTATTTCGACTTATATACGTTGTGTAATGGGAATTTATAGTTTGTCTGCAACCGCTCCTCTATTATAGTTTTCGTAATGAATCAGGTCGCTGACCGTTAGGACGTCGCGACGCCGATAGACAAGCTTTTGAAACAGCGCTAGACGTTCGGGAATTCGGCAGGGACACCCGCTCACTATCTACCACGCTGCCAAAGCTCAAATACCACCTATGAACTCAACTCATATTATTTTTTAACGAACACTAAACTATTCAGTGTGCTCTCACGAAGTTAATCCACTATAACTTAATTAGTTGGCTTGTTACATTTTATATTTACGCGTAGATACCAAATGAGTGGTCACTACACACATTTTAGACAAACTTTGATACATAAAACTATTTTTTGATGATACATATTAAGGATTATTCAGTAATATCTTACGATCAGTCAAGTAGATGAGATCGACCGTATACTTTTAACGATCTAAGTTATATTAAATTACATCATGGATCTTTTATTTTGCGAGTGTAATTAGATTTTATTTTATACTACATTGCAGGAATGAATATGGGATTTAGTGACTTAAGAATGGCAGCATCTTAATTGCGATGTAGTTCGCGACTCGTATCTCAGAATCAGCACCATATAGAATCTTTTTCTAATGCCATATAATATAGGATATAGTAATTCCTATTCATAAATTCAAATACCTTTTCAAAAATCGTCATAGTCATGGATATAATATTTTATTCTGCAGTGATAGCTGCAACAAAATTGTGTTAAGTCTATATTGAACTAAAGAATCTACAAAAGGCTTAATGAGCTTTATACAAGCATTATTAATTATTAAAGAATAATTATTGTTTTCATTATAAAAAATAAATACAATTTCAATAGCATTCAGCATACTGACGTGCACAAAAAGTCTTTCACGATTGTTTCTAAGTCATATAGACAGGAAAAACTGAAGATACGTTTAAAATTAGTGGCCAATGGATACGAAAAAAACGTGAAGAAATGGTGTCTAACAATTCGTGAAATTAGGTCAAGGAAAAATATTCTTATTTCGCTAATTCTTATAGATAGGCAATTCATTGGATGTCATTTTCTAGTTTTTCTTGTAGAATATTCAATTATAATCGTAAGTTAATGATACGTTTTAACGAAAGAAGAAGAGTTTAAATATTATTTTCTTTGTTATTAAGTCATTAAAAATATTTGTATGATTCGCTTAGGTGGTATTGCTAATTGTTGACATTAGTACGATCTTTGGCACAAGAGTCCATAGTGAAGACTACAAACTTTAACCGCTTCTCAACGTTAGACCGGTTTAGTGGTTACATTAAATTTTATAAAATAATCGCGAAAACAGCGGTGGCTCTATTAAGTTGGATAATTAATAACGTGGTTTCGTCATACACCGATTACTGCGTTGAGAATACCATTGGCACTATTTTGGTCAGTGGAGGAATATTCCAAACCGAAAATTAAATGTAAACTATTTAAAATATTCGCCATATTATCAAGATGATTTTTCACCTTGAAACTCGTAGTTTTACATGTAAATTGATAGGTTTAACGATTCCACTTTAGAAGATTTTCTATCACAAATTCTTAGATTTAATCATTTAATATTTTTTATATTTTATATCGATGATTCCTCTTCATATATCTTCTCTTAATATTTTTTTTTTCGTTTAGTTGGCGCGATATTCCAGTCCAAGTCCATTCGGATATTAAAAATGATACATACCTAGTGAATTAAACTTATTTATGTTCATTTTGTCTACAGTCACTAAAAAGCGCGTATTTAAATGCGATTTCTTAAGTAAAACTTATTGTCGTTGTTCATTAAGATGTAGATTCAGTTTATTCAACTTATCAGAACCTAGCCCAACAAATAATAGGTTGACTATCAATTTTTCCAACACGATTTCCTCTTTACACGAAGAATACGTTCCACCACCATACAATTAAAAAGCGTATAAATAGACACCATTAACACAGAAAAATGAGATAAATGCTCTCTCACTTCAAACATTTTTTATCATTTCTAAAAATTAAAAGTTGTTTGTATGTTAATTTTTATACCAAGTAATAACGATTTCGATTTCAATTATGAATATTGCTTAGTAAATTTATTTATTCATTTTCGCTTCTGAAAATAAATACACCCTATAATCATCCATATTTTATTTATAGGTAAACGTTTTAAAGCAAATTAAAATTATTTTGACTACATTTCAAAGAAATCAACGCAAAAAGAAAATCAGGAGTATAATCATAAGCTTTCTAACTCTTGTCATATATTTTTTTCAGCGGCAGTAAGTTGGTTTATAGCCCTTTGACGTTTCTGTCTAGTGAGGTTGCCAAAATTTCATCGTCGACACGCGATGTGCGAATTGCGTCTTCATTAATGACTTTGTGTGATGTATGATATAAAATTCTAAACGCCCAGCCAACTTATATTAAACATATATATACATCGGGGACTTTTCCTGAGTTTACTGTGCTTTTTTAATACGGTAAGTTTGTATCTGTTGCCATGTCGATTTTTATTTTCATTTCCATTTCCGAAACCCGTGGCTTAATATTCAACGCATGCAGCAATAAACGAACGCTTTGTTTATAATTAGTACTATCCAAGCATTGCTTGTTTCGTTTAACGATAGATATAAATATAAATGAAAGAATTTGGTAACCGACGCTGGATTAAAAAACTGAATTTAATTAGTTACACAGTATAATTATTTACATAAGTATTAATTACATTTCATAAGTTTTTAATAGTTTTAAATAACCTTTTACTTACTCGGTCTTTTGCTTAAGCTTTACCCGCCCGTCCGCATGTGCAATAAGAGTAGCCCACTGCCCAAGCATTTTTTCGCGCAATTATTGCGTGACCCTTAGCTGTCATTAAAATAACTGTACCTCAAAAACTAGTCAACATATATGAGTAAAGTAAAAAGAATTATCAAAAAAGAATTGTTTAAATTTAAAAAAAGTTTTATTCACTTTTTTCACAATTTATATCATTGTTCGTTAAAGTTAAAGAATTAAAACTAAAAAAACTGTAAAATTACTAAAGAAGTAGGTAATTGAATCTATTAAATTACAATTAAAACCTTAAAATTACACCAAGATTAAATATTTTTTTCGTGTGCTGATTTTAAAACGTTTGTCTTTACATATACTAACTTAAGATTTCTGCGAGGTGAATATCGACATCTTCGAAATGCAGATATTTGCATTACTCAGTATGATAAAAATGTTTATTGAATCCGAAAACAAAATTATGAGTCGGTTTGTCAAAGTTATTATTTATATAAGCTCACATTCATATTTCGAATACTTTTATCATAAATTAGTGTATTCCGATCGCGAAATGTGTCATAATCAACTGTCCCGTACGGGACCACTGGGCGGATAAAGGTTAAAGGTCGAACGACTGTCTCGTGTTATCGTTGAAAAACCTCTGCTGAGATGTTTCATTAGGGAATCATCAAAAATGTTGCTTGGAAATAAAGTTATATAATTTATTTTTGAATTTGAGATTTGTATATTTGATTTAGTAAATACAAAATTAATGTAATTTATTTATCCATCAAAATTTAATAATGATTGACGCTACATGTTGAATAATATGTTTTATCTTCTCAAAAACACTGCTCTATATGAAAGCCTGCTCACCTTCCCCGCATCTTTTTCGCTTCATGAAATTTTTAAGGTGTTAACTGTCAATTCTTTGTGGAAAGACATTCTATTTTAAAAAATAAAACACATTTTTTTTGTACTACGTCCACATGTTTATAATGATCAGGACCAGTTTCGCTCATCACGAGCATCAGTTGTCATCAGTTGATAATTCTCGTGATGAGCGAAACCAGGCCTGATCATTTATTTTTTAAAACATTCATCAAATCTAATGAGACTATGTTACATATATAATACAGTGAAAACTTGTTTTATTCAATTTTAATATTGATCTTCCCTCTGTTTTATTTAAAAATATGAATGATTTGTCATTACGTTTTGGCTTGCCTGTTACGTTTGTCCATTGGTGATTTTTGCTTTCTTTTATTTTATCATCTGCATTTTACTAGCATCTTATCATCAGCGTAAACTACGAATCATTCAAGGAAGATTTACAGATTGTCTATGGAGAGATTTATATAAACTTACAAACTATACACGAAGAATACCATGATGTATGATATCGACGGTGTTTTGGCCAATTGATTTAACCCTCAAAATATACGATTGAATTTCATTTTAAAGACAACAAAGAAGGTCTCGGCCAAATGATGTAAATTATAAAAATAAATTGAACACTTTTTCTAAGGGAAACATCCTTTTCATTGTTTTTAGGTTTTGTAATTCTGACCCGGCCATTTGATTACATGAATTAATATTATATCGACACTCCCTACGTATAATCCCGTATCTGCAAACATGAGAATTTACATGAGAGCATTTCAATGATTCATAACGCAACTGACCATATAGGGTTACATGAATTGACCAAAACACCGTCGAATTATTATTTGTGTAATATAATTAACATGCGAATTGGGATATTCTCAATGTCTTAATAAATTTGAGCAAAGTCACATTTACACTTAAATATCAATTTATATATGACCTCTCTTTAAAATCATTTTATTTAACACATCTCATTAAAAAATAATCAAAAAAAAAATAACTTAATTTATTATCGTCCTATTGCAGAAGGAAGATTATCGTTTGCCGAAAAAAATGGATGATCGGAAGGAGCATATAATATTTCCCGTTTTTTTATAGATACTTTTCTTTTATGATAATTAAGACCAACTTTTATTACATTAAGCCTCTACTTTTCATTCTTTACTGAAACATTCAAAGTTTTAAACATAAAGCTATCAAAAATCGTGAGATTATTCGAGAGTCAAGAGCGAAACAGATTAAACCATTTCACTTCAAAAATTTCATCATACGCCACAAACTTAACAAAAACTCCTCGAAAACTTTCCAACAAGCCGAAGGACCGGTGAAGTTTTTTTGCTCTTTTTTTTTAATATTTGAAACGTTCTACATTCAAACAGATAACGGCAGCTCTCATCCAGTTCGTGGTATTTGGGTTAATTTTTATTTGACATTTGTCTGTTCTGAGCGGACATCTCCTTTATCGAGCTAGCTAATTAGCGGATCAGTGTTTTTCCACCTAAATTTATTTTGGCAGTCGTCACTGAGAACGGGAATTTTAAACTAACCTATTTTAATTTCAATGCGCATGCGCTTTGCCAGGTTCATTTGCACTACACACGTATATTGTGAAACGTAACTTGAAACAAAAGAAAACATGAAATGTTTTATCTGTCAAATAACGTCCGCCTAGAGTGCAAAAAGTCTTTCATCCAGAACATAAATATTTTATAACATTTTTATGTAATCAACCATTGTAAACTATTGTCTCGTTTCTTTTAAAATACGACATAAATTAATGTTTTACTTTTGTCTTGTAAGTAAAAAAATATATTTTATTTACTAGCTGAAGAAAGTTTAAATGTTATTATATAATGAATTATACTAAAGAACTTGATAGCGTATTGATACCGTTATCATAAATTTTGTATATCGATAAGAAAAAGTTTTTTTACTACATTGTCTTAAAATTTTAAAGAATATAATAATAAAACGTTCGACAAGAAAGACATAATGATGTTCGATATCTTAAATTATAAATAATATGAATTTAACAATATATAGCTATGTAGTATATTTCGGTATGTAAAAATATCAGGGAAATAGGCTATTTTGTAAAAAATCAAATGTGTGCATGAGGTTCGGGTTATAAAAAAGTATTTGTAAAAACCTTAATAGTATATTCATATGACGAAAACTTTTTTTATAAATGTATTTCAACTACACTACATTTTTTTGTTGTATAACTACGTGGAAAACCATAATAAATAAGAAGAATAATGATTAAATGCTATTGTTTACACGAGCCTGCCCTGCATTATTGTGTGTTACAATGCAGGCTAGAACTAAACGACGCTTGGAACGACTGCCGTCGGTGTCTTATCTGGAGCGGCGTCGCGGCGGAAACACAGCTGACGCAACTATAATTCCTGGAAAACGAACTTCTAACTGTGTTTTGTTTCCACTGACATATTATTATTTAGAACACGGAGTTTTTTTTTAAATTTTTTTTACGTCATTAAGTTTTTTGATAGGCCAGAAGTATTGTCTTTAATGTTAGTTTGACTATGCACCTTACCAGCGACGTATAACTTCGTTGGTAAATTTTCGACTTAGCATGCTTTTTAAATTCATTTTATTTACTCATTATAGATGAAAAATAAATTTATACGCAATCATTTAATATTCGAAGAAATCACTTGGCATTTTGCAAATTTATTAGTTTCGTGTATACTTAATTTCGCTTGTATACTTAACTTGCAATGACCGCGGGTTCGAATCTCAAAATGGACACCGTCATATATTGGTTCTTCAAACGATTATCGAGTTTGTGTTCAAAGGCATTGATGTATCTGATATCTGCATTCTCTCCCGCCTATCAAATCCTGAAACTAAAATGAAATCTCTCGTGTGTGTTCTGGTGTGTGGTAGATGACTTGCTTATAAAACAATATCACGTTTTTGAATGTGACTGATAGCTACTTTGTGCCCGTCACAGACTTCTCAATTATCAATGAAATACGCAAATATTTTAAACGACTCAATAGAGAAAGTCTTGTCTAAACTTCCACAATATTGCGTGATAATTTTAAGAATGACTGATGTAAAATTTCCTTTTTTTATTATTTAAATGTCTGCTTTAAACGCTTCCAGTGCTAAGCATCTTATAATAGAAACCTAAATGATAATCCGAGAACTGTTTGTAAGTCAGCTGCTCATGACCTTTCTTCGGAATGTGCAAGGAACGAAGAATGTAGTTAACTAAGTATAAACTATTCTAACATACTTGTCAACCTCAATGTTCCAGTTTTAAGAAGTTTACCTTAACGATCAGAATATTTGGATTCTAGGCCCGGAAAAGACAGTATCAAATTCGGATTTTTTTGTCAATTAAAGTTTAAGATCCTGTACAATTTTCATTCGGGCTTATCTCATGTGATTTAAAAATATCAAAATATATGACGCTTTGGCTGTTACCTGTAATACTAGATATTTTTAATTTCTGTTTTATTCAATGACTAAAAAAATGCTTTAAGGGTGCTCGATCTTTTTTATTAAGACTTCTTGATTGTAAATCTTTAAATTATCCATTATTGTGGATTCAAAATTATATAAAAAGACACATTGTTTATTACTAAAATAATTCAAATATATGTCAACTTTTACTTAAATAATATTTTCATAATAACGGCAAATGATATTATTTTCCGTAATTTTGAATGTTTGTTTTACGCTCTGGTGACTACCACTGAGTCGAGCGACACCTCATAGATTTTGACATTTAATTAAGAATAATATCAATCGATACATTGATGCACTGTAGCTTAAAATCATTTATATATTGTGTACCATATTCCGTCTATCTGGACTGACTTCACTAATTTGTCGTGTGACACATATTCACATATTCCCGCCCAGCGTGGCCCTATGCGAGCGAGCGCTGCATCGGGCGACATAAACAGGCGGGACGCCAGGACCTTCACGTGTCGAGTTCAATGCTCAGTCGCCTCGCCCACGTGTGTGGTACGCTAGCTACTTTTCGTCAATTGACGATGAACGATATCCCGCGCCGATTTGCCAACATCAACTACCTGCGTCTTAGATATCGGATTTGGCAAGGGATTGATTGCCAGAACTTGATGTTGAAAGTTCATAGCACCGGTTTCAATTTATATCACATGTCACTCAAATCATTTTTTTCGTATCTTACCCAATAAAGAAAACATTATTCACTGCCAGATCTATTGAAAGCTTGGCTTTACTAACATAATATATTAAAATGAATCAAAAGTAAAACAGGTATAATCAAATTAAGTATACTTTAGCAACGTTTCTAAACATTGTTTTATTAGCGTTCTTGGAAATAACATTAACTGTACAAAAGCTTATTGATATCAAATGTTATATTTATTTTAGACACGCAGCCCACCTATGATTTTGAACGTCAGACAATAATCCGCAGACAACAGGCTTGAATGTTTTCTTGTTATTTTTACAAATACCCCCAACGTATTTTATATTATGACATGGAAAATAAAGTATTGTATAAATTTGTTTATATAGAGTAAATTCTGAATATCTGCTAAAAAAATGTCGACACATTCAGAAACAGCACGTGATTGATTTAATCCAACCACATCCACTCCCAACGTAGAGGATATTATGAAGTTCCAATAGAATAACTCCAGAGAAGTTGACTGAGCAAGAACTGGTTGATATTCAGTTTTTCAAACGCTCTTTTTCTGATTTCGTTTAATCTACAATACCTATTAAGTCAAGTTCTACATAGCAAATCTTTGCCAGCCATAAGCTCTCATTCAGTTTAATAATATATCTTGCACACTCTTTCGGAAAATTGTATTTATCACTAACAATTCGTACTACTTTTTTGTCAGACAAATTGTCCTAACTAAAAAGAAATCGTTCATTAACATAAACATTAATCAACTGAGAACACAACAGCGTTCACATGTACAGGGTTTCTATAAAGGTTCAAGTGTAAAATGGAGCAACGCTGTTATGTAAATACAATTTCGATACATAATTTGTTTTGTCAACCTCGCACTTTATTATCTTTTTGACAAGTTGACTTAAAAGATACGGTCAATCTGGGTAACTTTGGCCCAGCTCTGGTGTTTTTTTTTTGTATTTGTATGGTTCGCCATTGCATTTATGTGTGGTTTTGTTCTACATATAAATGTACTAATGTCGATGAAATTAAATAACATGAATAGATTTATTGTTATATTTGATATATAAATATAGATAAAACAAAGTGGGCCAAAGTTTGCATCCAAATCGGGTAACTTTGGCCCACGATACAAATAATCACTATAATTACTATAAATAATTCAGTGATTTTAAAGTCCCGGCAACTTTTCCATATGATTTCATATATTTTGTACATAATTGAGATGGTAAAAAATATACAGCATGTGGTTTACAGATTAGTAATACAAATTGAAAATATGGCTAATCCAATTTATTTCAAGAAAAGTATTTAAATTGTGTTTTATCATTCCAAGCTGACAGCTTACAAATTCAACAATAAAACAAATAATGCAGCACATTAAATCAAATTTTTACCACCAGGGGCTACTCAATACCTTTGGTAAACTAAAAAATTTCATATGGCATTAGTATTATCATGGTATTATAACAGCATCTTTTTTCATGTAGTGGGCCAATCTTAGACCGATGGGCAAACTTACCCTAATTGTTGCTGCTGTGGATTGATGAAAATTAAAATTATAGTCACCGTTTGTTCTACTTATTATAGTTCAATACTTAAATCTTCATACTATAAATCAATCTGGGCTGGTTTTAGAAGTGATTTAGGGAGGTTTGGGCCGTGATACCGAAAGTCAAAATCTCTTTTCCGTATTTACAGATTTTTTTATTTTAATTTTTGGTATGCTTATCATTCTGAATATGGGCAGTAAATAGTTATTTGGACATTCGAGATTTTACTCAGTACCTCGCTATTGAAGTTACCGACTTTTCTTCAGCAATCTTCAGAGCTTTGGATGCCAATTACAGTTATATAACAAGATCTAGGAGTTTATAATATACCGCGCTGTCCCCGGGATCGACAGCACTCTTCCCAAACAGTAAATTTCGGTGGGATCTTAAAAGTCCTTCCATGATAATTATACTTAACACATGTTTTTATTTCTTCTTGAAAATAGTATGTAGGATCCTTGTTTATTTATTGAAAGCGATCATTTTTCATTAACAAGACGTCCACTTAAATGTTTTAATCTGCCTTGTTTAAAATTACTACAGAATTACGTTTATCTACTTTTGTCAAAGAAAAACAACCAGTAAAATAACAAACTTATCAATTTGTAATATTTACCTATTGAATAACGACACCTTGAAGATAATACAAGTCAACGTAAAATACTTGCCAATTATTATCATAAAATCAATTAAAAACGAACTCATAATGAATTCGTACTTACGGAGGTGACAGTATTTTTTTGCGTCTATGCCATCTTTTTCCACCCACCCTGTTAATTTGGGGTTTTCAGGGCATCGAACCCACGTCGAGGAGTTCCCAGCGCAACAACGACTACGTGACAAGTCTAGTTCAGATGAGTGGGCCGGGTAGTATTTACAGACATCGAGTCTTTTGGTGATGTGCCACATTTGCATGTCGGACACCTTCGTTTCTGACTATGACCAATGTTTATTTGCGTAATTAGGATCTCTTATAAATAATCATTGATTGTTTAATTATACTTAAACCTATTTTTTGTTCATTAGATTAAGACAGTTGCCTTAAGACTAATGCATGCACATATTCCTTAAGTCAAATCTCTGCCTATGGTCAATTTCGTTGCGTTGAAACAATTATAGCCTTCAAGTTGAAGAAAATCAATTTGAACATACTAAACCTAATAGAGAATCTGAGCGAAAGTTTTTTTTACGATGTCCGCTCACAATGTGGACTCATAACGGAGGTATCTCAACAGAAGTTTTTTCTACGAGAACTCTTTGTTACTCAGTTGCCCAATCTCTATTTTAGAAGGATAGAGCTGGAATAGGACTAGTGGTTAGCTAATCACTCTTGCTACGCCCCGTTTTTAGAGAAAAGTTTATCAGAAATTCATAAATCGATTGAAAAATCAATTTAAACTGCATGTACCATGACTTGTACCCGAGACATCCTTAGCCGTAGCCAATGACGTTGACCACTGCACCGCGGACCCGAAAAGTTTAGAGAAAAATAAAATTGATAACAGCAGAAATTGTTTATACAAACACTAGTAGTTGGTTTTTCTGTCTCTAAGTCCCGTTTTTAGAATAGGATAGAGTTAAGAGGGGAGGATTACGAAAAAACATTAGCCAAAGAAACAGGGGAAACATTATCATTAGTAACTTTAATTAAATTAAAATTGATTTAAATTATCTAGATTAAAAAATAATATCTAATAAAAAAATTATTTATATTAAAATTTAAATCTTTCGTGAGGTAGATGCGGCGCATGCCTTCAAATTCTGGAATTATTTTTTTTTCTTATATACGTTATTAAATATTTTTTCTCATCGTGATGAAACAAAGCTACTTCAAAGTTCCGCATTTATCCACAAAACTCTAAAAGCTATTTCAACTAGAGTGACGTGTTCTTCGTTCTAATTGGCCGTTGGCTGGCTAGTTAAAGCAGGAAAATAGATAAGTTGTAGTTATTGATGAATTTTGTAAGAAGAACAGCGAATTTAAAAAACTAGATTAATAATGCTTGTTTTCCTGCCTCAGCATGCCTTGTATCAAAAGTCACCGTACGCCACTAGCGTAGTCTTTTCCACTTAATTAATATTGCCGTGCGATATCCGAATCTCCGCATATCTTGACTGGCTGGCAAAAACTGGGGGCTTAAAGCTCGCTCCCTGAAAATGGCATATATAATCTAGCGTATGGCATTCCAGAGCGAAAATTGGATTTGTCAAGAGGACCTTACTGAGTGGACAACGCGTTCCACTGATTTCACCCACTAAGGCCTACAGGACGATTTCAACACTCTACCAGTTCTGGCTGGCGTGCTACCGTTGAACCTGCACATGCAGGCACGTGGTGCAGTAACTCTTCTTGCAGTGGTGGAATAACTCTACTGGCAGATCAGGTGGTCTGCACCCACCAAAGGTCGCCAAACATATTTATTCTTCCCGGGCGTGACCTGGAGACACGAGTTAAAGTGTCTTTCACCTGGATACTGGGTTTGCCAGTTTATAACGGCCATGGAAAGTTCAACGGTAAACTATTTGACCTGGGCAAGTTGTTTGAAAGGCCGGATTGCACTTGTGGACACAACCATCAGGACGCTAATCACGTTCTGTGGGACTGCCCCGAGATGAATGCCGAACTAGCAGAGCTGTTTACTGTGGTCAGTCCTCATACGGGCCCAAAAGGCCACGCTGACTTGATCTAAACCAAGGCCAACTTTGAGGCATTCGATAGATTTGCAACATCATATGGGGAGCGGGATATTCTCTATTTCTCCTTAGATTCAACGCGGAGTAGATTAAACTCTAGTGCTACGGCGGATTCTCAGTATACGGATACACAGGATACTTAATATCGCTTAAACTAAGTGGCTAAGTCACATTTTCTTTTTTTTTTTCCTACCTTTTCTTTTTTTTAAGCTCAATAGTGCGTGTCAAAAGATCGGTTCCGTGCAGCTCTACATCGGGCCAAGAATATGAGGAGTAAATTCGTTTCTTTTCTTGATCGTTAATGCGTTGCGGAAGGCGGCCGTGAAACAGCGGCTGCATACACATAACGGGTGGAGGTGGGGAAACCAACTTGTATTTCAAATGCTATTACAGATTCTATAATAGCAAGAAAATATGTTATTTTGGATCAAGTTTGTTTTTACTAACACTGATTACGTATGTCATAACCGAGGTAATAACCCAAACATTGGTTGTTTTCCTATTCAATTTGAACATCGGGATCGTCGTGTGATATAACTAGTTCTTTTTAACGTTCAAACACTATTTCACAACGTTTTAGCGATATTTTTAGCATGTTATCTTAAATAAATTAGTTTGTCGAAACGGGTGAACTAGATTTTTGATGTAGTCGTGTTGGACGTCGGAAAATTCGAATGTTTATTTAAGTTTTCTTATGTACGCTTTTCCTGAAGATCAAGGAGTGTTTGGCGAGATGATTTAGGTCAAAGCCGATGTAATCATACGTAAATATCACATTAAATATTTCCGTTACATGTCAAACATTACTTTTGAGATTTCTTTGTTAAAAAATTTACGTAACTCTAAATCTACGTCAAAGGAAAGACACCGGATTATACATAAGATAAAGTTTTAAATAAAAAATCGCTGAATTTCTAATGGCCTTTTATAACTTCGGTGGAACTAATAATGACGTCAAGAAGCAAAACTGGCAAAAAGATCGATGAAAACGATATTCATCTCAGGTAGTATTTTGAAATATGAAAGTGGAAGATATCTCAATTAATCCACAAATTTCGAGACAACTAGATGGTTAATAGCGGGATAAAATCACCTACAAAACAATATATCACAGAGTGAAGAATGCACACCGATCGTGTTCCTTTCGAAATGAATCAATAAAATACCAAATTCATTTTCCTATTGCATGACACATTAACTGGTGACCATCGCAAGTAGCACTTGGAAGTTTATTTAAACTTATATTATATTTATATCATCCAGGATCTCGTTTATTTCAAAACGTTTTAAACGAGAATAAACCGCTCAGATGTTGTTATTTATTTGCCACTAACATCTAAATCCTTCAAACGCATCTCAGTGGCGTAGTTAGGCGTCAGTTTTATTTAAACCATAATAATACCTAATAATCAAATGTGTTGACCATTGTATTATATCTGGCAAAAAATATTGAAAAATAGTTAATACTCAATACACGATTTGATTCCATATCAAAGTACACTTGGGCCTCATATAACACGGTCATATGCTTCCACAAAAACGAGGTTTGGCGTTCCAAAAAAATATCGATGTTTCTTAATATCTTTTATTTTTTTCAATAAACAATGAAAAAATATACATTTATGTATTTATTGAAAAAAAAATATAAAAACGTAAATAATATATCATTCATTCATCATCGCTATGATTTACAATTCAATATGTTCGACTCTTTTTCACTATTGGAGGACTCGGATCGGAGGAGTATTTTTGGATTTAGGCTTTAAAAATTCTGTAATAAGAGATTGTTTGCTTTTAGAGTATAAATCGATACGTATTTCGTGATAAGTGGCCAAAATTTGATGTAATTCCAACTTCAAACTTCTTTCCATTATAGGATCGTTTTCTATAAGAAAATGCTGAAACCGTGTTATATAACGCGTGTTGTACAAAAATATGTCACAATTCATCAACCCTATTATATCAAAACCGTGTTGTATAAATACCGTGTTATACGAGGCCCAAGTGTATAATATGACTTAGATAGGGATACTTTTTATTATTAAAAACTGTCAATCTGTAATTTATTTCGATCGGATTAAACAACTGAATCGCGCAATCGATGTCTATTTGACTGTCTTCTGAACATTTTATGTTTCTACTATTTATAGGGGGGGGGGGGGGTTTGAATGGCGTTTCTTACTGCATTGTCATTACTGCATCGATGTTTTATGTGCGTAACTTTAAAGATGGCGAGATTATTTTGTTCATTCATTCATTAGTGTACACAGCTTAATGTAAGATACCCGGGCTAAAGCCCTATTTCTCTTTTCGTCTATCGGAGTGTTGGTGTGAGTGTGGTAGGTCGATGCGTAGTGATGAAATCTTGATGGTGGTAACATTGATCGTTGATACCTCGAACTGTATCTTGAAGTGAATGTATTGTTTTAAATTGTGAAGGAGCTCCACGTCATATCACAAGAAATACCCATTGAGATTTTCATTTATTTAATTATAAATTCTATTAGCATTCTTTGATAATTAGAACATCGCCACGCCACTGTCGAAGATGTGACACAATGAACGAAGGAATTCGTTTTGAACTGAAGTTTAGTGCGTCCATTTTTTAAATGTCCGCCCCTTTTAACTAAACTGTAAGTGTTGAGTTGACAAAATACAATCGGTTAAAATGGGTAGCGGGAAAAACTTATATGGATGACGTAATGATTCTATCTTTATAAACCCAAAACGAGGACTCTATATATACCTGATGTCAGTGGCGGCCGGTGACAAGAATATTAGGGAGTGCAAGAAAATACTCATCTATTTATGCAAGAAATCCATTCTCCGATTCTTGGATTTTGAAAGCACTTCAATAACACAAACATTTAAGTCTGATATTGACGATACCAAGTGTTTCTCTACACTCAACGTCGCAAGAGCATTCAGTCTGTCTTGAGTCATGGTATTTCTCAAAAATGATTTAATCCTTTTTAATGTTTAGAAACAACGCTCACTTTCCACTGGAATCTGTAATAACTTACTTACGAACTATTTTTTTTGTACAATTTCTACATTCAATTTCTGATTAAACACTTTATTATTAACCGTACACTAGGACGACCTGCTGCTTTAATTTCCAGCCTTTTCGAAAAATCCCGACGATTTTCTTTAATGTATGAGACGGAATATGCACTATTCTTTACTGAAGCACGTAAATATTAGAATTACGTAATTAGAAAGTAAATACATTTGATGGTATGCGTTTCTTTGTGGACAGGCTCAATATACTACAGGTCCTTTCGACGTACTTACTAAACATATGCGACAGGTCTCTGCTAGTTTGAATACTTTCGGGAACGGTCGTCATAATTCGGCAAGAGGTGCAATGCTCCTGAATAACTAAAAACTTCGTATGTAAATCGAATATGCGACACAGGCGACGTCACAAAAAACTAAAGTTTAGTACTAAATCCCTTCTACTCTGGGAGAGCTATACAGAAATTGAACCTCCTCGCCGTATGCAGCTTACACAAACAATAATTATTATTATTAGTATTTTGGTGCGGAATACGTTCGCTTAAGCATTGTTGTGAATAATCGCTTCGTGCAATATTTCCTTAAGGGGAACACGCGGGAAAATTAAAAATTAGTTTGTACAATATCGCCTATTACTTGAATAAATATGTTCATGGCAGTGCACTGCACCCTTTGCTCCTTTATAAGAGCCGTCCCTGCCTGATGTATTCATTTGTAAATTAATTAACCATTTAACGTCGATTGAGAATAGTTTACTTTAGTTTAATTTTCATATACTGCCGTCCTTAGGAAAGTTACCATAATATATATTATATATTTAAACGAGTGTGACAAATAAGTCAAAAAAATGGATAGCTACGCTAACTCAACCAATTAAAATTTTGATGTATTTGATATTTGTATTTGCATCACTTTGGATACAAATATAAATATTGATTTAATAAACGATGTATAGTATCCAACCCGGACCCTTTTTACGATCCCGGGATTGAACATTAAGTGTAATTTCACGTGTTCAATTGCGCTTGCTTCAATTTTTATTTTAATGTATATATGATTAAATATTTAAATTTGGATTATTGAGATTTTGTACACTTCCATGTATTTTGTCACTAACGACCCGGGTTTCGCCTTTCGGCATCTTCAAGCATTCGAGCACACGAATGGACTCGAACAGTTCGAGTCCATTCGTGTGCTCGAATGCCTGAAGATGCCGAAAGGCGAAACCCGGGTCGTTAGTGACAAAATACATGGAAGTGTACAAAATCTCAATAATCCAAATTTAATATTGAAATTCCATCAAGCACCCTCAGTCGATGTCTTAGATTAAATATTTGTTTTTAGCATTGGGATGGTCTTTTTTATTGATTTAAAATCAAACAGTCATTTACAAAAGAAGAAAAAAATATTTTTTAAAAAAATGTAATGATCAAAATATTTTTATATAGTATTTTATTTATTTCATAGTAGGTTTTACGAAATGATACGCAAAAAGAGGCCATGTCATTCAATTTGATTTTAAAATATTGTCCTCGGTTCATTTTAGAAGCGGTCGAATTTGTCCTCCATTTTAAATTGGTTAAGAACGGCTTTTACGAAATATGAGAAGGAGGGAGACTACATTAAATGTATGTTAATTTTATAGTTAAAAAAAACTATGTACTTGAACAAACCGAGATACAAGTAAGTAAATCAGAAAGTTTTTGAATGAAATGTTTTTTATCATTTACAGTAAATCCCGAAACCTCGGGATTGTCTAAATACCATTACCGGGATTACGGGATTGAATAATTGACCGGAATCCCCGGATTAGAAGCCCTAATAACAGATGCTAGACCGATAAATGAGTCTGAATGTTTCATATTTATGTCTGATAATTAAAATTAATGTTTCTCTGAAAAATTCACGTTCAAATTTTGTTCACACTTTATTAGTATCAATCTGTCGCCAGATTTAAAAATAAATATTTTTTCTGACAACCCAGTTTTAACTTTGCCGTCTTATCAGTGGCGATGATTGTGCGAAAAAATCGCACGTTTTGGATGTCATTTCAAACTCATGGCTTACCTAAATACCGTTTGTTGAACCTTAACTCCTGTACTTTAGTTGTAACGTTTCTATTCCAATATACATATATATCAACCGCTTTCGTGTTTCGAACTATTCCTGTCCCGACAACAAGATCTGTTTCTTTTTCAGACTTGGCACTAAGAGAAGGGTAGCCACACATTTAAATGAAACACTCCAGCGTCAGAGGTCACCAAACTTTATTAGAAATGAACCATCCGAGTCCTACGTGAAATTCCTTTATCTAGAACGCCGTAAAAGTTCCAAGAACACGTCAGTAATTCAAAATAAAAATATATTGCAAGCATTTTTTGTTTAAATAGCGAAAACTTAAATAATATTCACCTATCCCTCGATTTTCACTGTAGATTGGTTTCTTATAAAACCGTGTAAACCAAGAATAACATTTGTATGTACTACACGGAGACTGTTTTGAAAATTGGATACACAAAAATAATGTTACAGTTATTATAAAATAGATGTAAATTATACAATGTTTGAAAGGTACAAAACGATGTAAGGCAGTGTTTCTAGAGATTAGGGAACGTGTAGGTTGCATATTGCGATAATGCAATCAGTTTGTCAATTCTTGTGGGACGGGCGTGTTTATTTATTTGCATCAGTGTATGCGATTTTTTCTGCATTAAATTTAATATAAACTAACTTCTTTCAAGAAACTCATTGTATGAAACACATTATAACAATCGTTTTTAATTGGGGGGGGGAAGGGCGTTAAATAATTTTGTTGTGTTAAAGAGGACTATTATTCCAATAATACTAAAACACACATTTAGTTAATCCATGTCTTATGCCTTATCTTCGTCACTTGACAATACAACATTTTTGTCCGTGCTAATTGTGGGAGGGTTGTGTTTGAAAAAATCTCTTACCTTAGATGTGGACTACATTAACTAACTAATTAGACTAAAGTTCTCTTACTCAATTTAATAAATATAGTATACTATTAGCATATTCATCCACTTAATTTGTTTCATCCGATAGTCTTTTGGTGACCACTGTTTCAGAAGATAGTCAGTCGTCTCCAAATGATATTATCGTCCTCTCGACTATCTCATCGCTGAAAAAAGCGGATAAGTCCGCAACTCCAATTTTGATACAGGCTTACAAAGTGGCAGTTTTAGTAACACTTGCTACTCTGTATTTGGAAAAAGCTTTGAATTTGAAAGAGCTTCTGTAATCAAAATGGTAAACTGAAAGCTTTTCTCTCGAGTATAGAGACAATGTTTCAGGAAATGGTCATGCTGGGTTTTTACGAGAGAGCTTTTTTAAAAAAATATACATCTCATTTGTTTTAAACAAATATAAGCGGTGGAATACGTTTTTAAATCAGATCGTATTTATTAATCATGTTAAAGCTGCAAACATTAGATTCTCTTTTGGAATACATACATGTTTTATTCGCTTTGAATTTATATGTTACAGTAATTTTATACAAAAATAAATTGTACACAATTTATTGTCACGTTTGCGGAAAATGTATATTATGAAAAATGTCGTTGTAGGACATACTTCATACTTCGTACATTACGCTTTTTGAAAGTTTTCTTATAATTCAAGTGAACATTGAAAATTGTGCTGTTAATAATCTGTGCTTTAGTAGTCGTTCTGTAGTAGCTTTGTTAATCGCGATAAGGGTATGTGAATAATTCATGTATTTTGAGTTTTTGTTTAAGTCCTATTTAAAATATTTGTTTAAGTGTCAAATTTAATGAAAGCTTCGTTTTCTATACATTTTTCCCACTGCTGAATCATTTTAAATGAACAAGAGGTATATCCAATTCAAGATTTCATTATGAAGAACTCAGACCCTTATTAAAAATTATTTAAATTTGATAATAATTTGCCCAATAGTTAAAATAAATTATAAATTCCATTCACTACTCAAGAAGACATGCTCACCACATTTCTGGTATATTTAATACACCGGATTAGTTCAGTAATACACTAAAACAGTGGTCGTCTACCTTTTTATACATAACGCTCATTTTTGCATTTTTTTATCATAGAATTTCCTTACCGTCCACTGACATGGCAGTAATTCAATCCAGTGTAAGGCTTCAATAATTTCTACAAGATGAAAGATTTGAAAAAAAAAACCTTTTTAATATTACCTTTTATTTATACTGTAGAAAGAGTATATTAACATGTGTGAATTGAAAAACAAGAAATTCATCATTATCATTTTTAAAATTATATTTAACTGTTAATAAGGATCGTCACGAACGTATTTCTTCTTTTGAAACATGGGTACACTATTCTTACACAATGTATTCAATAGACGATTCAACGCAATTCAACGAGTGACGTTTATTCTCATAAATCTAAGTTTATTAGTTACAATGTTTACAAACAAACAAGTCGATAGTCGACCGCTAGGCCAAAACAGGACAAATATTTTGTTTTATTCAGATAGGTATAAGCGAGAAAGGGACAAAAATACCCCGTTCCTATGCACCCATACCCTCGGCCGTCGGGTTAGCTTAGCGAAATATCTTCGAGTAAACTTAGCCATGAGTCGAGTTTAACAGATGGTTTCTATGAAAACAGACAAAAAAGGCAAAATTACCCACCTCTCACCATGGAAACGTTAACCGTCCACTAGTGGGCGTTACGGACCAGGTTGACGGCCAGTGCACTAAAACGTCAATAACAAAAATATTTACTTAATTTTTTATGACACCAAGCATAAATGCAGTTATTTTTCACGCTTTATTACAGAAAGATAATGATCATAGTGATACTTGTTTTAGTTTCGTACATAATTTCTTTTGAAAAGAAAGATATATTCTAATAGTAGGGATTGCAATATTGGACGAATATATCAATACCGGTATAGAATAAATAAAAATGATTAAAGCAAGTTGTAAAAGCAATACAATAAAAGAATAAATTAATACCGGCATTTCGATATACCATATTAAATACCGGTACTAAATATAGTGCGAAAAGGAGACCGATTCTACCCCTACTCTCTTCGAAAAAAATGAGAGGTCGAGCAACTGAATAACAAGAAATACTCGTAGAAAAACTTCTGTTGAGATATCTCGTGACACGGCCCCAATGGTTTTGCTGCGTCCCAGCCGCAAGCTATGCGAGAACTCGTCTTGGATCACCTCACGCGAAGCAAAGTTAAAATGACAACGTTGGAATGTGTAGTGAATTGTGCTTTTTTGTTTCTGGTTTAAATTGTAAATTCTGTGTATGTATTTAACTAACTGTAGTAAATTGGACTTTTACTGAACTGGTGTGTTTTGACTGAAGCTAAAAATCTGAAAAACATCATCATCATCAGCACACTTAATATAAGTCGGTGCTTCTCACTCGATTAGGAGGCATGGCTTAAAAAAGAAGAAACAATCTTTATCTTAATCATAAAAGGCTAATTTTCATAGAATCCATATATTCTTTGTTTCTCTGAATTAAAATATGACTTTAAAAGGGTTAGTTCGCTAAGGCGGGAATCTGTCAACCTTGATCAGATTAATTCCGGCTGCAGAAAAAGCCGTCTCAGATTCTACGCCTTCTCGATGAACAATCATTAAATATTTGCACCGTTATACATTGCCATACCGAAATGTCGGTATTTTGAACATTCGAAATACCAGGGTCCCTGTTTCAGTACTACCTACATTCCAATCCCCAGCCAGAAGCAATAGAAGCCCAGTGAACTATATTCTGTAGCTCGCGGCAAATGCTTTGAAAGTAGATTATGAAACTTAATCCAGTTAATAAACGAAAAATACATTATATTAGTTAATACTATTATGTTAAACCCACTTGAAACATGGGCTGTAATTTGATTTATTTGTATAGCGTCTTTTCCCCCAGCGGTATCCCTTTTAAAATATTACCTGTCACCGAGATCTGGTCGTAAATATTTCCCGGCGCTTCTGTTTTTTAATGATAGGCAGCAGGCACTGGACAGACTTGTTGTATAACCTAGTATATTTTTGTAACATTGTAACATACTTTTCTTATGTTCGGCGATATTAACTAAATTTTATGTCTCGTTTAAAATAATATCAACTTCTTTCCCAAATGTGTGACTTAGCAATGAAGTTCAGTTTTCATGCTTAAAACATTTTCTTCGTATGATTTTGTCGTGTTTGGCAAGTTATATACCATTGCATATTATTTGAAATGACTTGTTGGACTTAGGCAAAATGTAAACCTTTCGGCTTTTTTATTTAAGAGGCACGTTGCCTCAATCACTCATATGTTTAAAATATATTCCAATAATACTATGGCATCTTATTTGTTAAAATCTGAAAAATATGACTATGTGAATTGATTCTCCGAAAAACAGCTGTGTTTGTTTTGTTTATTAGGATACCCTAGATCAGTGCTCCGCAACCTTTTCTAACCCACCGTACACCTAAGCACTGCGTAGAATTTCGCGGCACACCGTTACAACAAATATGTAATTTTGACACAACAGAGTTTAGATTTATTGTTTTTAGTTTTTTTATCTCATGAATATAAAATAGCTGGCATTCTTTTTAAAAAGTATGAACAATTAAACCATTTTTAACCTAGTTAGGTGGTTATTAACCTTTTCGAGGTGATGGAACACTTTGATTTGATTTTCGAATGAAAAATAAAAAAAACAATAAATACTTATTTTTGAAAATTGCGGATTAAAAAAACACATTTATAAGAGCTGTACTAAAGAAAAAATTAAACTAGAGCACATGTAAAAAAAAAAATATGAGCTTATCGGTTTTTGATAACTGTTGTGTAACATTGCTTATTTCCTCGTTCCTATTTTGTAGATTGCATGTAAGTTAATGTTGATTTTTTTATCTTTTTCGGACGCATTGTCTAGCATCGTCTCGCGGCACACCGGTTACGGAGCACTGCCCTACACAACTACAAGCCGTTGTTTTATCCTCCGCTTATGTTGAAACGTCTATGGGAATTTGACTACTAATTATGTTATTCATTTGACCCACCTCGTACCCTGCTGTATTACACAGGCACTGATAATTAATTAATACATTATGCTTTTCGCAATTTGTTCGTACCACAATGATTTAATTATATGACGTGTCATTCGCAACACATTGAAGGGTGCATTCATTAAACAGCATATGAATAAGGAAACTAATTAAGAAGACTATTTCTGACGAACAATATTCTACTAAATATCTTTAGATTCCTCTTTCATTATTTATTATATGTTTGTTGGTTACATGAACAAATTCAAAGAACTTTAACCAGACCAGGGGTCGGCAACTTGTGGCTTGCAAGCCATATGTGGCTCTTTCTTTGCCAAATTCACTATTCACCATTTTTACAAAACAGTTGCAAAATTCACAATTTTAATTGTTTTCCAATTGTTATGTGTATATTAATTTGTAGGTCGGTTGGGTTAAGATCGCCGTCTATATGGAATTAGAGAAAGGATACTTGATTCATTTCGAAGAATTGCATAAATATCGCGAAAAAGCAATGTCATCATTAGAATTAACTATTTTAGGACAGAGATAATAAATCTGTTAAGAATCTTTTATGCGAAGATTTAAAAAAAGCAAAGAAACCCTAGCATTTATTCTAAATCCGCTCATTACAAAAGTTGACAATTTTTTTCAATAGTTTCAATCCATTAGTGGACACTTTACAGGCCTTGTATTGTTATGTTTATTTTCTTAATAAAAAAAACTCTCGGATTGCACAGACTCCCTCTCACCCGCATCGGTCAGTTATATCAAGATCCTATTCTTCATTTATAATTTCAACAATAAAAAAAAAAACTTTTTAATGTTAACATTACTTTTATTCAGTAAATATTCTTTACTTAATAAATTGAAAATACATAAAAAATGCAATTATAAAAAAATATTTTTGGCTCCCCAAAGAATTCTAAACCGTTTTGTTACTCACATTTGGCTCTTTGGTTCAAGAGGTTGCCGACCCCTGGCCTAGACCAAGAGTAGAAAGTAGTTGGAAACATTTTCGAATTATGTATTTGTAAACATATTTTAAACTTACAGAAATGATACCGTAATAATTATGTTTGGTGTCAGCCTAACTTTCGTTATATCGTCCTACACGGTTGCGCGTCTAAGGTTTAGTATACCAGTGAAGACACTGTCATTAATTCACTTGTAAATCGGTTTATGGGTGTGTCACCAAATTGTGAATGTATGTAATGTGTTTATTCCTTCCCAACCAGCTCCTAACTGATCCAGAAAACAAGGCGTAGACAATATAACTACTAGTTATTTTCTGGAACAATCTTTCTATACCTACTATCTCTGAAATGAGAGATTTGAACGATATACTTAAATTAAATTCTTTGATTCTTGCTGTTCTGCTCAATAAGGAGTCCATATCCTCCACATTGGCAGCTCCTCGTGGCTTAAAAGAATGTATTTTGTAATATAAATCCCATAATATTTAATTATAATATTCATTCATTCATGTAATATATTAGCGAGTACCCGGCATGCGTTGCAATGCCACGCAAAGAAAGGAAGTGTTTGTATTTTAATACTGTTTATCGAAATGCTTTTGGATACATAATATTTTTTGTTTTCCGAATAAATCAGAAGATATTCCGACGCGTGAGCAGGCTACATACAGTTGTCCATGTAAGAAGCATGGATTTTCCAAATTTAGTCTACACACTTGTAGCGATCGTCCGTGTGCTTTGTTGACGGTCTGCAAACGCTTAAATTCGACTGGCGTATCTGTCGGAATCATTGGGTGCGTTGCAGCAGTACATCTTCTCCTTTAAATATTCCGCCAATTAGACTTTAACAATTTACACCTCTTACTATGTCACACACGAACTGAAATGTCGCTGTCTGTACCAATTTGATTAATTTTTTTATTTATTTGATTTTAGATTTTTTTAGAAATCTTCGTGGGTGTGCGCACAACAACTCACTCAACAAGTTTAATCGCAATTGGATAAGTAGTATAGGTACGCATACGGGACAAACAAACAGACATTCATTTTTATATGTATTTATAGATAACATTTCGTACTGCTATGTCGTGAAAGTGTGTGGTTAATGTATGTAAAATCGTTTTTAACTCTTTTAGTAGTATTGGATATCGCTTTACTCATTTTATGTTCATCTTGAAAAAATGTTCCTCAAAAAAGTCTTTGATTTCATCACAACATCAAAGCAAATGCAGCAGTTGAAAGTCCATTTCTCTTTTATTATTCTTGATGTAAAGTTTTATATCTGAATTTTCGAATAAAAACGACAACATGCTAAAACGAATATTTCATTTCTTTCGTCAATCACTACAAAATATACACAGAAATTTCATGTAGTCATTTTTATAGACCTCAATAAAAATCATCTTCCATATTATTACATGCTGCAGAAAAAATGTTGACCCATTCTGACTTCTTTAGAATATATTAATATTAAGACGATGATTGCGACTATCGAATATCATCAACTTTAGCTATCCTTTGTCTATTTGTTTTCTTGTCACGTCCTTATTTATTATATTTAATTATAAGTTGCAGCACAACTACTATTGTATTACAATATATTTAATACCTCACCACCAAAACATCACAGAGATCTTATATCGGCTGACATTCTAAATAATAACATCATGTTATTAGCGTAGTCTCATTTCGTTCGTAATTAAATATTATCTTTATAATAAAACTTATTGTATATCTCATTAGTTTGAACCGAAAGTGCACTTCAGTATATACAATTAAATATTAACACTTGTGATGCTGACTCTAATACTATATTTTATTATTTAGTATATGGCCACCACACAAGCCAAATTTTATGAACGGTAAAAATACTAGTGTGCATATTTGCAAAAAGATGTGAATTATTTACAATTATTAATAACAATGAATTTAATGCACAATAGTGAATTTACTTATTGCCTTGTCGAAGACAACACATTTTACTTTTGCAATCCTAAGGATGGTAGTAGGCGATTTTGAATTTTTAACGGCCCAGGCGCCCAAGTTTGGAAGGTGTCAAATGTGAAGATAGAATTTTTGAATCCAATAAATTATGAACTATAAGTGTTACCAATGGATAAGGAAACAAACAAGAGTGAGAGATGTGATAGAGGTCACCAAATTGACGAAATGGTGGTGGGCCGGACATGTCACACGGCGAACAGACAACTGCTGGACAAATTCAGTCATTCAGTGGTACACGAGGGGAACTAAGCGGCCTCAGGGGCCTCCCAAAACCCGATGGATTGACGAACTTGTCAGGTTCGGTGGAAGTACGTGGCAGTGTAAAGCTAGGAACTGAGAAAAGTGGATAGAACTGGGGGAGGTCTTCATCCAGCAGTAGATCGACCTCGGCTGGATATGAAACCCTACATATTATATATTCCATTCCCTACGCCAGACACAACTAATTAATTAAGATAATCAAATGACCAACAAATTTTCTCGCAAATCGTCTTTTCACAATTTGTTTGTACGATTTTTCAGTCACTTTCATTTCGTCACATATTAAGTCAAATAGTTATAAATGAATACCGTGATATAACTCGTTATCGATCGAAGAATTGCGGTTCGCCAGTAACTGAGGCTTAGAGCAATAACAATTACAGGCTTCCATGAAGGAAGTTATGAGATTAATATAATACTCCTATCTCAGTATGGGAGTGCGTTGCTAAGCCAAATGAAGGCGTCAATACGACGATGATATGCTTGCCCTCATTTCACTGTGATCACGTTTTGACTACAGGATGCCAAAGAAACAATAGCAATCTGAAAATGACTGGTAAATATTATCATCTAATTTTAAAATTGCGCAATTTCGTAACGATAAAATCAGTTACCTAAGGCACATGTTAGCGTTATATTTATGCAATCATTGTTTTTGTTAGTGAGACAATTCATTTTTTTAATTAATTAGGGCAAGTATGCAATTCTTAAATCATAAATAATAGTCAATTTATTGCCGCTGAGAACTTTCTTCGAGGCATATCTCATGTCATTCCTAATCCACTTTTTCTCTTCGTCGAGCATATAAGACGCTTATCATTAGAACACGTTCATTTACGTTTCCGTCTTTATTTTGTTTTGCAATTGAATTCTGTTGTTTGTATAGGTATACACCTGATTCTCTTTTTGCACGGATTTTTTACACCGTTTTTTTTTCACGGACGAATTATTCATTTTACCCTAATTTTTAACAAGTATTATTAAATACAGCATTTGTATATATTCAAAAACACTTTGGCCCTTTAATAATATTGAAATCATCATTTTTACCATTTGGCGAATTTTAAGGTGCAGCTGTTCATGACTCATACATGACTTGTTACTGTTTTGATAGATTTATGTTGCTTGTCTATTTTACGATTTTATCCCCTTTCTGATTTTAATTTTTTAATGTCGGTTTACTGAATTTATTAAATGAATTTTTCTCCATATTGTTTTTATTGACAAATCATGTCAATTTATTGCTTAATTTTTATGAATCTTATAAAACTATTTTAATTTATAAAAGAAAAATTTTGCGTATTTTAAAGCGATAGAATCAACCTATATTTTTTTATGTATACCTTATCTTTTTTTATAATGTTTATTTTTGCACGGTAGTCTCTAGAGAACGTATCCCCCGTGCAAAAAGAGAATCGGGTGTATGTCCAATTCGTCCGGCGATGTTTTCTTGTTGTTGGGTATTTTTCAGTCACATGCTTCTACACTTCAACCACACTCAAGATGACCTTTTAGTGATGATGATCAAGATCGTGTTGATTGAAATATAAATATATCATTTGGACTGCTTGCAAATTTACATTATCGTGATGCTGATATCGTCCAATCAGGTATTTTGTCGGCTTAAAACATACATCAATTAAAAAATCATTTGACGATAAAAACTTCTCCTGTCCTTCAAGAAATATGGTCGTCGTGGTGACGTATACATTTATTTTGAAAAGCATGTGTTCTTCATTAGACATTGAAGCTTGGTCATTATATATTATACCATATTATTTTGACTGTTTAAAATCATAGGCAACTAAGCCAACTATCAAATTTGGATTATTGAGATTTTGTACACTTCCATGTATTCTGTCACTAACGACCCGGGTTTCGCCTTTCGGCATCTTCAGGCTTCTATGTGGGTAAAACCACACGTACATTAGATATAAGGGTATCAGAACATTTAGCTGCCTTTAGATTATTCGCAAATCACTTGCTAATGGAGAACCATACGTTTAATACGGATACTGGGGTTTAAACTGTTGCATAAAAATATGGGGGATCATAAATTATTTTATCAACAAATTTTGGAAATCAATAGAGCCCAGTTAAATTCTTTGCCAATTCTGAATGAGCAGCTGAACTTTCCTAATTCTCCGTTATTATATCCTATACGTTGAAACACCTAACAGATGTCATTAAACGTGGAATGATTGTATATATTTACCCTTCCGTCGAAACCCACAATGCTATTATAATTGTAAAATCACTGGTAATTCCATAAGAAGTTGGAAAGCGGCAATTCGCCACTCTGTAAATGTGGTGTTTACAAAATAAGGATTAAGGCGATTCTCGAAATTTTAATTCAGGTATCAGTGTGGCTCTCAGAAGTATAATATCTTACCTCGTAAATAATATTTGTCGTATTTGTATCTTCTATATAAACGTTAGACACTGTTTACTGTCTGTCAGTTTGAGTCCATTCGTGTGCTCGAATGCCTGAAGATGCCGAAAGGCTAAACCCGGGTCGTTAGTGACAAAATACATGGAAGTGTACAAAATCTCAATAATCCAAATTTGATATTGAAATTCCATCAAGCACCCTCAGTCGATGTCTTAAATTAATTAATTTTATAAAAAAAAACTATCAGAATCGACACATCCTAGTTAGACAGAAACTGTTTTAATTAATTTATTTTGATAGTATATATGAATTTGAAAAAAAAATACAAATAAAGAAACTAATGGAAAAGGAAGCAAACAAGAGTGAGAGATGTAATCGAGGTCATCAAATTGATGAAATGGCAGTGGGCCAAATGCAGTCATTCAGTGGTACCCGAGAGGCACTAAGCGGCCTCAGGTGCGTCTCAAAACCCGCTGGCTTGACGAACTTGTCAGGTTCGGTGGAAGTACTTCACAGCGCAAGGCTAGGAACCGAGAAGAGCGGAGGCTGTAAATGATGATGTAAAATTAGCCTTATACAATTACACTAGTGTAACTAAGCATCAATTTTTTTCATTATTTCACTCTTAATGTGGAACATATGGACTCTTAATGGAGGGATCTCAACGGAATTTTCCAACGAGAACAGCTCGTTGCTCAGTTTTTAGCTCTCAAACTCTATTTTTAGGATGTAGTAGGTATAGAAGGATTGGGTTGGGGCAGGACTAGTGGTTAGCAAATCGCTTTCGCTACGCCCCATTTTAAGAATCGGATGGGTGGGAGGGAATTTTTGACATCAAAGATATCCTTGTATTCGAATCGAAATCCATAAATCGATTGAAAAAAAACAGTTTATGATGCTGTTCGTACTGGGATTCAAACCCGTTAGCACCGCAATCCAACGACGTAGTCCAATCGACCACGGATCTGGAGCATATATAGTTGGTCGATAAAAGATAATGCGAAAAGGATACATGTAAGATATGTCTTCCATTATTTGACACACCCTGGTTTTTCTTAAGTATAAGTGTCATTAGTGTCCTGAACTGAAATCGGCCTGCGGCAAACAGCAATAATTCGCAGAATACGCTCTTTCTTGTTGCCAGACGTTCAAGAAGCCCCCGGCTTCGGCCGCTGGACGAGTCCATTTTTACTGAAAAGGGTAGCTCCAACTTTGCACGGAGTTTTTTTTGAATTTTTGTAGACAGTCGATTACGATCCGCCGAGCGGGACGAGCTGCGGTCTCGTGGCAGCGGAGGTGACATGTGAACTGTTTGTTTTTATGTTTTGATTTGCGTTGGATTTAATTTAAATTCGTTGTGTTATTTGTATTATAACTTAAAGTAAATTCAGTTGCTAAGTAAATGTAAATGTAGAATCAATTTTATGTGTTAAGATTTTTATATTTGTGTAATATTAAACCACTGCATCTTGAATGGAAAATAAATAAGTTTTAGAACCGGATCTGAAATGGTGTTTGTCTGAGATCAGCCCTTCCAGGACTCCGGATAACCAGCCGCTCGCCTCTCTTCGATCCGGGGTCTTCTCATATTATATCTTCATAATTCCGAGTTGTGTAGTAATATATTTATTTATCTACGATTGATACAACCGTACTCATACAGCTAAATTATTTTTTGATTTTTGTTAATAAACCTCCTCGATATTTCGACCTGATTATTTTTGAGTCATGCTGTATTTTCATAGTGCGTAGATAATAATATATATTATATAAGTATGGGGGATCTTAAAATATTCCTCCCAAAGCGTGGCTCACACTCGTATATCTGTTTGCAGTAAATGAGGCTTAACGTTCTTAATTATTATTCTGGTATAACATATGCACCTAAATACTCACTCACTCACTACATTAGATATAATCTTGAGACTTTCTTTTACTATACTAAAATATTATGACGAATAGTCTTTCACTATCTGAAAGATTGAATGAGCAGAACTGTTAAGGATTAAAAAATAAATGATTCCTGTTTCTTATGAATCATGGATTGAACGTTTTTCTACATTATTAATAATTCATGAATGTATAGGTCAGGAATAGTGTCAGTAATAATTATTGTAGAATGACGATCGTTTTTACAGTGCCAACTTTTCAATCCTACAGTTCTTAAAAATATAAAAGTATATGATTCCGATTTCTAAGGTTGATTCCATGATCTTTTGCAGTGCTCGGCAACCAGTATGCTGCGGCACAGTGCATCCGAAAAGAGAGAAAAATCAACATTTTCTTGCATACAATCTACAAAATATGAACGAATAAATAAGCAATGTCACATAATGTTATACCTAATATTACTGAAATCAGCAAAACCCCATCAGGTGACATTTATAAATTATTCTTGTATAATTTTATGTAGCCCAGCTTACTTTATATATTTAGTTACAGCTCTTACCAATGTATTTTTTTTAAACTGTAGTTTCCAGCAATACGTATTTTTTTTTATTTTTATTTTTTTTCTTTCGAGAATCAAGTGTTCAATCACCTCAAAAATGTTAAGAACCAACTAACTAGGTTTAAAAAGATTTCATCGTTTTTAGCTTTTCAATTCATGAGATAAAAAAACAATATATAAATGTAAATAGTGTTTATGAAAATCACATATTTGGTCATGCGGTGTGCCGCGAAATTCTACGCGGTGCTTAGGTTTGCCGTGAGTGAGAAAAGGTTGCGGAGCACTGATCTGTTGTTCTCTGCGACGGCTATATGAATAGGCAGTTGAGAGGACTGTTCTGCTGTTGGATGTATTGGCCTCAAGATGGGGTCGTATTCAGTGATGAGCTTTCTTCAGTGTTTTTTATATTAATTAATTTATGAAACTGTCCGCACCGGGAATTGAACCCGAGACATCCGTAACCGTAGCCAACGGCGTTACCAACTGCGTCACGGAGCCAACAAATTCAAGTCTAATGAAGACGTTTATTTTTTATTTTTAAATAAAACTTTATTTGACATTACAGTTAATAATTGTCAATACGCCAAATATGATGTGAAATTTAAATTTGTACTGTTGGCGATTTCGTCGCATAAGAAACAGTCTTTAGATAAAATGGGCAATGAAGTGACAAACTCCTGAGACTAGAAGTTTTCAATCTAGTCTATGTTATTTATTTTCCACTAAAATAGATTTGCCGCCTCACTTTTACTTCTCTCATTTGTTTCAAACATACCGAGCACCAAAAGGCAAACTAAAAAAGCTTTGATCAGCACTGAAACGAATCTGTTTGTATTAATGAACTAAAGGTATGCATGTTGTGTTTCCAGTCCATCTATTGCCACTGTGGAAAATGCGTTAAATTAATTTTCTTACACAAATACACCGACTTACGCGGCTCTAAATACGTGAATTTCAAAAAACAGCGTTAATGGAAACGAGTACATTTATGTATGAGATTCATACAAAAATGGAGGAAATTTTCCAGGATATCATATCAACATAAATATAAATTGAACCTTATAACCGAAAGAAAAGTAGGATACTTATTCCAGTAAAAACTCATAAAAATAATAAATCAAAATTGATTGTCAGAAAAATTGAACATCAATGTACTTATTTTACACAAATTTTAAAAAGCTTTATTCATATTTCCTAATCTACGGTAACTTTGGCCCAATTCTGAGGGTATTTGTATTTTTATAGTTCGCCATTGCAATTATGTGTGGTTTTGCTCTTGTTAGAAATGTCTTTTCATGAATTTTAATTAACATAAATAGATTTATTGTTATAATTGATATGTAAATATACATACAACAAGGTGGCCCAAAGTTTGCATCCAAATCGGGTAACTTTGGCCCACGATACAAATAATCACTGTAATTACAATAAATGTAGTGATTTTAAAATCTTGGCAACTTTTCTTTATGCTTTCATACATTCTGTACATAATTGAGGTGGGAAAATATATACATCATTTGGTTTACAGATTAGTTATATAAATTGACAATATGGCTAATCCAATTTATTTCAAGATAAGTTTTTAAATTGTGTTTTTTCATTCTAAGCTGACAGCTTACTAATTCAACAATAAAACATATTAGGTGCACATTAATTCATATTTTTACCAACAGGGGCAACTCAATTTTGCTTAGCTAAAAAATATTCATATGGCATTAGTATTATCATGGTATTATAGCAGCACCTTTTTCCATGTAGTAGGCCAATCTTAGACCGATGGGCAAACTTACACATATTGATGGTAACTATTTGCTTTCCTAATTGGTGCAATGTCAGTCTCGTTGCCACTGGCTATAAAAATCGCAATGCTTAGTTCATTATTTGAACACTCACTTGTAATCTTTATTTTTTGTCACGTCTTTGTGAATTTCTCCATATTGAGAATAAATGTTTTTTTAAAGTTATCGCTGAAATTTTAAAAGCATGTTCAAGATGTTTTTGCGTTCAAGTCCCGGCAAGGTAAATATATTCTTTTTTACGATTGTAATCAAAGGTTAATTTGAAAAACAAATGAAAAACAATTTGCTTATTCTAGGCATGATTGTTTTTGATGACTTTTTCCTCGGGTTGTTCTCGGATGAGATAACAAAACTAAATTCTTTACCTTTTACTTTTTCTTAAGTCATCCAGCCTTAGTTATATAAGCATTATACATAAGATGACCATACGTTCGCTATTTAAGAGGGCAGTCTTATTTTATTGATGTGTTCTGAGAGCTTTTTAATTTTTCTTAGTTGACCATTTTGTCCTGATTTTTAAAAATTGGCGCACAACCTACAGAGATATATAAAACAATCATTTTAACAACATTTCCTGGCGGCGCGGCGCCGGTTCCTTAAATATGCGTTTGATGAATGGTACAGAAGTGAGAATGTCTTGAAACTGCAACCTGCAGTCATTGGTGTACTTACGTATTCTATATTCGGGTATGTCAATAAACGAAACCTTTTAGATATGTCATTTTTGTGTTTTCATTAAAAGAATGAATACGGTAACCTTAATTATAACACCGCTAGAATCAAACTCATCAAAAATGAAGTTAGAGTAATATACGTTGGGAGTTTCAGGCCTGTTGCGTTTAATATTCAATTTGTGGCATCCTTGGTGGCGGAAAATGGTTGGTCGCCACGCGTTGGTCGATTAGAAATGGGCCAGTAGAAATAAACAAAATTCTATTCTTCATACCACAATGTCGGCCGCGTCCACTGTTCTAAATCCATCTTAGTTCTTATTAAAGAACAATATACTGATGTACTATCCTTCACATGACTAATGGACCAAATATCCGTTTATATATATGAAAATAACTAATCGTGATTTCAATCTGATTTTATTCCAAGATAGATACAAATGAAATGACATTTTTTATATGCAATAACTGCGGTATTATATCTACAGGTTCTTTTCTAATAAACACATTACACATTAATACAATTCTAATAAATGGCTTTTTATAAATATCAGTTTTTGAAATGAAAATAGAGTCAATTGTTTTAAGATACTTTAGATGAATGTTCATCAAATTGTTTCTGTAGCACACAAATACATAACATTAGTGGTGTAGTGGGACCAAGGCTGACAAGCTCACCGTCCTGGAACAAGCCTGGGCTCCGCCCTGCCACTTTTTTGACTTGGAACTTACCTTTAGAGGATATTAAAACATATTGAATATGAAATGTTGTTTTAGAATTTTGTTTTTGTTTCAAAACTTGTGCAGCCGACAGATATTTCAGAATGCAAAAAAAATGTACACCGTGAAAAAAAATGAGGTGGAGCGGAAATAAATCACTGCCCTGATACTTTTTTTATTTAGCACTACAACACTGCATATAACGTTACTATTTATAATAATTGTTATATACTTAACATATGTAATAATCAATTAAGTGTTTCGCATTAAAAAAATACTAAATCATTCCAAAAACACAAAAGCCAAACTGCTGTTAAATTCCAAATATCATTATTACATTTTAATAATGACCAGGAAAGGCTCATCGCGAACATTATCAACTGATGAAATAAAAATCTTTAAAAGGCTGTTTATATGATATTGAGTGTTAATAATTACAAATTATATCAAACAATTGCTTCACGAACTATGACGAAAATTTATAGATAACCATACAAATTATATGCATTAACGCAAATAAAAAGTCTATAATTAAAGTGTTAAAGACATTTTAAAAATCATTTGAGTCACGAAAAGTCATTTAATAATTTTACCGTTATAATATATATTGTCATACATACCGGTATTTTATATTTCGGTATTCGAAAACAGCGGAAATACCGGTATTGCGATCCCTAGTTGGTACAATAATAATTAGAGATTTTGATGCAGTGTATATGCTTCCGGAAGTGAATTTAAGAGTAATACCTCTGGCGTGAAGTCATCGCGGAAATGAATAAAACAGATGCTCCCGAGAGAGGCGACAGTCAGAGTGGGTCGACATCACGACGCAGTTATACACGTGGGCGAATCTTCCAGTGGGCGTCCCTCTTGGGGATTTCAATTCGCGACAACGTGAACGGCAATCTTAATAATTATTACACGATACTTATTACAGCTTTATTTCCCAAAGGGAATCTATGACCAACTATTGTGGTGTAATCGAACAAAGGATGTTTAATATCGCATTAAAAAAAACAATTTTTATAGTCATACAAGAATAGACAATAATTATAGGTGGTAGCTATTTTGTATGCTATCACGTCGAAGATAGAACTATGCGCAACCAATTTTTATTTCCCGTCTGTACACTCACTTATAATCAACTGAAAGGCTTTATATATCGAAGAAATACTGACAGAAGGCATTAAGGTTAAGTCATAAAAACATGTTCTAAGATTATCCCAAGTACAATTGCTTGTGATTTAAAAAAATATATTAAAAATTATAAAGAATAATCTTTTTGGTATATAAATCATAAGATTTTGTATCTATAGTTATTGTCATATCATGCTTTCTCCCAAAATAAAAATAAAAAACAAATATTATTAATAATGTTTTATTTAAAACTCATTATATCCTATGACTTCATGCGTTCTACCAGAACGAAGAGCCTTAATTGCATCCATTTTGACATTTAAAACAGAAAACCATCAAAAACTGACTTAATGCGTTCTGTCTGTATACCCTTGATATTATCTACACACATCATATTGTTTAGTTTAATTCAAATTGAAAATTTAATTTATTCATTATAGATTTTTGTATTTAGAATTTATTTGTGAATTATATTAGAATGTATGTGTCCGCATCCAGTGTGCATAATATGGACGTCTAGTGATTTTTTTCCGCAAAAGTTGTTTGATTAGTTATTATTCAGTCTTTCAACCGCTTTTTCTATCACATCTTAGACACATATTTCCAATAGTTTAATGCTTGACACGATCAAACAGCAGGTATGGAATGACGATGATGATGACGACGATTATGCAGTTCAGAGGAGATGTGTTCAGTTCGGCGAGTAGCGACAGAATAATGGTTCTTTTCTTTATTCTTCACTAGTGTCCTCTTTGCTATTCGTATCTCACCTTAGTTGTCATATTCGTGTTTTCAAATATGGTATTTGACAAATCTCCCGTTTGCAGAATCTTTTCTTTCATCATCACATATTCATTTATTTTTGCCTTAAGGAATATGTTTTATAATTATCATCAATTATAAAAGAATTTTGCTGCCAATGATGAATACTTATTATTTGTCAATTTTGCTTCGTGTAAAATACTGGCGTGACGTAATACTCTGACGCAAACCAAAACTTTTCCTCGAGTATTACGTTTCGTAAATCTGCAGAGTCATGTATCACTACAGGGTTATAATACGAGGGTTGGGCTAGGAAAGAAATTGCTCTTCTTATTCCACGTTTTTTCTAACACATGGTTGGTAGGAATTGTGAACATCGCATACATGCATGCATTTAAATACAAATCAATTTATGAAAAAGTGGCAACCGCAACCGAATAGCACGAATGCCCAAGAACGTTGACCACTCGGCAACGATATCGGCTCTTAAATACTTTCGTTACAATTTAATAATTGCAAGAAATAACAAAATATTTTGCGTTAAAGCTAATAATTGCGTACGCACCAACCATTCTGAAACTTTAAATAACTTAAAGTCAACTCGAGGGGAAAAGACATCGCAACACCCATTTCCAAGATTTCAAATTTAAATCGAAACAATCTAAACCTTGCTGGGAACTGAACTTTGATCTAAGTTATCACTAAAGAAAATCTATTACCACTACACCATAGAGGCTGATATAATAATAATATAAGTCGTCATTTATCAAATTTACCTACTAAAGCGTAGTGTTCCATGCACGTTTTTTACGACAGATTATATATAATTATTATGCAAATATTGAATGGTTGTATTGAAGCTTAGCTATAATATTATTCATCGCTCAACTCTTTCGAATAATCCTATAAATCGCTAGACAGCGACATCATCTGGTCGGCTGGCTGTAATACCTGTTACTTTTTTTTT
This sequence comes from Himalopsyche phryganea, assembly GCA_022494535.1. Taxonomy (NCBI): domain Eukaryota; kingdom Metazoa; phylum Arthropoda; class Insecta; order Trichoptera; family Rhyacophilidae; genus Himalopsyche; species Himalopsyche phryganea. Next base: position 1,101,716 of record JAGVSL010000175.1, read on the forward strand.
TATCTCGATACTTAAATAGATCAGCGTCTATTGCGAATTGTTGGGACGCTATCGACTTTTTTATTTATTTATAAATTGTCTTACGAGTTTTTATAAATAAAACCCTTCAAATGTTCCCTAGGAAGAAAACGTTTTTATTCATTTTGGTTTTATTTTCACCCCTTCTAACAGCATAAGAAAACAATAAATCACTATTATGTTAATTATTATTTGTTTAACTTAATTGTCCTTTATTATCGTCTGGTCTATGGTGCACTGGCCAACGTTGTTGGCTACGGTCGCGGATGCCTCGGGTTCATGTATCGGATTTCTGGTCGTAGGCATGGATGTTTGTAATGTCTACAATTCTCTTCCACCCATCCGATCGTAAAACGGAGTGTAGCGAATGTAACTAGCTAACCACTAGTCCCGTCCTAGCACTATAATTCTATCTCTACTTTCTTGAAAAATGGAGAGGTTGAACAATTGAGTAAAAAGCAGTTCTCGTAGAAAAACTTCCGTTAAGATACCTCCATTAGGAGTTCATATGCTTCACATTGGGAGCGGATATGGTAAAAAAATATTGTATTAGACACACACACACAAAACTGGCGGCAGTGCCACCTGTCAACGTCCACTCAATGAGCACGATGCATAGATAGAGTGCGTGTGTATGTTTTCTGTGTTGTCAATTTCATATTGCAATTTGTTTTCCATGTCCGCTCCCAATATGGAGCATATGGTCTCCTAATGGAAGTATCTTAACAGAATTTTTCTATGTGAACTGTTTGTTACTAAGTTGCTCAACCTCGCCTTTTTCAAGAAAGTAGGGATAGAATTATAGTGCTAGGACGGGACTAGTGGTTAGCTAGTAGCTCTCGCTACACTCCGTTTTAGGATCGGATGGGTGGGACGAAATTGTAAACATTACAAACGCTTACGATAAGAAATCTGGGACATGAACCCGAGGCATCCGCAACCGTGGCCAACAACGTCGACCAGTGCAGTGTGTCAAAGAGAGTAGGGATAGAAGGATAAGGCTACGGCAGAACGTATGGTTTGCTAATCGCTCTCGCTACGCCCCGTGAGGATCTGATTGGTGGGAGGGAGTTTTTAGATATCACAAACATTCAGAATACGAATAATCGATTGAAAGATCAATTTATGAAAACCTTCCGCACCGGGAATTAAACCCGAGACATCCGTAACCGTAGCTAACGATGCTGCCAACTGCGCCACAGATGCCGACGATATTATCATATTGCAATTATGCCGGTCATTCTCGATTCGTCAAAATTTGTACCACTAAATTTAATAAAGCCACCTATCGAACAGAATTCTAATTTGATTTGGGTTTCAATTTTCAATACATGCATGCTGTTTTACACCACCACTAAGCATGTATGTACAGACGGTGTTCGTCGGCCGCCTTCCACAACATAAGGTTTCTACGAGTTGCTCAACCTGTCTTTTTAGAAAAGAGTAGGAATAGTAGAAAGGGTAGGACAGGACTAGTGGTTATCTCATCACTCTCGCTATGCACCATTTTTAGGATCTGATGGGCTGGAGGGAATTTTAGACATCCGTTCCTCTAAACAAAAATCCACAAATTGGTAAAAAACAAATTTAAAACATAAATGACACGTAATAAATTTTATATTGTCGGCACAGTGGTAGAAAGCGATACGTCAAAAATTGGTTGTTTCGAGTTATGAATGCAGTGTGAATGATTTAAGAATGATCTATCTTCTGAAAGCAAGATATATTTTTTACATAATTTTAAGAAATCAATGTTTATTAAGTCAATTTCATTCACAGTTATTAGTGGCAAATAACTCTTATTCATTAATATAAAAAAGAATTACCAATACTTAAATCGAATTCTTAAATGATTAACGAATCTAACAAAGTGGTTAGTTTAATAAATAATCGTTAAGGTATTAAATAGAGAGGCTTGAATTTCATGATTTTCTTGAGAGTCTATTACATCAAAACAAAGCTTTTTTATTAAGTGTTCTATGCATAGTCCATACTTATACTAAAAGATCGTCGTTAGTGAGGTGTCACCGGATAACTAGATTTGTCCGGCAATTCACTCACGAGCAATATAACATGCCCATTTCTATTTTAATAATTCGGCGTAAGTTATCATATTATGCCTGGCAGGCTTGTTTGCTGCTTCATCTATTCAATTCATTTACAATCACTGTATTGTATTCTCAGTATACACCTTTACTGACCATATTTGTTCGTGTACTTTTTTTCATTCTGATGTTCACGTATCACACCTATAAGTTGAATGTGCATTTAAATGCGGGAAATACAAATTATGTATGTAGAAAATAATCGGTATAATGTTTTCACTACTTTCTGCTTAAATTAATAAGATACATTACTAAGAAAAATTTCTCACAACTCATATCTCAAATTCAAATGCGGATAATGAATTTATTTTACGGAAATAAATTTCGAATTATTTTCAGGTCATACGTCAAATATGGTTCAAAAATGATTTGTTATCGAATGAAAAATATTTATTCTCTGTTCTGCCATTGGTTCAATACAATCCAACTATTCATATTTAAGCGGATCATATTGCTTTTAATATCTCTGCGGCAACATCGATCGTCCAGTATATCTCCAAATAACCCATATTGAGATGATGGGAAAAGCAATATTCAAACGGTTGAACCTGAGTTTTATACATTTTAACAACATGTTTTTAACAATCAGGTACATACTTTCCCAGTATAAATAGTCAGTAGAAGGATGTTTAAAAATATCGTTTTACTGACCCATAAATATCAACATTTTGTTTAATTCTTTAGAAGGTTACTGCCTTAGCATTTTTGAATTGTCTAAGTAATAAATCAGATAAAGCATAAAATTATATATAATATATAACTATATTTAACTGAAATTTCATTTTTCGATCGACATATGGAGATATACATACCAACCAAATCTTTATTATTCCTTCTCTATTCTCAATAATGAGATTTTCCTACTGATTTGAAACCGATGTTCTTTTAAATCGCAGTTTGAAATTGTCTGTTAGTCTGAACCGTACATACTTAGCTTAAAAATATGTAGTCCTCAGAAAAAAGATATATCCTTAGTTCATCAGTTCATTATATCGGACAGATATCGCAGGACGATAGAACATTTACACAGAATGGCATAAAAATGGTTACATTCTAAGCAAGCAGCTCATTCGCATACGGTAATATAAAAAATATATTCACCTTGAGCTTAAAAATAAAGTAATTATTTTAAAATATCACTAACTGCAATATTCCTCAAAGACATTACGAAAATATTTGCAATCATTGTCATAAGTGTGAATATAATAGTGGTTATCGCTGTTGGTGGCATTCGTTGATATGACGTGGGACAATTTGGCTGCATGTACGACAGTTATTTCAGACATGCACGGGAAGTCGACGCCTTCCGCTTTTCGCGAATGCGGGCGTCGCGACGCATCGCGCGATGTCTTCGCGGCAACTATGACTAACGTGGTGTAGTGTTTTTTTTTCGCGGTACCCAGAATGTAGGTTACATTTTTTTCTTCAACTTGCGTAAAGACTTAAAATATCATCTAGAGTACATTCTTTGAAATGACTTGTTGCCTAAAATGAGTAGGTGATATTATGAGCTCAAAGAAATTATGTATGTCATTGTGTAACGTTTTGAATATCTTATTTCACAATACAATTTGATGAATATATTGCGCACTTTCCATGCCATTGAAAACTTTTATTATAGGCGTTAATATAGTAGTGTATGTTATTATAATTAAATTGTGTGTGATAAGTCTAGTTGATTTTGAGAAAATATTTTTCATTTTTTGTTTTGTCATATACAAAAACATTGGTATTTGCTAAATTGATTTATCTTGACTAGATCATCGCAAGACTACTATATTTTTTATGTGATAAATTGGTTGACTGCCAATCAATTTTTATAATTCTCTTTCCAGTCGTGCATTCAATAAATCAGGACAAACTATCGATGTATTTATTCCTTTTTCTCATTACACAAAAAATATACTAAATCGCCAACGTAAGGTTTAAAAAAATGAAACTAATTTTTGTTATCGATTCTTAAAGAACTTATCGTCCTATTAGTGCAGAAATAGCCTAACTGATGTTTTGTGAAAACACTTTTATTGCATTTAAAAATCTCTCATATCAATTCATTTGCATATATCTTGACAATCTTTTTCTCGTGTGAATGATTCAGTTTCTCTTGTCAGTTGAATGGTTTCAGTGCAGTCTAGGGTTAAAATCCCCAAATGAACATATTCATACACTGATTTTTCGATCGATTTATCGTTTTATATCCAACAGTATTAACTCCTGTTATTTTGTCATTCCTTACCACCCCCCTATCCAATCCTGAAAACAGTGCCAGATAACTAAGATAACAGAAGTACTAAGCAATAAAATGATCCACATTGAGAACGAAAATGACTTAAAAAACACATGACCGAACGCATTTTTAATTTTTTTGAAATTTTATTCACACTTTAATTTATATAATCAATTGCAAATCATAATACTGTTTTTTTTTAATATATATTATAAATTTTAAATGTTATAAAATATATATTACACGTCAGTTTTCTCTTTATAAAGGCTATTAACACTTCATCTCAGACGTTATTTCATACCATATTCATGTTTATATGATACATACTTTATTTAGCGAAAATATTGCCAGGAGCTTGAAGCTTTATTCAAAGCCATTGACTTCTGTCTGAAGCACTTCGTACATATATACATAATCTTGATAGCAGTTTTTCTTTGTCTACTTTGGATTTGAAAGGTGGTTGAACTACGAATGCCAATGTGAATTTCCATTGGCTCCGAACGCAAATAAAATTGAGCTTTTTTGAACATGCTGAGACACCGAGTAAACGAATCTGTAGTTAGCTAGTCAGCTGTTCCCTGACACCTTTACTAGGCAATTGGAAAAAAACCGTTTTACGCCAGACATAATTTACCTGACACAACAGAAAAAGTAATTGTTTATACATGTTTCTTTTGTCGATAAACTCAATTAATTAGATAATATGATAAATAAATTAAATGTTGTTTATTTAATTACCATTTTATTGTTAAGAGTTTCATAACGTCAAGGTAAAAATTAAATTTTATAATGAAAGTAAAGTATTAAATTTTAAATGATTTTGTTTTGTATAGATGATAGCTATTTGGGCATCAGGTGTTCGTCAGAACTATTCTTAAATGGATTTTAGCACATCTGTAGTATACACCCAGCGTTCGGCAACCAGGGGCTATCTAGGAAAATTATGATACGGTACCCTTTGTCATAAGCCAGCCATTTTGAGTTCCCTTCCAGTAAAAGGTTGCCTACCTTTGATATACATTGTAAACTTAACAAAAGGTAATGACTTTCGTTCAATCTTTTCTACGGAAAATTACAAACTAAATATATTGAATTAATACCAAAGAACTTTTTATATATGGAATCTATCTAGTTACTTAACAATTTGATTATGTATTTTTATATAGTTGTTATTAAAATGCCAACTTAGTACACAATAAATATACCCCAAATGGTAAAAATTTGTATATTCTACGATATTATATTTTCCGCGTGAATCTTTACGGCGTAATCTTAGACATTCTCTCCAGTAAAATGATAGTAAGTATGATAACAATTTCTAAAAGATTCAACAACAACCGCACTATGACATGTCGTCGATGACCGGACACAATTGTATGATAATGGATTATATAAAATAATAGTATAAATACGCTTATGGAAATCGTAATACCGAAACCTAATAACTTAGTTCAATTTATTGCTGTTAAGATCTGATGCTGTGCCATATCAAAAATTAATAAAAATCGCCCATAAACCATTTCGTCCGTACTATTTTGTCCATAATATTTTGTTCGTACAATTTTGTCCGATATTTTTTTCCTCTCAATATTTATTCCATACAATTTTTACTATACATGCTTACATATAAATACTTTTCAAAACACCAAAGCATCAAGATTATCTAAATGTTAAAAAAAATAATTCTGAGCGGTGAACTATTTTGTCAACAATCCAATGATAGATGATAATCGAATCCTCCTGGCATTGTACCTCTATTGTTACTGAGCTTTTTGACACTTTTTGTATGTTGGAGGGCTCTTTACGGAAAATTATCAGTCGATATATAAAACTATCTATTTCATTCCTACGATACTATTTTGGTCGTACCATTTTGCATTCTGTCCGTACAATTTTTTGTAAGCATGGTGACCGGTGTTATCAAAATTCATTAATTAACCAGCTTTCATTTGCGATTATTGAAATTCATAGACAAGTGTCGTGCTGCCATCTCTGAGCATTAAGCGAAAAAATATCTCACGTGGTGATCCTGTGTGTCGCGTTGTGTCCGCAAATAGCCCAAGTCAATTTTAGCTTTCATTCTGAAACGGAGAGTAAGAGGACGGCATTCCGACAGACGCGTATATACTGTCAATTAACCGGCGTCTACGCGGACTAGAGCAGGCGATGCGTTGGTATAGTGGCTAAAGAATGCGGCGTCGCGATGGTATACCACGAAAACGATCTCCGGATCTCTTAATAGATCAATTTGACGAAAACTCTTGACTGATGTCATTCTGTTGTCAATTATCAGTCATTTTCATAAAGCCACGTTCAATCCCGATGTTTGTACGAAATTGTACCACCAAAATGTAACGACGATAAAGTTGTACAGACAAATTGATTTAGACAAAATAGTATAATACGAACGGTTGAGACAAAATGGTGACAATAATCAGAAATTTAAAAAAAATGACCAATCACGATGTTTGGACGAAATTATACAGACAAAATGGAACAAGTACAAAATCGAATGTTACAAAATAGTGCAAACAAATTGGTGTGGACGAAGTAGTATGGTACTAATGGTAGGAAATAGTCTGACATTTAAAAAAATGCCTAATATCGATGTTTGGACGAAATTGTATTGACAAAACGGAAAAAGGACAAAATCGAATAAAAAAAAATAGTATGTACATATTGGTTCGGACAAAATAGTACAACACGAATGTTAGTAACAAAGTGGTAGCAATAATCAGACATTTAAATGAAATGCCTAATCTTGATGTTTAGACGAAATTGTATGGACAATATTGTATTCGACAAAATGGTGTGGACAAGGTATTAATGCACTAATAGCGCGGACAAAGCGGTTGGTGCGAGAGATATTATTAAGTTGGCTAGGACTGTACCGGATGCAGACAATAACAAATTCAACTGTATGAGAATTTTCGTTAAAACGATTTCCAAAAGGATCATAATCCATTTTTTCATCGTACCATTTTTTTGATCACCGTCGCTTTATTATAAGAGGCGATTCAAATCAACCCGAATACTAAATTTGGCAAACAATGACTGTCGTTGGATTATTACAAATTGAGACAAAACTGTACCGACAAAACGGTGCGAATAAAATGTTGAACGCAATGTTAAATACATCGCATGTCATTCTGTCCTCGCCATTTGGTCTGTACTATTTTGTCTTATCAATCTATTGGTAATGTAGTGCAGTTTTTTTGAATCACATATCTACCTCAATTCTTTCGTTTGGCAAAAATAAATCTGCTTAAAAATATCGATAACGGTCATTCAACGATTCCTTTGTGAAAATTCATGGAAAATTTATTGTGTTTATTTAATATTAAACCCTTATGTGTCTTCAATAAATTAAAAATAGATTATAAAAAGCCAATTAAAATTATATGAAAATATTCAACTGTATGAATCTTTCTAAAATCTATAATATCATATTGGTTTTTTTATTTCTTTACAGATTGACCTATGTTTTACGTATTTTTAATCATTTTATACAAATCCATCAATCGATCGGATAATAAATGCATAAAAGAGTCTACATGTATATAAATCATCGTAATAAAAAAAGTCAAAAAATCTTTATCGACTATCATATATTATACTAGCGAGTACCTGGCATGCGTTGCAATTCTACTCAAAGAAAGAAAGAGTTTGTGTTTTAATTCTGTTTATTGAAGTGCTTTGGATACACAAGTTTTTTCCGAGATGTCGCTGTTTGACATATTTGATTATTTTTTTAGATTTAAATTTTTTTTATCAGCAACCTTTACGGGTGTGAACACAACAACTCACCAAATTTTCATCAAAATCGGATGAATAGTAAAGGAACGCATAGAGGACAAACAAACAAACAGTCATTTATAAATATATAGATAAAAGGGCTTTGTTTGTATAGTTAACTCTACCTAATTTTTTTTTGTTTTATATTATATAAAAATATATTTTGAATATTTAAAAAGATCAGTGCTTTTATATAATAATTTCAAATTATGAATATAAAAAAGAAACCGTTATTTTTTAGTTTTATGTGGATTCTTGTAATTAACAGTCTGTTTTCTTTATTTTTAGGTGAGAGCGAATACCGAAAATTGAAATAAAACCTGATGTAGTAAGTAATAATTTTATATATTTGCTTATGTCTTGCATTATTGAAACAAAATACATTTATTGATTTAAAATATTCTTTTATGATTTTTAAAAAAGTATTAAAATAATACTAGACATAATTTTAATGTTCAAGCATGGTGCAGGCGTAAAAAAATAATTAAATTTTTTTTTTAATTCAACTAACTACTCTGGTAAAAATGCGTAGACGTGAGCCACTTCAAGGCTCTAGTCTCTCCCTTTTGTATCAATCGTTATGCGTTTCAAAGTCACAAGGAATTTTCAACACTGAATTTACTAAAATCATCATTTTATAATACTTATCGTGTCAAAATTATTGTCGATTACATTGTATTGACCTTAAATATATATTATTAAGATTAGATAAATTTGACCACTGATTTATTATTAGTAATTTGTCTGTCTGCAAAGTTTCGTTATTATGGCCACTGCACCACAACACAATAAACTCGTAAAAATATTATTTTATTCTAATCAATATTCAGAATTATCAATCATTGGCATAAACGCTTTCCTGTGTTAATAATAATTTATTACCACTGTTTCTCACATTTTTCCCTTCCTGAATAAAGTAACCGTTGCGTGCTCTAATGGTTCAACAGCGATAAGAAATAATAATCTCCCAAGTTGTCAACTTGACTTACAGTACGCTTCAATAATTGACAATTTCCTTTACTTATATTGCCTATGTTCTTAGTATTTACTCTGACATTATTTCTGACGGGTATTATACTCTATTTTATACTACTGGGTGTATAAAATAGAGTAAAATAAATAAAATAAAAACTCGATTTTACTTATAAAAACTGTAATTTTTACAACTTTTTTTTATCAAATCAAAAATTATATTCACTGCCCAGATGATTCGTTATTTAATAAATATTCCACAAACATATAAGAATGTTTCACTCACGACTCTATTCTATTAAGCTAATTTATGCTAAATGCCAGATAGATAAGTAACCTACGCTTATATATTATTTCCTATATAATTAAAGCAATAAACGTTACATATTAAAAAAAATTTATTACTACATATTATATAATATTTTAGGTTGAAATTGAATGACTTGCAATTTTATATTGGCTTGGAATAATCTTGGTATTTTTACAATTATATATGAAATAATGTTGCGTAGGTATAATAAAAATGCTAAGCTTACTAAGACGCTATGCAAATCTTCAACTTAAAATTAAGTAACTTTTAAAAAATCTAAACATCTAATTCTATGAACATTTTTGTAGCTTTTGAGAAAAAATTATCTCTAAATTCAATACATTTCTTTAATTTAACCTCTAAACCTTTGGTAAAGTAGGCCGTACTTTTGGTAAAGCAGACGTAAAAATTTTACGTTTGACATTATTGTTACAGATGATAAGGATAGTTAATCGTGTGTTATTATTAAAAAAAACTGCATAAAACGGAAACTCGTTTTTAGAAAGTTTATCGTCGAAATTTGAATCAAATATTTAGGAGGCCAGAGTTCATACTGTTCAACATTAGCTCGACTACTAAGATTTATTTTATTCACCTTTCGATAATTTGATTTAATGAAATGATATATCTATACGACATTTTTTTACAACTCATTGTTACTCTAGATCTAGTAAACATTGTAAATCAAGCGATAAGTCATCATATATAAGGACATAAGCTCTCTTGCCTTACAATCCTGAAGAAAAACTACTAAATGATTATATTTAAAGCATAGAAAACACAGACTCAATATTTATTTTGAAATTTAAGCCGGTCCTTATCATTTGATAATATTTTGTAATAAGTACAAAAAATGTGTTTTATTTTTTTAAATATAATGCCTTAGCACCAAGAATTGACAGTTCCGCAGAAGATGTCGTTTTCAATGCTGAAGTATTCTGAATTAACCGTATTATAGAATTCAATACACTTGATTTTCAAAATATTTAAGCGACGTGAAACCGTTTAAATACTTAAAAAAAGCTTTAATTATTCTGTGGTGAATGGGCAACGTCGTTAGCTTCGGTTAAGGTCGCACGGGCTCCACTCCCGGATTCATAGATTTGTGTTCGAAGTGATGGATGTATGTGATGTCTAAAATTTCCTCCAACCCATTCGCTCCTTAAAACGGAACTTGGCGGGAGCGATTAAGTGACCAGTTATCTTGCCCTGGTCCTATCCTTCTATCCTCCCTCTAACTTAAAAAGAGAAGTTGAGCAACCCGGTAACATGCAATTCTCTTGGGAAAACTTTGTGTTGAGATTTAAATTATTATTTACTAGTTACAGCTAAAAAATCAATTCAACTTGAAAACAAAATGATTTTTTTACTTTGAAATATACAAATAAAGACTGTCAAATTTAGTTAACTACGAAATATTGAAAACAAAGCAGTCGATTTCTAAGTTATTAAATTCTGTAACAGATTGATTTTCATATATAATTTTGTGTAAAATTACCCAGGTACCATATTTTTTTGATATATAAATGATGGACTCATTTTAATTGTTAAAATATCGGGAGCGGACATAGTTTCAAATATCAAAATATAAAATTTAACCATGTAAATACTTAACTATAATTAATATAATATAACAAACTATAATTATCCTATTCCCTAAATAACCGTGGTAGGATTTCAGAACATTTTACTCTCGTTCTAATAATAGTACACGCACGCGTAGCCTTACTTGACTTACCTTCCCGAATTGTTAAAGTAGTCCGCCCTTAATAACGAAACGTTTGATGAATATTTCCCTCGGTGAAAAGTAGCGTGATTAATAATATTTATGTTTCGGCACACATAATACGCAAGTTGGCAAACTCGCGGCTACGCGTCACTGTTGGAAGGGGAGTGTTTATGAATTGTGTCATCGACCGCACAAGCTCAAAGCTTGCTTTCGACCAAAGTCCGAGCTTTTGCGAAGGCATACCGAGCATTCAACTGTTGTTGTTAACATATGTTTCCATCCTACGAGTTGAATTATTAGGAAAAAATGTGTTTCCGATTCCATTTCTAGAGCGATATTATTGAATAATTTCACATTAAATGAACTACAGGTAAAACTATATATCTTTCTCGTGAGAATCAAAACTCATCTACTCTGTCGTATTTTGATATATTTACAGTGGAATTATTATAGTATTTTTTATGGGCCCTTAGAAAAAGATGAATCAGGACTCCACTGTGTGTGTATATTTATATACAACATGCCATGACCAGTATATAGCTGCAGCACTCTTAATAAGCTGTCTTGATTACACTGTAATATCATCTGAGCCAATGTGCTAACTTTACCGATGCCATCACCCCCCTTTTTCACAATAAAATTATTCAATACTATCCCCAAGTCAAAAAACAATCTTACACTTTTACCGAAATATATGCTATGGGTTTCTTGAAATAAAGTCCATTTCAAATTAAATTTGAATGTAAAAGATCTCGGATACACTAACCATAGAAATGAACGCGCTCTCGATAAAAGTATTGTCAGAGGTGACTCACTACATCATCGCAAAAAACCTACACCCATGATCATCATATCAATCACTTTATAAATCCCGAAAAAAATGTACAGGTTCTTGGGATTGGGTTCCCTAACTATGGAGGAATCTGCGACATAAAAATTATCATAAGTAATGTTTCTAAAATCATGTATTTTTAAGATCTGCATTGCACTGATTCATATAACTTCTTTTTTGATTAAAAAAAAAACAAAACTCCATTTCAAAAAGCTCTAGAACATAGATTTTCATTCAAAGTTACTTTTCAAGTCGACTGCTCCGTCTAATCACCATAATATTATCTTTTTTTTTTATTTAATAAAATTGAAACTTCTTCTATTTGACTGTGTGATACCTTCATATTTTGAAACAAATAAAAAAGTATCATTTACCTTAAATACACAATCTCTTTTATAACCAAAAACATCTGTAATGAAAATATTCATGTTTATGTTTTTATTATGAAAAAAGCTCCTTTGTTCATTTCGTATACAACTGAATAATAAAGCTCGAAGGCGTAGTACACAAAAGTTTTCCTTCGTCTTCTTAATTTGACTAATATTACATTTACTCCAAATCCAAAGACAGAAAATTTCGACTTACTTTACAAACCTTCTTTTCGTATGAAATCAGTAATTTTATGCATGCCAAATTATTCGTAGTAGTGGCATGCAAATTTGTTTTGTGCTCTTGGATAGCGTCGTCAGTCGTTACTTAATTATTTATCAAAAAAAAAAGATGAAAATAATAAGATACAGCTATGAATAAAACACAAACGTTTCCCTTTCCTTAGTTCCACATCAAGCATGTTAAAGTACGTTTTTTTAAGCTTCATAGCGAGCAATATATATGATAGTTGAAAAACATTTTAAAAACCAAAATATCTTTTTTCACAGATCATGGTTTTGTAAAAAAATGGAAAATAAGATGAAATTACAACGGTAATAGAAAAATTTATGTTCACATATTATATGAATCGCTGAGTCGCTAAACATGCTCCTGGCGATTTTTCAATAAAATAAGTTTTTAATGTACGTATGTGCTCTATCGATAAATCTATCAATTTTTACAGATGCAAGTCTAAAACGCTGTTCGAAATTAAAAGTTTTTCCAAACTTCAAAATCTCGTTTTTTTCATTATTTCGATCCTCGCTTAACACGGTCGACGCACTCTGAAAAAACGACAGCGTGAAATAATATTTTACTTTTCCTTATACACTGGAAGACACAAAATAACTTATACTAAATCAGGCATTCGTGCGCTTGAATGCCTGAAGATGCCGAAAGGCGAAACCCGGGTCGTTAGTGACAAAATACATGGAAGTGTACAAAATCTCAATAACTCAAACTTTTACCTTGGTTTATTCAGTGACCAATTTTTAAACTCTTAGAAATATCTTTTATGCCAATAATAAAGTAAAAACCAATATTATATTGTATTATAGTCCATCGCATGAATGTTACTGATGCAGATATTACATAACTTTGCATATATAATACGTAACAGAAGCTTTGATTTATTTACTAATGATATATTTTTTTCTTTTCACTTTAGTGTTCTTTCTGCTGGGGCGTAATGAGTGTCAAAAATAAAAATTAGGTTAACCCAGTTCTGTAGTCTTCCAAATGTCCACTATTAATGATTTGTCTGGGGCAGAGGTGTGAAATTTCAGAAAATATATTTATAATACTAAATCTGTAAACAAATTCAGTCAAAATGTTCTATTAGAAGTACATGATATGATGCACAATAAGAGCGGATGTAGTAAAAAAAAAAATAATTTCCACTAGGGCTCACTATTCGAATTCTTTTTTTCTTCATAAGCGTCAACCAAGCTGTCGGTGGTGATGCCACTGGGGAGTGCTTCAATATTTTCGACATGTAACTCGTGAACGTGAGTGAGTTCAGACGAGTGATATTTATTATATAATTTAAGACATCGACTGAGGGTGCTTGATGGAATTTCAATATCAAATTTGGATTATTGAGACTTTGTACACTTCCATGTATTTTGTCACTAACGGCCCGGGTTTCGCCTTTCGGCATCTTCAGGCATTCGAGCACACGGATGGACTCGAACTGAGAGACAGTAAACAGTGTCTAACGTTTATATAGAAGATACAAATGCGACAAATATTATTTACGAGGTAAGATATTATACGTCTGAGAGCCACACTGATACCTGAGTTAAAATTTCGGGAATTTCCCTAATCCTTATTTTGTAAACACCATATTAACAGAGTGGCGAATTGCCGCTTTTCAACTTCTTTTAGAAATACCAGTGATTTTACAATTATAATAGTATTGTGGGTTTTGACGGGATGTAATTCGACGAATGGGTAAATATATACAATCATTCCACATTTAGTGACATCTGTTAGGTGTTTCAACGTATCGGATATAATAGCGGAGAATTAGGAAGGTTCAGCTGCTCATTCAAGATTGGCAAGGAGTTTAACTGGGCTCTATTAATTTCCAAAATTTCTTGATAAAATAATTTATGATCCCCCATGTTTTTATGCAACAGTTTAACCCCATCATCCGCATTAAACGTATGGTTCTCCATTAGCAAGTGATTTGCGAATGTCGAAGTTTCTTTTTTTAATCTAAAGGCAGCTAAATGTTCTGATACCCTTATATCTAATGTACGTGTGGTTTTACCCACATAGAAATGTTGGCAATCATTGCATTGTAATTTAATACATGGAAGTGTACAAAGTCTCAATAATCCAAATTTGATATTTATTAATTTTGTAAAGTATATTCGCTCTTAATTTACTCGGTTTACTTCCTTGTAAATTGCCAGTGTTTACTTTGTTTTTATCATTCGTCATTCCTTCACATAGCAAAAGTAATAATCTTGAGAAAATGATTTGTAAACTTTTGTTATGCGACAATAAGAAGCCATTGATTATAAGACGCGCCCTTATTTTTAATACCAATAATAAAACATCACGGAAACTTTATTTTTATAAAGAAGCCATATAATGACAATATTTAAGGTAAATACCGTTTCAATATCGTCTAGTGAGAACGACAATGAATTTAATTTTAATTTTAACATTATTACATACATTTCCTTACATTTGTTAGACTTGCTTAATATCGTTTTTTTAACACGGTGATCTACCGGAAACGGTCTACCGTGTTAACCCAGCGTTTTGATTTTACTGAACCATGGTTTTCCAAGTCATCCTAGAAAATATCTACTTTTGAATTTTTGACAGCGTTTGTAAGTCTTCATCGATTAACAGACGCGCACCAAAATCAGTGATTCCAAAATAGGAATTACGGTGTATATATATACCGTGAAATAAATTTAATTGAATAATTCTTCTAGATAAGTCATAACAATTATAAACTTGAATTGAAGATTGATACTAGCTGATTCAAGTTGCAAACACCTGCTCTAAGTGAATCTCTTTTCGAGGTCGTGGCAACGAGTCAAAAGACCGCGTGGGATCGATCCCATTTTTTTTTCAACGCACTTCTCGAAATAGAATACCACAGCTAAAATCACTTCCTGAAACAATATCTGGAAATTATTATAAAACGTTGCCCTTTATAATATTCGATTTCTCGGTATACAGGTAACCCTGAACTATCCGAAGGAATGAAAACCTTAATGTCTTTAAATACGAGTCGAAAATTTCACAATAACTTACCAGAGAAGTTACGTACTAAAAAACTAACATAAATTCGTCACATTGAATATTAACGAAGGTAGCTTGATATTGAAAGGTAAATTTTCAACCAGTGAAACCCTAACAAAACGAAGAACATCCTGGGCTTTTGGTTCAGGAATCTTACAAATATAAAAGTTTGATTCGTGTACGGAGAATTACTCATACTAACAATATTTCTACAAAGGAGAAACGAAGCGCCAAACATTTTTTAATTGTATTAAAATGATTCTTGCCAGTTGTCTTCAGTTTTATTGATCTTCTTCTAGCCATGGTTGTCAGTTGTCATTGATTTTTTGAATCACATGCTTAGTGATGAAATGAATGGCTAAATTTGTAGACTTTTAAACAACTTGGGATGGCGCTTTTAAATCACATTTATATTGTTTCAGGCTGTAAGAGTATTTTTTTATTAACATATTTATTAAAGTCTTGATGGTACAGCTTTCAAATAACATATTATATATAAAATAATCGACGGTGTTTTGGCCAATCGATGTAGCCCTCAAACATACGAAAATGAGTAAATGATTGGATCTCATTTTAAAGACATCAGAGCAGGTCTCGGCCAAATTATGTAAATTAGAAAAATAAATTGACCACTTTTTGGAAGAGACACATAATTTTACTTTTGTTATGTATATTTGGTTACATTTAAGCCACTATTATATCGACACTTCTTGCGTATAATCCCGTATCTGCAAACATGCGAATAACACAGGAGTGCATTTCAAAGATTCATAACGCAACCCACCTATATTGTTTTCGATTAAAACAGTTTTTACTCTCTCCTGAACAATTAAATCAATCAACTTTACCGGTACATCAATTGGACAAAACACCGTTGAAATAAGGGTTGCGCAAAACAACTCACCAAAGTTTCATCGAAATCGGATGAATGGTATAGGAACGCATAAGTGACAAACAAACATTCATTTATATATATATATATATATAGATTTTCAAATTCATTTTATTTTTCTTACTTTATTTACTTTTAATACTGTTTAGTTTTTGATTATAGATTAGAAGTTTTTATTTGTAAGATGTCCTGAACATTTAAATTGTAGATAATTTAAATTAATTTATTTATACTTAGTATGGTTATCTGTAAATCTTGCTTCGTTTATCGTGTCTTACTTAATTTTATATAAATAACCTCGTTTGAATTTATTGTTCATCAGAAATACTCGCGATAATCGAAACTGATCTTGATAAAAAATGTAAAATTAGCTACAAAAATTGTGTTTTATTAATATAGATATAATCGCATCATGACACGTTCCTTTATTAGGCAAGCGTGTTCAATTTTTTCGTGATTTATTGCATTATTATAATAATTTGTTTTAATAAAATGCACTAACGTAATGATAATTACAATAATCTTTGTGCATCTTTGATGAAATTCGGCATGATAGCCCGTCATTATGACTGCAGCATCTATGTCCATCATTGTATTTTTTCACTAACGATAGTTTAATCTGACATATTATTCGTAATTTCAAATATAATTTAATAAATTCTTTAATCATAGTAAATTATTAATCACATTTATTTAGTAACTTACTCCGCCGTAGAGTTGTCACTTTATAACATTGCATTCCGGTTCTAGGATCTAGGATCACTGGATCCATACACGTCTCTAGGTTCCATACGGATCCATACAGGGGTCTACACTCGGCTCTAGGAAAGTGGTTCTCATGTGCGGCCACCAGAGGATATTTCTGTGGCCACCAACGGTTCTATAGTAATAAATATTGTTTGGATTATTGAGATTTTGTACACTTCCATGTATTTTGTCACTAACGACCCGGGTTCAGTTCGAGTTCAGCTCAGTTCGAGTCCATTCGTGTGCTCGAATGCCTGAAGATGCCGAAAGGCGAAACCCGGGTCGTTAGTGACAAAATACATGGAAGTGTACAAAATCTCAATAATCCAAATTTAATATTGAAATTCCATCAAGCACCCTCAGTCGATGTCTTAAATTAAATAAATATTGTTATTAAAAAAATGAGTAATATAAAATAAATTCGACATTTGTTTATTCGTATTGCGTACGTATGCCGCTCGAAAACGTATTGTAATGAATGAATATTTTTAATAAAAAAGGAAGCCCTTCTGAGATAAAAATTAATCGGAATCAGTACGGTAACCCCATCGGGTTAATTTGTGCTGCAGTGCATTAAGTAAGATCAGCCCTTCCAGGACTCCGGATAACCAGCCGCTCGCCTCTCTTCGATCCGGGGTCTTCTCAAACCATAAAAGTTCCATGGCTCTTGTTTAATTATAATTAATTAACTAGTGAGATATTTGAGACGTAAATAAACACATTTTTTCTCTCTCTGCACTTTTGCTGACAGAAAGAGAATGTGCTTGTGTCCTGCAAAAGAAAGAAACACATACATGCTATTTATAATGAATTTGCTCGCGATGAGCGAAACCGGTTCTGATTGATACAATTGTAGAACTAGCACAAAAAATGTGTTTTTATAAAAATAGCACCTTTACATCAAGACTGTACAGCCAACGCCATAAAAGTGATAAGCTGATAGCTGTTTCAATATTATGTTAGTTTTGAACTAATTTCTACAATGGCTTGTTAGTAAAATAGCTATCAGCTGTCTTACATAATTCTTGTGGAATTAAATACAAAGCTTCTTCTTACCTTATTATTATTGAGCTATGTCAAGGAAGTGTTAATTCAATCGACAATATAATGAAATGTGAATTCTTGAGATTTTGTACATTTCCATGTATTTCGTCACTAACGACCCGGGTTTCGCCTTCCAGCATCTTCAGGCATTCGAGCAGACGAATGAACTCGAACCGACAGACAGTAAACAGTTGACATCGTTTATATACAAAATAATATACGACAAATCTTATCACTGAGTATAGGAACTAGAACGACACCTGGATTGATCACAGCAATGATCCCCAATCCCAGTTGGGACAAAAAACACATTATAGGTGGAATGGAGGGTTTTAAACGCAATTCGAAGAACTACCTAATTATTCCAAAGTAATAGGCCCTGTCAGGGTGACCATGAAACCCGGGTCGTTAGTGACGAAATACATGGAAATCTACAAAATCTCAACAATTCAAATTTCATCAAGCATCCTCAAACGGTATCTTAAATTATTACGACAATATTTTACTTATTTATTTTATTTTTTTATATATTTATCGCATTTTTACTACCGTTGCAAAACGTTTTATTTTCTTTTGAAAGAATAATGCTACAATATCAAAATTTTGCGATTTTATATTGCCTAAAAACAGCTTATTCTGTCCATAAATAATATAGTCGCAGGGATTGGTGTGATTTATCTATACACATCGTATTAAATAAACAATAAAATGTACAAAGTTCACACGCGACATCTATTATGGCTATAAATCATTACCTAGTAATAAAATAATCTGTTTACCATCACTATAAGACTTCAAACGATCTTTCGGCATTGAATAATTAATACCTTTGAATTTTTTATTACGTTAACCTATTACACTCTTCAGATCGGTGTCTTTGTAACATGTCATCTTTGTCAACAAGAAAATAGAGGCCTTTGAAATATTGTGATTTACCATACAAAGGCAAAAAAAGTCTCAAATTACACTTTCATGTAAAATAAAAAGTTCTAATAAAAGATTGAAATTACAAAACCTGTATGCATTTTACATCAGTCAGTCTATGTTGGCCCACCCTGTGTATCAGTCAGGTGCTGTGAATTTTTCTCCTTCTCGCTCAATCGCATGTAAAGTGAAGGGTGCAAGGTGTAAGAGAGATAATGGCATTCTGGTGTTTGATCTTTTATCCTTCTTGCTTATACACAATTGACGTTGTACAATAGAGATAGAGATACATCCACCGCACCCCGATGGTAAATTTATTTCTGTCATAAGCATTTAAGGCTGATTTCGAAAATAATATTAAAATTGTTGATTTCAATTCAAACACGACATTAATAGGCTACTTCATCAATACTGTGATTCAATCTTGATTAAATCTTCTATCACAAAAGTTCGAACACAGAAAAAGCCCTTTTGGTCTCAACACTTGTTGAACGAGTAATCATTAAATCGACGGTGTTTTGCCCAATCGATGTAATCCTCAAAACTTACGAAAATGTGTTAATGATTGGATCTCATTTTAAGGACGACAGAGCAGGTCTCAGCCAAATCATGTAAATTAGAAAAATAAATTGACCACTTTTTGGAAGGGAAACATCATTTTACGTTGGTTTTATGATTAAAAATCCTGATCCATCCAATTGATGAAAGCCACTATTTTATCGACACTCCCTGCGAATAACCCCGTATCTGAGTGCATTTCAAAGATCCTTAACGCAAAACACCATAAAATGTTTTAAATAAAAACAATTGTTACTCTCTCCTGAACAATTTCAATTTTGAGGATTAGATAATTTGGCCAAAACACCTTCAAAATAATGTACCTGTGTATATCGTATTACTGGCATTTTAAAACCGGTTTTTCCAACAAATAATCAGAAATACCGGGATCCCGGTTTCAGTAATACGCTTGTCGCAATCCCTAGTTACTGTTCATAAGCGAAAATATTGACACTGATTCTTAGGCACGCCGCATAGTAATCGATAAGGAAGAATTTAATCTGTCTTACGGCAAACAATAATTATATTACGACTTAACATTCTGTTAGCATAATTCACACAACGTTTATCATAGCACCCTAACCTTGAATTCGTTATCTTTTATTTTTTATTGTGTGTTTGAATGCATTATTATGATTTCCCTATCAGTAATACACTTCTAACGAATCGATATTTCTACTACAAATCAAACAATACGGTATGATAAAGATATGATATCATTCGCCATGAAAACGACTGGCGCCTGCATTGTCGAAACCTTTTACCGTCGATATCAATATTGGCCAATTTCGTAAATTATTTTTCTAGGTAGAAATATACATAGAGACACGTTCGAATTTTGCGATAGACGCTAAAATTCACTATTCAAGATAATTTATGCGAATATATGTTAAAATCAGATATGAAAGTAAATTACCTATTTTTTTAAAGATCAAAGAAAAATAATTAATGTTGATCAGCAGAGTATCAATGCATTGGGTATGAGCATCTTTTTAAGCAACTTTTAACTGATGTAAAAAGTGGATTATAACTTGATACATTGCGATTAGTTTTAAGAGTTTGCTTGTGCTGCTATCAAATCATCTTGTATGAACGGTACCGATTTTGAAATATTCTTCAGCAAATATAATTTAATTGTAACCAATCGTCGCACTAATTTAAAGAATTATTTGTCGAAACATTTTCCGTGCATTCAAAATTTATGTTTTTGTTTTTCTATTTTTTCAATTGTAGTAAATTATATGTTTTCAAAATCAAAATTTGTTGTAATGAAAAATATGTATCGAGTTTATTTAGGGCAAAACCGGGGAAACTGCTTTTTTTTAAATTATAATAATTTTACTTTCTGATTATCTGAAATTAGATGGTATCCGGTTTTAACACGTTGGATCTAGCTAATAAACACTATACTAATCTACTAACGATTCGTCTACAAATGGAACGGTTATAGGTTTATAAAAAGTGCAATTTGATACCCCAGTTTCATATCCTAACAATATATTCCTCCCCTCTTCTATTCCTAAATTGATTAAATTTTTTTTGTTGATTTTTATTATAAGATTTTCTTTAGTGTCTTTTATCAAAATCATCGATTGACAGTGGAAGACTGAGAACCGCGTGGAATCGAGCAGATTGATTGATGCATCCAAGGTTCACCCGGTTTGTATCACCAGAGAAGAAAAAGCAAATGCAGTTAAATAAAACATCATCGATATCACTATTTACTTAAATACAACATTTCAAAATAAATTAAATATGTGTCTGAAATATATAAGCCACACTACTGAAACTGCTAAAGAAATAAAACTCCATCCATTCTTGCCCGCTCTAAAAAGAAACATTGATCAATTATTTTCATTAAACGCACTATACTATGGTGTAATATAGATGTCGCTTTTAATGCTATTTATTTTTGTTTCATTTTCCACCGATAACTACGATTTGAAAGTTGCCATATTGCATTTGGTTAAAACCGTTTCGTTATAATCGATGTTGTGTTTGCTAACTAAATACTTTACTCGTAATTTATTCCTTTCTAACTGGAAGACCTATTCGCTGTAATTTTATTAATAACACTGATATCACTGATAGAAAATTCGCCTTGCATAATTCTCAGTACATATTATTATCCTACGGCAATAATTATTTGAATCGATTCCGCCTTCTGCGAGATTAATAGAACCTCATTTGACAGGAAAAGGTGCGCCGAGCAGGCAAACATCTCTGTTCTAACGTGTCATTATTGATTCGCGAATGAATAGTTATAAATATTATACTATATAGGTGGTCAGGCACATGTTCTTTAGTAGTACCTGGAAATTGTATGCACTGTCGCCTTGTAGGCGGCATTAAATATGCAATGTATTAGTATCTTGAATCGTGCCATTCAACGGTAGAAAAAACGTCTTATCTGATATTATCACATAGTATATGTATAATCCATTGAAGTGTACGCCGCTCTGAAGCGTCACAGCTAAACCAGTGGTGGCCAAACCATGGTGCATTTGATGCACAAGTGCCGTATTGCATCCTTGCGCCTACTTATTCGTTTGAAGTAGGCGCCATAACTGAATCCATCATCATATTTTACACACCTGAGTGCTTTCAGTTCATCAGTTCAACCAATTTTTTTGACATTTTACAATTGTAGGATGTGAACAGTGTGTGTGTGTGTATGAGATAGAGTGAGACGCGGTACGATTTAGAGGCGAGAGACTATTTTAGATTGGTGCTCCAATAAACGTGTGTCTTTTGAATTCTCGTAAATTAATTAGTTTAATTGAGTGATTGATTTATTTCTATTCTTCCCCTAAACGAAACAGATCTTGCTCCTATTCCTATTTCCAAACCCCAACCTTGAAAGTAAGAAGGTAGAAAAATTGCCGCGTGGCTTGAAAAAGGTTGGCCACCCTTGAAGTAAACAAACGCCAGCGCTTCTCAGATATATTAGTGTCCGGACACTAACTGTGCTCAAGTAACTCTCCGCGAACGTAATAATTTTGATATTAAATTAAAACTGATGTTAGCTATTGATTTTGACCGACTTATTTCATGTGTGAAAAATTGTATTTGCTCTATACATGTTTATTAGATTGGTACTAAACATAGTCAATATCGTAATACAAGATGAAGGTCAGTAGTCACATAACTTTTCGTCACGGGAGCGAAATAAGTAACAACATTTTTTTCGCGGAAAATGTGTATAATTTATTTTTCACACTTGAAATTCTTCTTCTTCGACCATATTCGCTTCCTATGTGGTGCATATGGCCACCACGCGGCAATGTCGTGATTCTCTGTCACCCGCCAATCGCTTTGCTTCCTCTCATGACATGCCGGAGTCCCTCAGCTCTGCCGAGTACTTCCTATGGATAGTACCCGATGGTCTTCCAGGACGCCGGAATCCCACAGGTCGGAAGAAGAGCAAGCAGGATTGAGGCTCTCCGCAGACATTCGCAGCACGTGACCCAGCCAGTTCCAACGTCTCTCGTAGATCGTCAAAATCCTGTTCCTTGCTGATCGGACACTGATCTATCTGATAATAAGACTGCAGGCTACCATAAGTTTCTTCTTGGTGAATGAACCCCTTAATATAGTTACAGATCACAGGGTTTGATTCGAATGCGCCAATAACTATTTGTCTTTAGGTGACAAAATTGCAATACCTGGGACCTAGTCTCGTATCGATGATATTGAGTCTTAAGGGATATTAAAATTAACTTCATACTGGTTGATTGGTTAAATGCTGTGATACTTTTGTTATAACTTATAACCACTGCTGCAGAGTGGGTGTCATGGATTTGTAGTATTTTGGGAGGAGTTGCAGTTGTGTAAAAATCTTAAATTAGGTCAGTAATTATTTAAATTGTTGGTCAGTAAGAAATAATAAATGGTCAGTAACTAATTCGTTCAGTGATCAGTATACACATGGTCTGTTAATAAAAAAAACTGTCAGTAATTTATAATGTATAAAATGCTTAGTTATTTAATTAAACGGTCAGGTATTTATATACAACAGTCAATTTTTTGAACCTAACATAACCTTTATTTATTTGTAAATTACTTATCATACATAAGGTAAATGTACCAGTAGATGACCTTTTTCAACAAAAGTTCCCAAAATAAGAAATGTATACGCGGGATTGCTCTAAATTTTTTAGTTCAGACAAGTGAAACCATTTTTTGACGGATTGAGGAACTAACACATCACCATATATGTCATTGGGGTGTCATAGCAGCCATTTGAAAAAACGCCTTACGCATAAGTATTTTATTTTGAATTTCTTAAGACAATTGATAAAGATATCATTGAATGTAAGTATATGCTACTTGATTCAACCAAGAGTGGTCTTACAGTAAGCTCTGATGAAAGGTTGTCATGAAACCTTCTGATCAGGCATACTACTGGATAAACGTTGTCAACTACTGGAACTTTCAATTTTTTAGATGGTCAACTACTGACACAAATACATGGTTGTTAAAAATTTTACACAATTTTTTTGTAACACACCCTTTTCTAATTTTTGTCTTATATTAATTAAGACATTTGATCCATTATGAAAACACTTGCTTTGTCATCATTCGTTATAATGCTAAACGTTCATGGTTATTTTTGTTGAATTTTTCACTTTAAACGGTCAACCACTAGTAACTTTATCTTAATTATTAACTGACCATTTATCGAATTAGTTACTGACCATATAATAAGTTGCATTAACTATATGTCACAGTTATTCTTCTGGAACGTGGGGAATTGTGCGACATAAATGCCAATTCAATCAAGAAAATCATTTCAATAACTTGTATCAACATTGTATTTACAATAGGTAAATTATATATGTATGAAATATAGTTTGTCATAAATTTAGCTATTTCGAAGCAGGATGTTATCTGTCTCCCAAACTCAATTCTGCTGCAGTGTGTCTTCCCTACAATATGCTTTTGATGACTTAAACAATGTTCGAAGAAGTTAACCCTTGACTCAAACTTCGAAATTATGGTGAGTTGGGTTTTGGTTCATGAAGGTAGTTGACCGTTATTGGAATATATCAGGGCTAGCCAACCCGTGGTGTTGGGATCAAGTTATCATGTTTAAAAAGATACTTTTATCATGCTTAAAAAGTAGCTTTCAGATTATTGCCAATAGTGTCTCAGGACCAATTCTTCAAAATGTATTTAATATGCGCCAAATGTGGTTGAAAAAATGACTGTATAATAGAACAGTTTAAATAATTGACCTCGAAATTTTTGTTACTATGTCCGCTCCCAACGTGGAGCATATTAATGGAAGTATCTCAACAGAAGTTTCCTTTGAAAACTGCTTGTTACTCAGTTGCTTAACCTCGCTTTTTTCGGAGAGAGTAGGGATAGAAGGATAGGGCCAGGACAGGGTTAATGGTGAGCTATGCGCTCTCGCTACACCTCGTTTTTGAGGATCGGTTGGGTGGAAGGGAATTTTTAGACATCACAAACTTTCATGGCTACGAACAGAAATCCATAAATGTATTGAAAAAATCAATTTATGAAACTGTCCGCACAGGGACTTAAAGTTGAAACATCCGTAACCGTAGCCAACGACGTTACAAACTGCGTCACACAGCCGACAATTTCCGATATTTCCTCGTCAATAAAGCTAGGAATGTACATATTTTGCTATATAGACACTCACTCCGTATAATCCTGTATTTGCAAACATGAGATTTTAAATCTTCACTTTCTTCCCTATTTTCTTTTTAATAAGTATAATTATAATATCAATCATAATTGTATACGTGGTTCGCCGTTGCAGTTCATTTGAGAACGCTATCAATTGTTAAGCAATATCTTCTTAGTGATGCTAGTAGCTCTTAAGGAGAAACATGAAGCCCTGCTATACCAGGTATCCGATTTCTTGACGTCACAAATCGTAAAACGTAACATATAACATAGGGTGGGCCAGGGCTGAAGAACATACTGATAATGAAGAAGTTCAATTAGAAATTACGTACACCCTTAATTCAATTCCTGTGTAACTTTTATTAATTAATTAAGTGGCGCACAAAATATCTTATCTGTTATCATACTCATCAAAGAGGGGTGCACAACAATATAAGACACTCAACCGGAAGGTAAATGTAAATCACGAGTTTTCCCGTCGTAAATTATCGTGGCCCATTTCATTGTTCTATGTTTTAATATGCCTAAAACTCTTCACGTGGTAAGCAAATCATAGTATACAGTAAACGTTTTTAATTATACCATTATCATTTTTCTTGATCAATTTTACTTTATGAGCTAATTTGTATACTATTTCTGAAGTCATAATTGAAGGGTCAGTATTCTCATAATAAAACCTGTAGTCTACCAACTTTTTGTACAAAATTCAGATTTCGTTCTGATTTTAATCAACCAATATAAGAGCTACACAATCATATATTTCCAAACCTCTTTTTCCGTATTTCTTTATTTCTTACAGTTTATTATATATCGATGGTGTTTTGGCCAATTCATGTAACCCTCAAAAAATACGAAAATGAGTTAATGATTGCATCTCATTTTAAATACGACAGAGCATATCTCAGCTAAATGATGTAAATTAGAAAAATATAACAAATAACAGTGGTTCATGCACTGCTAATGAATACTAAAATAATATTTTAAAAAACTTGATTTAATTTTCCGTTTAATCAAGTAGTATCGACCTTAAGTTTCATGCATTGAATATCTCGGTGGCCTAGTTCCATAGTGATACAACTAGAAATTGGTAGTTTTGAGATATGGCCGATCAGAGTTTTGACTCATCTAAACTGACTCGTAAAAAAGTGATGGCTTATTATTTGTATTACTTTTTTATTCAAATAGGTAGTCAATAGTTTATAGTTTTAGGATTGAAGGTTGTTTCTTTATGGAACGCCACGATTCACAAAAATATTTTTCACAATACGATATGTATGTGTATGGAACTGAGAAATTATTTAATTTTGTTGATTTCCATATGCAAATAAATATCTGCCTTTTGAGAGAAAACCTGTACATTTTACAAGCTGTACTTTTGTGAAACCGTAGAACAGCGGTGTACGAATATAATGAAAAAATTAATATATACCATGAAAAGAGGTGACAGGGAAAACAGAATTGTAAATATCGCAAATATCCATAGTCTAATGACGACACGTTTCAGAGGATCGCGATCTCCATGAGCAGCTCCTCAGACATTTTATCTGGGGATGCTCCTCCAAAACAATGTGAACATTCCGATGTCCCGTGACTTCTTAGGTTTCTGCCTTACCCATCGTCCCAATGTCGCTTACAATTTTAACTTATATCTGGCCAAATATTTCTATATAATTTTTAATAATCTTCATCAAAAATATCTGGCGTTTCAGCTAACAGCCATTATTTTTGTTCTTTTGCGGTTGATAGATAAGGGGCTTTGAGAGTGTCATTTACAGGTGAAATTAAGTTTTTTAATAGTTTTTTTTTAGATTTAACGGACATGGGATTGTTTACCCCGTAAATGGAGTATCACATAGGACTGATTTTGGGTAAGGTTTTGCGGTAACCAGCCTACATACGCCAAAGTTTTATTTACCCATCTATAGATCTTAAAATTACAAATGATGTGACATTTATATTCAATTTCGCTATCTTTGGACATAGGACAATTAACCTTTGAGGTACAGATTTGTATTTTTTGTAATGTCTAGTTTAAACAAATCAATAAATAGCCAAACTTTCAAATCTCACCGAACCTACATAATCCTAAACAAATGGACGAAATTTCAAAGTTCTATAATGCTTTTCGACTTTCGTCCTACTCGGTTACTATATCAAGGTCCCAGTGCCCGTGTGGAAACTTTTATAGATTGTTGCTGTTGCTAGCTGTTGCTTTGCGACAGTTCTACTGTAGAGATATTATATTAGGAGTTCATACAATATATTAAGTAGTCGACATTTTTCAATCTTATATCGATGTGAATTTGTCTTGCGTTTTATGATTAAAGAGTACAGAATTCCGCAATGTTATTCTTAGAATAATTATCTGATGTTATAATCTTCATAAACTGGTTACTGTCGGATATCAGTTTTCGCGAATTGGTTATTCGAGTGATAAGTCAACATGCTAGAAATTGTTTATTCTTTGCTTTATTATTTACTCCTAGGCTCGTCGCGTCGGTAACACTCGCTGTTAGACCCTATCGTCGTACTACCGACCATTCACATCGGAAGTCATATTTTTGAAATTGTCTTTTTTATTAAAGATTCTAACTTACATTAGTTATATGTGTTTTCTTCGTTTTGATAAATCGTTTAAAATCTTTTTAAGTCTCTGTAACCTAGCCGTATAAGTCATACGTAATTTTCAATTTAACATTAATTTTAAATCTTCCGGGTGAATGCTTTGATGTCTTCTTTCCTAGACTCGATTTTGAGTTACTCTTTAAAGACAGTTTACTATATAGAACCAATCAATTAGTATCCCACACAAATAATACAATTGCATTAAAATCTACAAAAAATAGATGTAGAGTAGAAGACCTGCATTATTGCTTATTAACTATCGCAGAACTATACTTGTTGAGTTGTTACACTTTGAAACTTAAATATCAATATTCGAAAGGTTCTTTTCATTGCGAAGCTTTCTTTGCGCTTCCCTTCTTATCTGGTTTCCTGCACAACCCGTTTGTATTGTTTCGTTTCTTGAAAAAAACCGCACCATATATTCATATTCCAGTGAAGTACAATGAATACTCACTGTACCGTTTCCACTTTATTTTTTATCAATACTGTAGTTCGTAGATAACTTTACTTATACTAAGAAATCATATCATTTTTCACGTAATATGTGAATTTGTCGACGGCTGTAATATTTAATACAAGCGAAAAATGTATTTGCCGTTACGGCTATTTTTCCATACATATTATTATAAAAATATCATCTGTGATAAGACCGAGGAAAATTTTAAAAAATCACTCGAGGCTAGTTCAAGTCAGGTTTATCACCAGGGTTTCCAACTCGAATTTTCGAACATTCAATATCAGAATATATTTGACACCTTTTTTAACTATTCGTTATTTGAATATTTGAATAACTACTCGAATAGTATTACAAAATCGACGAAACATCACATCAAAATGTCTCCCGATTTAAACAACAATAATGAATACTCCATGTAGTGGCTTTCAAAATATTATCATAATACTTGAGTTCGTCGAATGACTCAGGGCTAAGAAACCGTTGAAACCAACCGTCATTTCAGTAATTGAAGAAATACCGTTTTGTTAATCCGACGCAGCTACAGATTTTTAATATTGTAATACTATGGAATGGTATTGTAATGTGGATTTAAATAATGTTGTGTTATTGATTATGCTTTTATGGTTCGATTTAAAAATAGTTAATAATGACGAATATGTAGTTGGAATCCCTATTTGTTAGTCGTCCCGATTTGAGCAGGACTCTTCTGAGACTAACACACAAAACCCGAGTCCCGCATTACATCTAAAAATTCCGATTTGAATAAATAAATAAAGTAAAAAAAAAACGCTTTTATGATTTTTTATGTTGTTTTCTGTATACATACTTACATTTCAATTTATTAAATACATTACAATTCAATGTAAATTATTATTTTATTGATCGTTCGAAATGGTGATGGTCCGATCTGACTTTTTTGAATTCTGGCAACCCTACTTCCAGTAAAAAGGGCATTACAAGCACTCATGTCACAAATTTAGAATGTTTAATTGAATGTTAGAATACCTCGCTTAGCTGAACCTTTAGGTCTGCAGATACCCTCATTCTGTAGTTAACTTCAATCAGTGGAAGCCCATGATATAAAGGCCCGATGTACCTGTTTATTCTTTTACTTTGTCGGTGATCTGTATACATGAATTAATTAAATATAATTAATCAGCGTCCAATCATGGCAAGTAATAATTGGTGCACCAATTTATTTTAAAATCAAATAAGGCACCTTAATTTCTGTACTGAATTATGGGCAACAGTTAAAAATCAAGGTATTTGAGAAATAATTATTAACCCTTTTTCTGTTGCATTCAGTATACTATTTATAATATTATTTCAATAAAGCTTTTAAAATAGGACAATACACACATGTTATTTGCAAAATATAGAATACAGAACGCTTTCAAATAGTCCTTTAATAAATAGCCCCATTCTTTATTTATCTGAAAAAAATGAACGACTAAACAATAGCCAGTTCTCGTAAAAACAACTTCCGTTGACATATTTCGGTGACAAATCAGAACGATGACGAAACACACAGTGGAAAAATAAATCTCATGATAATTTTGTCGTATCTATTTTTGAATTAAAGTCGATATATACAACACAATTTTGTAGAAATAGAAATATTTAATTTAGGAATCGCGTTCCTAACTTGTATAATTACTGAGATTTAATTTAAAAATAAACCGGCCGTCCACTTGTCTAGAAATTAGAGGGACCCGTGCGTCCGACGAGTGAAGTAGTATTGTCGTTCGTTCATGTGTATGGTAGTGCGGCTCCTCCCGTGTCTATGCTTCTGTTCTAGTATTGCAATGTCGCCTGGGTTGTCATCTGTATTGATTCGTTCCCCACAAATATAATAACTGCAGGTTGTATAGATAATTTGGAAAATGGAGTAGCTTTTATGAGTTGAGATCCACTCAATTTTTACCTTCCATTTTTCAAATCTGCATCTGTCATATATTATAATTTTATATTAAACTATTTACAACAATACAATTAATGAGTCCTTCAGCGAAAGAGTTAAAATGCAAGTGATGCAAGTGAATATTGCTAGTCCTGCGGAGTTCCGAGGGTTCGTCTTGTTAGTCGCCAGGTGGCTTGCGGCAGATGGTTCCCTGCTCACACTTTATTCTTTCTTACTTATTGAGGTATGTTTAAATCTTAACTTTTACCTCGAACAGAAAAAAAGAATTCCCATCATAAACCATTCATTTAAGTAGATGCAGTATATAACGAATGAATTTTTAAATATTATTTAGACAGAAATGAAACAATATTTAAAAAAAAATGTTTGACAGACTTTAATAGTTCGTAATATATATATATTTTATAAACAAAATTTTCAAATCGATATTCAAAAACAGTAAAAACTCGATATAGCTGAATAATACGCTCGTAAGAGTAACCATACATCTGTTATATAATAAAGAAGATTCCCTTAATCAACTTTTTAATTCATTGATTGATAAATGACTCATTACATTTATAGACAAGGTCAGTGAAGTTTTCATAAATGGATTCAAAATAGTATGTGATTTTAAAAATGTGGTGTGGCTTACCGCAGTACAAATCATTGAACAGCACTCGTTAAAACTGACGCAGCTGTGTGTTCAGTGCTCATCATACACAGGATACATCACATCAATATCAGGAAAGTCCGCTGTTATTTCTGTAAGGATTATTTTTTAAACACATAAAACATAAAACAGTCTCTATTAAAGACTCTCTCGGTTACATTATGTTTGCAACTTAAAAGTAAAGAAAATTTGAAATACCTTTTATAGCGACATCTTTGATGAGTAAAATTAGCAAATTATTATTTAGAAATATGTATTGCTTTTAAATAAATCATGGTCGCTAGAATGTTGATAACGTCTCAGTTCGTGTCGGTCTTACGTTGAATACTAAGTCGTCTGCTACTGAAAAATTTAGTGGTTAAAATATACACAAATACTAGTGTAATTAATTGATCAGAAGACGGGTCCGTGGTGCTGTATACAACGTCGTTTTCTTCGGTTACGGATGTCTCGGGTTCAAATCACGGTATGGACAGTTTCGCATATTGATTTTTCAATCGATTTATGGATTTGTGTTAGTAGGCATGTATGTTTGTGATGTTTGAAATTTCCCCCCATCCATGCAATCCTAAAAACGGGGCGTAGCGAGAGCGTTAGCTAATCCTTCTATCCCTAGTCTCATCGAAAAAGAGAGATTGAGCAACTGAGTTCTTATATAAAACATTCTGTTAAGATACCTCCATTAAGACGACTTTTTTAAAAATAAAAATATGTAAATTGATAAAGATAATTCCCAATCGTGAAAATGTATATACTAAGCAAAATTATCACACTATCAATTTCGTAATAAGAATGGTTAAAAACGTCTCTCGCAAAAAAAATATTCTTTATTTATAAACATGTATGTAACTTAGAATAGATTATTATATTATTATCGGTGTCACTATGGAACTTTAAGAATTTTATTTCAGGCTCTTTAATGATTGAGATATTATATTATGGAATATTTACATTATTTAATATTACATCAGCCTCCGTGTTGAAATTCGTAAATGTTTACTTATATTATTAGTGCTTTTTTCCCTTATTGCGCCGCTTTAACTGGAAGATTAAATGTTCACGAAATGTAAATACATAAACTATGTGGGTACATTCCATTTTCATAAATACTATACATCAGTTTATTTGGGAGAAAGCTCAAGTTCGTTTATTGACAAAAAGCGCTTCGGTGTGTTTATTTACTTATGTTAACTCGACAGCGCGAGAGGTGAAGGTAGCCTATGTTCATCTTTAAAGTTTTATTTTGATACTGCGTACACTTACCCTTTTATTGCGTAGAAATAGTAAACAACTCGATGTAACGGACTAAAGTAGTATCCGTTTAAAGTTTAAACCGAAAGTCCGTTATATAAAACATCTTGCTTTCGTATCCTATATTGATCACTTATACGAGATACAAACATTCAATTCTCTAATTCTTTTATGGCATCTTTTTTTTTTTTTTAAGTTAAATGAATTCTTTTCCGTTTGTTCAAATAGCAAGGGTAGGCGTGGCTTTATGCACCACAAATCATCAGTCGGCACCCAATGAAACTGTTGTATCTTGTCATCTTATACATATTATGTTAAATTGACCACAAGAAATAATCCGATCGCACAGTACAGGATTAAACGAAATTAAGAAGTGGTTTGGCATCTAACCCTTAAGAATCGAATATTTTTTTGCATTGGTAAATTTAATATTGTTACTGTTAATCTTTGGTGGGAAGACATTGTACGTTATAATGAAATAACTATATATTGAAAGTATTTCAAACATTTTATTTAAACCGCAACCTTTTTTAAATTTTTGTTATAGATGTTTTCATATATATTTTTAGACCTATATTTTTAACTGTAAATTACTAGATGGCAATGCTATCTGTCAACTTCACTCAATGCACTCGATTCGCATCAAAATATAGAGTGTGTGTGCCTGCTATGTTGTGCTGTGCGTTACAGACAGACCACACACAAATCACACGAGGTAAACTCAAACGATTATTGTTTTTTTAAAGTCACCCGAGATCAACTCGAGGAGAAAAGATATAACAAACACACATGTCCAAAATCTCAAATTTAAATTTTAAAAAAATCAAATTTTATTTTAAAATCTAAGACCCATCTGATCGCTATACCACAGAGTCAGAAATCAAGACATATGTTTATTTTAGTAGTATGTCAGCTGTGAATTAGCAATAATCTTATACTATCAAACATGTAATACTTCGGGAAACGTTCGCTTCGATGGTGTAATCAAATACTTTGGATTTCGATCGTTCTTGCCATGCTCCTCTAACAAGTTTCGTTAACTTTCAATTACCTATAATCTTGAGAAAGTTTATGTTTTTAACATCTTATATTATTTATTCACTCCGAAGGAGATGCGTGAAATTCATAAATTATGTTTTATTTTATTGTATAAACATATATTATATTTTATAATTATAAAATATGAATATTACAACATGAAACTCAACTGATACCTAAGCACCCTAAGCAGCTCTTTATACCCATGTTACAACTAGCATGAATTTAATAATAATTATGTAAGCGAAGAAAATTATTTTGTTAAAAATATTTATTTTAATTTATGCAATAGTAAAATCGAAAAAGCACTTAAATTTAAGTTATGAAAGCGGGCGAAAGATCTAAATATGATTTATATTTTGCCAAATCGATCGCACGCGTGTTCCGTCGGCCTCGCATGTGACACTTCATCAGTTTGAGTTTGGTGCTCCGCATTTTTTCTTATAAAAACCACTGACGTAGACTATAGAACTATATTTTTTCCTCAAGCTTTTGAATGAAATACATCACTGACAATTTTAAGCAACAAAAAAAATTAATTATAGTTTAAAGTAAAATGCCTAAACATTGTCGGCCACTATAACCTAGCGATAAATGATCTGGTTAGCCTTCAGTGGGTATTTTGGTTCAAATTTTAAATACACATTTTTGGTCTAACAACAGGAATGTCATTATTTACGGGTCAAATAAGTCCTACCACCAATGTTCATTCTAAGCTGTGCGCGTGCGCGACCTCTCAGTGGCTTATGAGCCCCCACGCATTCAATTTTTACTCATTTTTGAAGAAATAATTATATCTATTCAAAATTTATGTAAAAATTATACACCTAATAGTGTAAATTAATAAATAAAAATAATTTTAAGTTTTAAACCGACATAAAAAACACTAATTTGTACAACAAATATTCAAATGCCGCACATCTGTTGCTTTGGTCTGCTCAGTCTTGGAATTTTCCGTGCAGGGAACCTCGTGTTTAGAGGGAATATTGCTGGTACAGTTAAATTTTAAACTGGATTAAATTATTTTATTATCAAGTCGTTTCATGTTAATTCGTAAAATATTATTTTAATAACATTAATTTATTGTATTGTAGCATTACTCAGTTCCGAGTATTGCAGTATTATAGAGATAACAATAACAAAGTTTGCCTTGAAGCAGTCTGTTCTGTGGTCTTACTTACCACATGCTCCGACAGTGCCATATTTTGTTCGAATCGGCATTTTAAGGGTTAATACAATAGTAATTATTATAATTTCGTGCATTTATTAATCGAAAAATACGCATTCACGCAATATATACAGGCTGCATTTTAAATTAGTGAAAGTATTTTTTTATTTATAAATTTGCTTCGAAGGTCATTAGTTTCTGTTAAACATGGAGTGTCAGATAAATATATAGCACGAATGACAGGCGACGTCGCATCCGAAAGACGCACCGTAAAAGATCTCCACTTGTTAGATGAATCAAATTTAATTTCGCGCTGAGTCAATCAATGCTGAGATTTAAAAAAAAAGTTTACTCCCTTATTTCCACTTCAGCTTTATTGTCATAATATCGATTTTTTTGGCTAATTGATGTAACCCTCAAAATTTAAATTGTTTAGGAGAGAGTAAAAACTGTTTTTATCGAAAACATTATATGGTGAGTTGCGTTATGAATCTTTGAAATGAACTTCTGTAAATTTTCATGTTGATTCTCAAAATGAGATGCAATTATTAACTCATCTTCGTACTTTTTGAGGGTTCACAATCACAGCTATACGCGTTAAACGTCTGACTGATTTAATAGATTTTATTGATTTAATATAAATATTTTACTAACGAAAAATTGCTGATATTCCTTGCTGAAGAGTCTCCTCTCAAATTGTCACCGTTTATGTCAAGTGAGTCAAGACACAAATTTGTCGAATATGAATTAAGTACACAAGAGCATTTTAAAACTATCAAAGATGCCGTGGTCAATGTATTTGAGCTACAAAGAGCCCTATTTATGAGTTTGTTGTAAATTGCTAATAGACCTATCACACATACATTAATTAAAGCAATCAGTAACGACAAGCCTCGTAAGTATTTTGAGTACCGAATAATATCATAAGATACGTGTGTAAACGCTTTTGACTGTAAACCACTAATAAAAAGATAAGATCACAAAGTATCTAGATATGTTCATAGTCTTACCGTTCTATCTCTAAAAAGAAAAAAGTTGGAACGACATTTTCACGCATCGATTTATCAGCTTTAAGATTTTGTGAACATGTTTCTTTGAACATGTAAATCGTTATGACCGGAATCTGTAATGAATGTGAAGGTCCCAGTGCAAATTTTCTCAATAAATTCATTCGGTATTTTTTGTTCAAACTACATTTAAACACACTCCTTAAAATTTCTTTTTTTGTATAAATGATAACCTTCCAATATATATCATAAACTCGTAAAAGTGTATTTTAATATTTAATTTAAAAAATCGTCAATTTCGCTTTCTCAACAGAAATTATCTTCAATCGTTCAAATTCAAAATCTCTAAACCATCGAACCGTCGTAAATGCAACTGTTCTAACTGCTTTGATGTTACAAAATCCAGCTTTTATCCCACTATCTGCAGTCGTGCAATCACACGGCGAGTGTGTGAAAGAGGTGTGAGCAATGGTACCCAAACTCTGTCACCTTCTTATTTTTTTTTTGTTCAAAGGTCCCTTCTCATTTTTAGCGGTACTGACTGAAGTTTTTCCGCCCTTGCTTTGTTTAATTTGTCACCGACTTTTATTTCTCACTATACATACGTAGGCATTCTTTTTTTTTGCGGGATCATCTATCCACTCATCTCCGACCGCCATTGCGCTTTTGAAAGATGTAGTCACTCTTAACATTGGACTTGCGAGCGTCTATATAGAATGTGACACACCCTGGTTTTTCTTAAGTATAAGTGTCATTAATGTCCCGAACTGAAATCGGCCTGCGGCAAAGAGCAATAATTCGCAGAAAACGCTCTTTCTTGTTGTCAGGCATTTAAGAAGCCCCCGGGCTTCGGCCGCTGGACGAGTCCATTTTTACGGAAAAGGGTAGCTCCAACTTGGCACGGAGTTTTTTTGAATTTTGGTAGACAGTCGATGACGAGCTGCCGAGTCGGACGAACGAGGTCTCGTCGCGACGAAAGTGATGTGACGATGTGAACTGTTTGTTTGTTTTTGTGTTTTGATTTGCGTTGGATTTAATTTAAATTCGTTGTGTCATTTGTATTAAAACTTAAAGTAAATTCAGTTGCTAAGTAAATGTAAATGTAGAATCAATTTTATGTGTTAAGATTTTTATATTTGTGTAATGTGAAACCACTGCATCTTGAATGGATAATAAATAAGTTTTTAACCGGATCTGAAATGGTGTTTGTCTGAGATCAGCCCTTCCAGGACTCCGGATAACCAGCCGCTCGCCTCTTCGATCCGGGGGAATTCTCATTTTGTCGCCCAACTTAGTGGCCATTGATGGTTTGTGACACCTCAGGATTCACCCCCTGAGGACTCATGCTCTGAAGATGCAGTGGCTTTGAACTGTGGTTCATGGCGCCCAACCGAATTTTAACGTAACTTCAAGAATTTCAAATCGCCGAACGCACACTAAGAATCCGGACCCTGCCCTGAAGGTGGACTTCAAGATCGGGACCAGACAACCAGTCAGCTTCCCGGCGTCTTACTACGAAACCCCAGCTTCAAAGGCGAAACTGGCGGAGTCGTCGGTGAAAGGTGCCTGGCCTCTGTTACTTTTCACGAAGCCCTATTTCTCGACTGGCCGCTCTTGACGTCGTTCGTGCTGACCTAGAGGCCTGCTGGGCCTGTTGTGTTTTCAACCAGTGAGGCCTACTGTGGCTGTTTGTTTGCAATCCGTGAGGCCCGCTGTGCCTGTTATATTTGCAACCTGTGAGGCCTGCTGTGCCTGTTTTGTCTTCAACGAGTGAGGCCTACTGTGGCTGGTAGATTTGCGACCCGGGAGGCCGTTTTGCCTGCCAAGCTGCCTGTTAAGACGAGAAGACGCTAATAAACCTGCCCTGCCGAGCGAGGACGCTGCGGATGCCTTCTCGGGAGAAGATGAGGCCGTCTGCCTGTGAAGAGGAGATGCCGCCGACACACCTGCCCTGCCGAGCGAGGATGCTGCGGATGCCTTCTCGGGAGAAGATGAGGCCGTCTGCCTGAAGAGGAGATGCTGCCGACACACCTGCCCCGCCGAGCGAGGATGCTGCGGATGCCTTCTCGGGAGAAGATGAGGCCGTCTGCCTGTGAAGAGGAGATGCTGCCGACACACCTGCCCCGCCGAGCGAGGATGCTGCGGATGCCTTCTCGGGAGAAGATGAGGCCGTCTGCCTGTGAAGAGGAGATGCTGCCGACACACCTGCTGCCCCGCCGAGCGAGGACGCTGCGGATGCCTTCCTGGGATAGGGGCCTCGTGTGTGACGACCGACGCGCTGCCACGCGTGTTTTTAAGACTTGATTTTTTTTTGTGTTCTTTATTGTATATTGTATCTTGTTTTTCTGTGATTATTGCTACGCTGTCCGAACTCAGTTCATGGACACTAGAAGTATGGGGGTTTGACACACCCTGGTTTTTCTTAAGTATAAGTGTCATTAATGTCCCGAACTGAAATCGGCCTGCGGCAAAGAGCAATAATTCGCAGAAAACGCTCTTTCTTGTTGTCAGGCATTTAAGAAGCGGGCTTCGGCCGCTGGACGAGTCCATTTTTACGGAAAAGGGTAGCTCCAACTTGGCACGGAGTTTTTTTGAATTTTTGTAGACAGTCGATGACGAGCTGCCGAGTCGGACGAACGAGGTCTCGTCGCGACGAAAGTGATGTGACGATGTGAACTGTTTGTTTGTTTTTTGTGTTTTGATTTGCGTTGGATTTAATTTAAATTCGTTGTGTCATTTGTATTAAAACTTAAAGTAAATTCAGTTGCTAAGTAAATGTAAATGTAGAATCAATTTTATGTGTTAAGATTTTTATATTTGTGTAATGTGAAACCACTGCATCTTGAATGGATAATAAATAAGTTTTAAACCGGATCTGAAATGGTGTTTGTCTGAGATCAGCCCTTCCAGGACTCCGGATAACCAGCCGCTCGCCTCTCTTCGATCCGGGGAATTCTCAAATGGAAGGTTACTTTTACACATTAATTTAGGAAAGTGTTAACCAATTAAATCAAATTTTCTACAGTACATCGTTTTCTATTCAATCATAGGCTCTCAGCCAATTTTGATTCGCGACTTCTATTAATAATATTGACATTACCATTAACAACCACACGTAGCATTTTCATGAAAAAAAACACTATTTCGCTCACTCGAACCTACACTCAAATGGCATGGTGACATCTGTATTACCAACCTTAGATTTTAAGATACGTGCTTTGCTTTATTGAAAACTCAAAAACTTTTTATTTTATTATGAATGATAAGTCAAAAAAAGCAGACATGGCATAATCTTCAAACGAGAATTGAAGATCATGCGATTTAATTTAATAAAAAATAATTCTCTAATATTTAAATTATTTGTCAAAACATCGTGGAAAAGGTCTCATAAAAATATTTAAGTATATTAATCTAAATATTCTTGGGAATAACACCTTCAAGGAGAATGGTCATCTCAATTACTGAATCTGTCGTTCATTAATACTCGTCATATTATTTATTCATAATAGCTCCACCCTTAAACTTGAAACTTTTATCATTCTTCACCATTCAATTAAGTATTTTGGCTTAATTCATATATATTATTGGTCAACATCCTTGGTTCGTTTACGAATCACACGGGCTCGATTCATAGTTTTATAAATTGATTTGTCTACTTTTCGAAAGAGGAGCTTTTGACCAACTTGACCAACAAAACAATAAACTCCAGTTTGGATGCCTCCCAGGAAGTCATATTCTAAATTGGGACATGGTTGAATAAAAATGTACAAATGTCTGTTTAGTAAAGACCGTACTCGTATCGAGCTATTTTTAACCAAAATAAATTGATGGTAATTAATATTCTTAACATGTTACTATTTTTCTTCACGAAAATTTACGAAACGCTAAAACAATGCAGTTCTGTAGAAAAGTCAATTACGAATAAGGAAATTCGAATCATCATACATCAGGAAAACGATAATTTACGCGAAATTCAAAGTATTTTGTCACCATTGTTCAAGCCTCTATAGTTTCTACTAAATAAATTAATACATTTCTTATTCTAAAAATACCTTGAGGAAAATATTTACAATCACTGCTTTAGTTTGTAACTCTAGAGTGACGAGGGGCCAAAGTGGGAGTGGGAGGTGATATTATTAATTTGGGTAAATTGAATTTCCTTCGCAGTGGTTTTAGAGAGAGGGCACAACTCTTTTTTTGTTCCCCGTTTGGGGAAAAATCTTCCCCTTTGGGGAAAAAAAGTTTGATTATTTTTTTGTTAATAAAAAAGAGAAATTAAATTTTTGGGTTTCCCCAAAAAAAAAATTTTTTTCATTTTTTTTTTAATTTATAGCACACAAACTCATATCTTCGCGCATCTTTAATTTTTTAATTTATTTTATTTTTTTTGAAGCTTTTTCAAAAATTTTTTTACCTTTTCCCCGAACGCCATTGGGAATTTTTTCCTTAAATTTATAAAAAACCAAATTAAAT